>CM039131.1:19330202-19838879 GCA_022036555.1 Microstegium vimineum | reverse complement strand
GCCATGAGGCATAGGTGTTTAGAGGATGAGCCCGATTGATGATGGAGGAGGTGACGGTGGAGTAGAGGAACCAATCCCAAAGGCGGGCCCCTTCTCATCTTCACTTATCACTATCGGAGGGCTCACTTAAATTTCTTTAATGTCGGTGAGCCAATTTCTCCAACAATGTAAGTCTTGTCATCCTTCTTCTTCTTGGGGGAATCGAAGTTCTTCTTCTTAATAAGGCTTGTCTTGCCCTTTTTTCATCATCGCTTGAGTCATCTTTGTGAAACCCTTCTTCTTTGTCTTGAACCTGTCTTTCTTTTCTTCGGTGCATGCATGAGCTAGATGAACAAGTATCCCACAATTGTAGCACTTCATTTGTGAGATAGGCTTCCTTGAAGATCTTGTGAAGAATTTCTTCTTCTTTGAGTCAAACTTGACTCCATTCTTGTTTAGCCTCTTCAACATCTTGGTGGTTTTCTTCACCATGAGAGCGATGTTGTCATCATCTTCATCATCACTTGACTCCTCAACCACCAATTGAATCTTGCACTTCTCTTTTGTGGAAGCTTTGAGGGCCAAGTCTTTCTTCTCCTCTTTCTCTTTGTCTTTCTTCTTGGAGGAGGATGAAGAGCCGCCATCACCAATCTCATGTACATCTCATGAGCTTTGATCTTGCCCAACACTTGTGTTGGTGTAGAAGCGGAGAGATCCCCTTGGTGAAGAACGGTGATGATATGGCCATACTTGTCAATTGGCAAGACACAAAGAATCTTGCGCACCACATCGGCGGGTTGCATTTGGGTGAGCCCAAGTCCATTCAACTCCCCCTACAAGAATATTAAGACGTGAGTACATCTCATTAGCATTCCTCATTAGTAAGCATAGCAAAGGAGTTCAACTTAGCCATGACCAAATGTGAGGGGTGTGCGTTCCTCACGCTCACATTTGGTCCCTTCGTGTACCCGCACAAATGTTTTTCAAAACATCATATGCGGTTTTGCAATTCCGCACACGGTTGAACACATCCTTACCAATGCCACGGAAAAGAATATTCTTTGCCTTGGCATTGTTCTTCTCAAAGAAGGGATCCTCGGTGAACACGGTGCCCACCTATGGTAGCGGCTCTGTGCACACCGATATCCACGGCCTCAAGGTAGGCCTCCATCCGCACTTTCCAATAAGGAAAATCATCCCCATCAAACATGGGTGGCGGTCCATCCCCATGGGACATCTTGCTCTAGGCGGTGAATCCTAATTTAGAGCAAACCCTTCTCTGATACCAATTGAAAGGTTTCAAGATGCCCAAGAGGGGGGGGGGTGAATTGGGCTTATTTCAAATTTCTAAAGCAATATAAAATCCTAGCAATGCCAATTACCCCCCTAGTGCCTACCGGTAGTGTGTCCTAACTAGAAAGCGGTAGCAATTCAATGAAATGTAGAACACCCTACACAATTCTAGTAAGAATTTAGAACAAGTGCAGAATGTAATGCGGTATGAAAGAGCTAGGGATAGAGATGCTTGGCACGACGCTATTTTGTCAAGGTATCGAAGAGTCGACATTCCCCCCTAGTCCTCGTTGGAGCACCTCACAAGGTATTGCTCCCCTCAATCCCGCGTAAGGGATGAGTGCTCTCTACGGGCTGGTTCTTCGCCACTCTAGCTCAGTGAACCGCCCACAACCGATCACAAGTCGATGGAGAAGGGTTGCCGACAATCCTCCGGCGATCACCTTCCTCCCAAGCACCACTGGACCGTCTAGGTGATGTCGATCACCAAGAGTAACAATCTTTGATCTTCACTTGACTCACTCAAGCTTCACAACTAGAGTGGATGCACACTTGGTCTCTTGGATGAACTAGAGGAGAGGATGGATGGATTCGTGAATCACTCTCTCTCTCTATCCTCTCTCTCTAGGGCTCTTGCTCTCTTCCCAACCTTCTCAAGCAACTCAGCAACTAAAATGAGCAAAGGCAAGGTGGGAGAAGCAAGGGGTGAAGTATTTATACTCCCCCTCACACTCAGCCCTCGGTCTGAGAAAACAGGCTTTTTAAGTTGGCGACAGATGCTCTGTTGCGACAGACGCTATTGCATTATGTCAGTTTTGCATCAAACACAAATCTGATGCAATATGTGGCTACTATTGCATCAATGATCAGAATCTGATGCAATAGGTGGTCGTTATTGCATCGATCATTAGTTGGATGACATAGTAATTCACATCGATGCAATACGTTGGATCTAACGCATCATTTGGAACAAGGATGCAATAGATAGGAATTATTGCATCAGAGAAATTTGGTTGCGTTAGTGCTGAATGTTCGATGAAATATGTATGCGGTATTACACCGGTTTAGAATATGGATGCAACTAGGAAGTACTATTACATCGGATTTGTTCTAGATGCAAGGTGACCTTGCAACTGAGTAGCAGGTGGACCACGTTTAAGTTATTTTTAGTAGTTTGAAAGAAAATTGACTAATGTGGAAAAAACATGTAATAAGTGAATTGTTAATTATTTTTAAAAAATAACTACATCCTAATAAATGAATTGTTAATTATTTAAATAAAAAACAAAAATGTGAGGGGAAGAGTAATCAAACTTGTGCACCTAGGATTGATCATGTCGTCAAGAAACCACTAGAGTATTTGTACTTTTTTTGAATAGACTATTATATTTATTCTTTTATACTATATATGTCATTACCTAATAAGATTTATTTACCCATAATAACAATAAGATCTATTTTTTTCTTCTATACGTGAAGGACAGAGGCCCGACTCACGTACGTAAGCCGTGTCCGGCAACCGTGTCACCAAGGCCCAAGGTCCGTATCTGCAGCTACGAATTATTATTTTTTAACTTTGTTTTTTCTTTTTGTCTCCGGCAACCGCGTCACCAGGGCCCAAGGCCCGTATCTGCATCTACGAATTATTATTTTATTATATTAAACGTATATGTGCAATAAAAAAAGTTTCTCAAGAATCGTGGACATGACATCTTGGAAAACAATTTCCCAGGTTAACCAATTGAAACGCTTTATCTGTTATGCCGCTTTGACTCACTAGTTTAATTATTTGTATTGGTGAACAGATGTGACTCGTCCCATATCATTACGCTGTACCTAGCATTATCCCGCGTCCAATGATACACAAATGATCTGAAGTTTTTTGAAAAGTTATATAATTTTAAGTTGCTAAAAAATTCAATAGGTTGCTAGGACGTCACCTTAGGGAAATATTAGCATAGAGAAAATTAATTTTTCAGTAGTGTGTGGTCCATGGGTCGAACTTATAATAATAATAATAATAATAATAATAATAATAATAATAATAATAATAATAATAATAATAATAAAAAAAAAAATAACAATACCAACAACAATAATAATAATAGTAATAATAACAACAATAATAATAATAGTAATAATAACAACAATAATAATAATAGTAATAATAATAATAATAACAATAAAAATAACAATAACAACAAAAATAGTAATAATAATAATAATAATATATAATAATAATAATAATAATAATAATAATAATAATAATAAAAAACCTCTTTCCACTAGACAAACGAAAAGGCATATGCAAGAAAAGAACATTTGAAAATTTTAAAATAAACAATTAACAAAGATATCCAAACAAGTCCTTAAACCATGCCGAAACCAACGACGCCCGCTCCATGGTGTTGCCCCTACCGAAACAACTTTGATGTGTTGCCCCACTGGGCCACCTCAATCGCCCACCCCAGTCGGTGCCCCATCCATGGATTCGCCCGCATTCGGATCTCTCAATGTTTCGTCTAAGTCGGGCCCAATTACATCGAAACCCACCTACTTAGTGATCAAGCATGAGGAACATGTGGAGGAAGTGCACAATCGGTGCCACAGGTGGTGAGCATGGCAAGTTTGGTGGCAACGAGCGAGGCTAAGGCTGGACGAAAAACTCGAAGCTCGTTAGCTCGCTCGGCTCATGGCTGGCTCGGCTCGTTAAGATAGCGAGCCAAGTCAAGATTTTAGCTCGTTAGCCCCGAGCCAGCTCGCGAGCCTAACGAGCCACAGTTTTATGGAAAAAAATATTATAACTTATATTAATTTTTGTATATTAATATACTATAGCATATATGTTAACATATATTAAATTTTTATTCATTTAAGACGGTTAGATATTTTATTTTTGTATTATTACTATTACCAAGTTTTGGATAAATGCAAATATTACATTTGTGATTTTTTTATACCTGGCTCGCGAGCTTAACGAGCCAGCTCAAACTTTTAACGAGCTGAGCCGAACTGGTTTTCTGGCTAGTTAGGATAACGAGCCGAGCCGAGCTAGCTCGTTATCCTACGAGCCTTAACGAGCTGAGCTGGCTCGTTATCCAGCTTTAAGCGAGACCTTGCGGGCATGGGTTTTCTAGGTGAGAAAACTAAGCTTCACCCTAATAAACCAATATATCTATCTGAGAAGCTGAGCTAGAATATTTTCCTTTATTGGATAGATTTTGAATCATAGAACCTTTATGGGACGAAGGTAGAAACCCATAATACTTTTTATCTCTAGAAACCATAATTTCTACTCTAAAAGATTGGATAGGGGACTATAGGAGATGTCCTTATCTAGTCCGTATATAAATAAAAAACTATATTTGGACTGACCAATACATCATTTAATTTTCTATTACTTTAATTAGTTTATTTTATTTTATTAGACTCGCTTGAATTCTAATGGTATAACAGCATATTCTTATTTTTGGCCATTTTGACTCCCGCCTTTCTTTTACCTCAGTTTCTTTCGCTTCCCTCCGCATTTTTCTCACGCAAATCGGTTTCCCTCCATTTTTTTGGCTACCACAATTTGCAAGCCGCAGTAATAGTTGGGGTGCCTAACAGTGACCCCACCTTCCATAGAGATTAAAGAGGAGTCGTGTAACAAAAATAGTATTTCTCCATTGTGCTAACTGTCACTTAGTCCACGCAATAAAGGTCGTGGGGATCCTTCTTCCCATCGCACAATTCCACATCTCCCTGCGTCTGCCCCAGGACATTCAGAGCCCCCGCAGCCCGCAGCCGGACCGGCGGCGCCACGGCAGGAATTCCTACACCCTCTGCAGGAGCCGGACCAAAAGGGCGGACCATGGCAGAGACCTGCTGCAGCCACGCCTCCTTCTCGCATACATCAATCGATTAGGTTTGATTATTTTTCCTGGTATTTTCCTGTTGAAGGATCTAAAACATTCTGTGATGGCGCATTGGTTCTTGGTGTTTGATTTGTCTCTGCAGCGCTCGCCAAGGACATCGTGTCTGCATCTGCAACTTCGCTGGCCCTCGCGGCTAGCCCAAGAATCTGATTATCCCGATCTGTGCCCGTACCCGCCCGCCGCCGGATGATGATCTGCGCCGCAACAGGCTCGTAATCCGATGTCCCCGCCTCCACCGTGGTGAGCCCCTATTAGATCCTACATCTGTTCCTTCAGTACAAGTGGATTGACTGCCGTCCAGATGATCTGGCTTTCCGAGTGTTCCAGGTTGTCTTAGCCTTAGGCAGTGATATGTGATGCGGTGATAACTTATTGTTTGTATTTGTTGATCTTTGAACGGCTTAATGGACGAAGATTGCTGTTGCCGACTTAAATAGTTTTTTCACTAGAGGACCACCACGAAGCTTTTAGATCTTGTTGAGCCAATCAATCCACAATT
The DNA here is from genome assembly GCA_022036555.1 of Microstegium vimineum. Lineage (NCBI taxonomy): Eukaryota > Viridiplantae > Streptophyta > Magnoliopsida > Poales > Poaceae > Microstegium > Microstegium vimineum. The sequence continues at coordinate 19,833,191 of CM039131.1, read as the reverse complement.
CAAATGGTAAATATGTGCTTGTTTGCCAACTTAGACGGATGCTCTAAACCTCACACAACTGTGTTTTGAAGTAAGTAAATTTTTGTTTTTAGTATATGCAAATGCGAACCAATGCATTATCTTGACTATGAATAGTAAGTATATATAGTAATCTGGATGAAAAGCAATTCATTGTGTTTGTGTTATTTGTAGATACCAATCTTAATTACATCTATTGCTTTCAAATTTCTGACTTGTGTGTCAATCTAGAACAAAAAGATTTTAGTACATCTTGGCATCATATAACATGCAAATTCATTTATACTAGATTTATGGTTCAATAGTTTAACTTTATTTTGATACAATTATTGCATAGTACTGAAGAGCAAGGAAGCTAATGCGCATCATGAAAAATTACCACAAACCAATAAAGTTTCTGTTGCACAAAGGGTAAATTCATATACTTAATTTTTTTTAGCAGCACATACTTTCCACAGATTGACTACTATTTATAATTTTATTATAGGCCATATCAAACCAAAATGATACAGGATTGGACAAACAAATTATACTACAACCAAGGTGATTAGTGTAATTTCTTTTGTTATGAAGTTTATCAAAATAATGACCAGAGTCCTGTAATCAAACTAGCATATATTACAGATTGTGGACCAGCTGGAAACATCTTCCAATTGCTCAAATCATGAAGGGTTTTTAAATATGAAGGCAAGTACATAATCTGTTGTGGCCACACATAAGGAACCTTGCAATGCACCTGATGTTGTTCCCACTTCCTCCAAGGACCAGAACCTGTGCAACAGGTAATATACTTAAAAAATAACACATGCAGTTCAACGATTCTTATAATTGCTTCTTATAATTGCTAAAATATGATTGCTCCTTGAAATCTTATCATTTTTGCAGACTGTAGCAGAGAGTGAATTATTGAGCAAACAGATAAGTATGCAACCTCGCCTAACTCGTAGCAATGCCAATAGATCACTTTGGCCAAATGAGAAAGACAATAATGACACAGTGACATTTATTACATCACAAACATTGAGGAATACTGTTGCAAATAAAAAACAACAACGCAGAAAGAAAGGAGCAAATGTATGACCAAACGGGTGTAATTTTAAGTTGTTATCCAGATTATTATTATGGACTTTCTCCACTTATACATGTATGTTTGTGTATGTTTTTGGGTATGCTAGCCTTGGTGAGGCCTCCCAGATTTGTCATCTGGTGCCTGCTAGCGTAGGTCTGTTATCTTTGGTCGTATTGTTTGTGTTCTTGTGATAGTTCCCTAGGTGTTCTATCATTTGAAATGCTGAAAAAGTATGTCTCTCTTCTATCGCGAGGGTCTGGGTCCTGAACTTTTGTAATTTCGTTGCTTACAATAATGAAATTCGGTTGTTGCCCTTGTGGAAAAATGTTTGTGTATGAGATAATATGGAAGATGCAATATCTGATTATCATCTTGTTGCATTTATATGGTACATAATTGCCTTTATTTTACATGTGCTATGAGTTGCAAAACTCATACATGAATCAATATCCATTTTATTTGTTAAACACTAAAATATTGTTTTCATTTATCTATCATGTGTTGTCTATGTTTGATTCCTACATTGTGATCAACTATATATTACTAATGCATGTAATTTTGACTTTTTCAGGATGATCACCTTGAGGAGTGTTGGCAAGCTAAAATGAATCAAATATTGTGCAATGAGAAAGATGTCATGTTCATCTGTGCTAAGAGACATGCATTTTAGTTTATTATTGTCTTTTTTCAAATAGGAAGGCCTTTGACTTCCTTATATTGTACAAACTATTGAATGGTGATGATCCAAGTTAATTATTAATATGATACCCTTTTTGTTCCATTGTATTCTGTATTATTATGAATTTGTATGATACAATGAATTCGATGCAATATTTGCTTGTGCATCCACCCTCATGACGATGCAATAGTTACTTGAGCATCCAACTAAATGCTGATGCAACACTTTTTTTTTGCTTCGAACATAATGTCGATGCAATAGTTTCTCTTACATCGAGCCAAAATGGTGATGCAACAGGACTCATTGCATCAATTGAAAAGCTGATGCAATATAGTCTATTGCACCCAACAGTAGTCGTTGCAATAGATATATTGCATCCACATGATTTCGATGCAATAAGCAATTGCATCTCTCAATTTTGATGCGAGAGAAATCTGATGGACGATGCAATAGTTCCTTGTCACATCCACAACATTTAACCGATGTGAAAGACTATTGCATCGGGACCACTTGCATCGGCTTGCATCAGACGACAAATGGATGCAAAATAAGGTTATCACATCTATTTTAGGGTTATAACATCAAAAAATGATCAGTGCAATAGGGTCAAAATTTAGTAGTGAGCTCAAGTATGACCTATTCTAAAAGGCAATTCATATTCTATTTTACCAACTAATTATTTAATTGACTAATATTATTCTTTGTGATAGTATTTGTGCGAAGCAAACAAAATTCAAAGAATTAATGAAGTATTAAAGACTACAAATAGTTCAATAATACATAGAAAAAAGAGGTAGATGGATAAGCAAGCATTAAGACATCATCAATTAAAAAAATCATATAGCCAAAGCAATTCCAACATGAGGTAATATTATGGAGAACGGTACAAGTTCTTCTGGCAGCCGCAGGCACCGCGACGATGTGCCATTTTGGGCAAGCATGTCTACCATCATTAACCTGGGATGCACAAAAAACAGTATATATAACACAAAGCCATAAATAAATAAATAACAAGACCCTGAACGTCAAACCTCCGCAAAAAAAAAGGATTATAAAAACAATGTAGGTTAACACCCCTAACTAAAAATTAGAAGAGGTCTTTGGGATCGGCGCAAGCTCAGCACCTTCTTGTTTCCCCTGTTTAATCCCCAAAGACCAAGGTATCATCACCCAACTTGTATAGAGAATTAAAAGCTCACGCAAAAGTTCAACCGGATGCTATGAAACCCAAGTTCATGTATTTTGAGAGGAAAAACAATTAAAAATGTAGAGTCAATCGTAGCGGGCAGCGGTAGAAATAAACGTTAATGAAACTGTTTAATGGATAGATATTAGTGTGGCAGAGATTTAAACCCTTTGTTGCTTTCGTATATCGCATACACAAAAAGGGCAATCACTGTCTTCATCATCCCCGGTTTTTTTTGGGCCGGCAGTGATCCCCCTTCACTCCCGGTTCTTCCTCTGACAGACCCCTAATTATTAGGGGGGGGCTGAACCGTAAGTGAAACACCACCCACTGGGGTTCGTGGCTTGAACCGGGGCAGTGATGCCTCTCGGCCTATCCTCCCGGGTTCAAGCCCCCAATCGCTGAATTGTGTAATATAAAGCTTCGATCCCCTCCCCCCCTCCTCTCCCCAACGGTACGAACAGTGCGGAGGACTCTCTCTCTTTTGTTGGGGCTGGTGGATTTCTTGATCTCTATTTTTGGCCCTCTTCACCTTGGACCTCATGTTTTTTGTCTTGGTTAGTAAAAAGAAATTTCTTTAGAATTTTTTGGTTACATTTGTCAATTTGTATTAAGCTATCTAGTTTTCATGATAAAAGAACGGGGATGTTGCAATTTGTGTCAATTTTTTTAGCTTTTTAGTCGAAAATTATTTTAGAAAAATTGTCCCTTTTGTTTTTATGGGTAATTTTTGTATAACATTGAGTAGCTAGGTTCAAAAGGGATTCGTCTAAAAAATTAGGATAAAATTGAATTAGTTTTTATTTTTATTTCATTTTATAATACAGCATAAAAGATTGGGGGAGTAAAATGATTGGGTTTTTTTTACTTATTTTTAATACTCCATGCATGCATTTAATACTTATTTAAACTTCATCTCCTTGTTTTTCTATTTGTTCTCTTTATTTTTTAGCGCGACCAAATTCAAATTTTATCAAGAATATTTTTAAAAAGTTCTTTTAATTGTTCCTAGTTTCCTTGCTCTGTCCATCTTATTTTATCAGGCAAACAGGGCTCGAGGGGGATTACGATCTGTCCTACAGACCCACGGTTTTGACGGGCATCGAGATTTCATCAACGGCTAGAGTCAATGCTGGGGACTACACTTGTACTGTCCATGCAAAGCTGCAAGAATCGAAAAAATGGGGCACGTGGAGCATATACGTTTGCACTTGATCAAAAGGGGGGTTATGAAAAAAACTACCGTTTTTGGACTTTGCATGGGGGGTTGTTAAAATTTTAAATGTGATGTGTTCATCCTAGTGTAGCTTTATTCCCCTGTTCATATTAAAGAAGATGTCCTACCAATGTGATGTGTTGTGAATCATTAGCTGACCACTAAGGAAAAGATGGATTTCACAGCTTCACATGTGTGCATGGGGGATTCCCTTTGTGCTTCAAAAGTTGAAAAAAAAGGGATGATAAAAGGGTGCAAAAACCCTTGTTTCCGGGTGCCCAATAAGCAAACTGGAAGCAAAATCATCTATTGGAGTTCAAATCAAAGAAGCTGGGTTGGTTGAGTCCACAACGTCCGTCGACCTTCCTGTGGGATGTTTTTCTGGATTAGTTTTTTCTTCAGGGTCCGTCAGATGCGGTCTGTCGCGCCAGGCGTCGGACGCTTGGTGAAGAGCTCCGTCCAACCTTCTAGAGAGGTGATTTTTCAGCCCGACCAAGTGTATCTCGACAGCTATGGATGACGTCCCGTCGCCTATGACGTACGTCCTGTCCTCGCGGAACTAGTGGTGTGCAGAACTACCGTTGGTAAGGGCGTCGAAGCGTCCGTCGTCGTGTGCACCGAGCAGTACCCGTCGCCCAAAGCTATGAACAGGAAACTAAGCCATTGGGGCATGCGACGGATCCGTCCGTCCCTAGTCGACAGAGCGTCCGTCGCCAACTTAGAGTTTGCCAACACCCGAGGCAGTTTCCAAGGGTCTAATTATAGGCCCCATCCCACATTCTCTCCCACCTGGCCTTGCTCATTTGAGTTTGCTGATTTGTTGAGAAGGTTTGGACAGAGAGCAAGAGCCCTAGAGAGAGATAGGAGAGTGATTCGTCGAACCATCCATCCTCTCTCTAGTTCATTCCAAGAGTTCAAGTGTGCATACCTCAAGTTGTGGAAAGCTTGAGTGAGTCAAGCGAAGACATCGAGAGGCTTGTTACTCATGTGAACGCATCACCAGAACGGTCCGGTGTGCTCGAGGAAAGGTGATCGCCGGAGATTGTAGGCGGCTCTTCTCCATCGCACGCTTTTGATCGGATTGTTGGTGATTCACCGAGCCGGAGTGGCGAAGAAATCCACCGCGTAAGACATCCGTCATCCCTTGCTCGGATTGAGGGAGCTATAACTCTTGTGAGGTGCTCCAACGAGACTATGGGGAGTGTCAACTCCTCGATACCATCGGCAAAACATCACCGTGTCAAGCATCTCTTTCCCTTGCTCTTTACAACCGCATTACTAGTTCCGCACAATTGTCATTACTTTTCATACAGAAAATGTTAAAGTTTTTCGCTTTCCCATTGACTTGCTAACGAGGGTTTTCTATCACACAACACACAAGCGTAGGCACTAGGGGTTATATTGCTTTTTTCTTTATATTTAATTCTTGTTAGAAATTAAAAGAGCCCAATTCCCACCCCCCTCTTGGACATCTTTGGATCCTTTCAAGTTGGTATCGAGCAAGGTTGCTCTAAATTAGGCCTTTTCCACCGCCTAAGCAAGATGTCCATGGGATAGGACCCCCTACCTCCCCATGATTACGATGGAGAGACACCTTGTTTCCTTATTGGAAATTTCTTATGGAGGCCCTATCTTACTAGGTCTTGAACGTGGGCCGACCTCAAACCCCTACAAAGGAGGCAACCCTCTCCGCGGAGGACCTCAACTTTGATAGCACAATGCAAGCAAGAAAACTTTATCTTTCGTGGCATTAGCAAGGATTCTTCAACCCGAGTGTGCAGAATGCCAAAACTGACGCGAATTTGTGTTGTGACCACTATTGTGCTCGTTTCCACAAAGGCACAAAAAGTGACGTGAAGAACACTATCACCTTACGGTCATGGCTAACACAATTCTTTTTCCTCTAATGCAGTAGCAAATGAAATATTACTCGAGCACAACTTAACATTACTTGTATAGAGGAATTGAATGGGCTTGGTCCTCAAACCAATGTAGTCTCGGGCCGATGTGCGGTACGCAAGAATCCTTTGTGTCTTTGCCAATTGGAGAAGTATGTCCACATTCGTCATGGTTCTCACCAAGGAGATCTCTCCGCCGCTACAAACAAACCGACACAAAATCTTGGGCAAGATCAATGCCCCCCAATAGATTACATGAAAATGGTGATGGTGGCACTTCTTTCCCTCCTCCAAGATACCAAATGAAAAAAGAGAAGAAGAGAAGAATAACTAGCCACTCAAGGCACCTCCTCTCGGTAGAATACTAGATGCAAGTCATGTATGAAGTACAAGCGATATTAGATGATGAGGAGATGATGTTGATCTCACGCCTCTCTAGTTGAAGAAAACACCAAGATGTTGAAGAAGCTAAGCAAGCAATTGGAGTCAAGTTTGCTCTTCCAAAGCTAAGAAGAAATGAGGTTCACAACCTCTTGCTTCCTTCAAGAAAGCCCTCTCCCAAGATGGATTGCTACAATTGGGGCAACTTGACACTTGGCATCATGCTTGCCCCGTGAGAATAAAACAAATACTTGAACAAGGCAAGCAAACACAAGTTGTCAAGTACTAACAAAAAGAGCAACAACGTTGAGTCAAATTGAATAGTAGGAGAAGACAGGGGAGGATGACAAAGCCATTCAAGAAGAAGAAGACTCAACTTCCACAAAATAAGAAGAAAATAATGCAAAGCCTCCATTGTTGAGTGATTGGCTCACCGACATTGAAGCACTCAAGGCGACTCCAACCTTCCGGTAGATGAAAAGTGAAGAGAAGAGAAGTGGCCAGCCTTAGTGATATAGGTTCATACGTACTTCCACGCCCACCCCCCTCCCATCTCTCCGGGCTCATCCTCTACACACCTATGTCCCATGGCTAATAGGGTGACAAAAAGGTACAAAAAGAGGAATGTGATGATGAGGCTAGCCTCTAGTGATGATAGTGACGATGAGTTTGAGGCGCACCTTCCTAATGATGACTAATTGTAATTTGGCAAACAAATATAGTAAGCTCATTAGGAAGTATAAAAGTAAAAGTGAAATCATATAGAAAGCAAATGATAACTTGCATGCTAAGCTTGATGATCCTTGTCTAGGTGCTAAATTGATGAATTAGAAGCTTATCGAGAACAAATCTCTCCTCATCCTAGCACTAGGAGCTCAAAGCCATACTCAATGCAAGCTAATTAGAAACATGATAAGCTTGAGAGGTCAACACAAGAGCTCCAACAAGATACAACTTGCTAAAAAGAAACTACAACCAATTTAAGAATGAACATGGCACACCATGTGATAAGCTAATGATTTCTTTCAAATGATCTTGCTACACATGTTGCTATACCCGGTATTGTTAAGTGTGACTATAGCTACTACTTGTGAACTTGGCTTGATGAAGTGCTAGTGAGAAAAATCTGCTAATGCAAGGAAACGAAGGATTGAGGCCGAAAGCATGAGACTATGTGAACGATGAAGGCAAGAAGAACACCAAGCTCAAGGAAGACTAATCATCCTCAAGGCAAGCAACCAATCACCCTTCAAGTCGCCAAGCAAGATGACAAAGATGCAAATGACCCTTAACACTCTCACAAAGAGGAAAATGCAAAGCTCCAGGGTTAGAAAGATCAAGCTTACAAGTGATTTGAGAATTTGCACCAAGGACCAAAACTCCAAAGTGAGCTCGTGATGACCACATCATGAAACCGACAAGACCACATTGGGTTTCCAAGGAAACCAAATCATGAAGGGCCAAGGTCAAGAAAAGAAGCCAAAGAACTACCTAACAAGAACAAAGGCCTTAGAATCAATATGGCCACACCAAAGCCCAAGCCAAAAGTGCTATGGTATGTGTCAAGAGGGTCCTTGAATCCCAATGCAAGACTCCCCCTCCCAAGACCTTTGCACAAGTCACATAAGGCACTTTCTTTCGCTCAAGGATGCACACATCCTTCATCAACAAGACTCCAAGGGTAGACCTCAGTAGATGTTTCTCGTCCTAAGATGAAGAACAAGCCAAAGGCTATGGGGTATGCTAAGGAGTTGGTGACAAGGCTAGGGACCCCACGAATCGCCAAGTGTGGGTTCCCAAACAACAACTTAACTCCAAGTGTTTTGTGTGTAGTGGAACCTACAAGACCGTGGAAGTCATTGGGTGATTGATAGTGGCATGCACTCAACATATGACCGTGACTCCCCAGGATGTTCCACCACGCTTGAGGAAGAATGTGAAGGCAAGACAAGATTACCTTTGGACAATTCAAAAGGCAAAGTGCAAGCCTAGGCAAAGTGGCAATCTCAAATATCAATCAATAACAAATGTCTTTGCTATACAATCTTTGAGCTTCAACTTGCTATCGGAGGGACAACTATGTGATCTTGGTTCCATGTCCTCTTCACTCCAAAATGAGGTAGTTGTGTCCAAGATTGAAGATTTCATCATTGATATCGAAAAGGGTTTTCGGCACAACAATCTCGACCTAGCTTAATCTCACACTCAACAAGGAAGCCCTCTATTTGCAATAACATGTCTATTCTCCAATAGTTCTTTGGGTTGTCTATGGCATAGAAGATAGCTCATGTGGGAATGTCAACCATGAAGAATTCTTATCAAGATGGAGTTTGGTTAGAGGTTGAAGGATGTCGTGTTTGAGAAGTGACAAACTTTGTAGGCATAGTCAAGCCGACAAGCAAGTGGCAAACACTCATCCAAGCCAAAGATTTCATGTCCCTCACAGGAGTCCCTAGAGCGTTAACTTCACATGGATCATTTGGACCGCTACCACCTATGATAAGCTTGGTGGTATCTTTTTGCTTGGAGGTAGTTGATACTGCTCTAGTACACTTGCGGGTTCTTTCTTCAAGAACAAGGATAAACTCAATCATATTCAAGAATTTTGCAACTAGAGCCCAAAATGAGTTGAGGTGAAGATCAAGAAGATAAGAATGACAATGGGACCCGAGTTTGTGACACCAAGATTGAAGATTTTTATTGCTGATGAAGTTGGATCAAGGCATGAAGTCTGCCGCTACTATAACCCTCAACAAAATGGTGTGAGTAGATAGGAATCGCCGGACACTTATACACTCTTGCAAGATTCAATGCTTGATGAATACACCCACCCGAGAAGTTTTTGGGCCGAAGCAATTCAACACCGCATCTAAGCGGCCCAACCGTCTATTTGTCCAACAGGCTTCTCAATAAGAACCCTATGACTTGTTAATGGAAGAAACCGGATATATCCTTTTTCCCCTTTCGAGTGTTTGGGATGCAAAGAGATATTAAAAGAAGCGCCAACACTTGGGCAAGTTCCAAAGGAGATGTGAACATTGGTTTCTTACTTGGTTTACACTCTTAAAATCCAAGGCATATCGAGTATTTAACAAAGCCTCCTGCCTAGTTGATGAACATATGACTCTGGAGTTGTATGAAACTAATGGCTCATCAGAAGAGCATGAAAAAATCTTGATGATGTTAAGTGAAGACAACCCTTAAGGAGCATGAAGAATATGCTCAATTGGTGCCATCAAACCCGCAAGCAGTGGAAAAGTTGAAGGATAGCAGCAAATCAAGATCCATCACCACCACACACGCCTCAAGTTGATGAATAACGAAGTGAGGGAAGCTCAAGAAGATACATTCATCCCTCAAGATCAAGCCGAGGCTCAAGCTAAGGGATCCATGGGGAGACGTCCGACGCTGGGAAGAGCGCCATCAACCTTCCAGAAGATGGGCGTGTTTTTCAAGTTGCCAGCCAGAGTGTACCTTCGACGCTATGGGATGAAGCGTTACCGCGCCTATGACGAAGCGTCTGTCGGCGAACAGTGTGTCAGAACTAACCGTTGGGTAGCATCAAGCGTCCTTCGGACTAGGAGGCGCCGGAGCATCCCTCGCCCAAACTATGAACATGCAAACTAGCCTTGGGGCATGCGACGGACCGTCCCCTCGCCTAGTCGACAGAGCGGTCCGTCGCAACATTAATTAGCACAGCCCGAGGCAGTTTTCAGAGGGTCTATTTAAGCCCCTCACCCACTTCTCTCTCCCACCTGGCCTTTGCTCATTAGAGTTGCTGAGTTGTGTTGAGAAGGTTGGGAAAGAGCAAGAGCCCTATAGAGAGAGAGAGATTGATAATCGCGTGAATCACACATACCTCCTCTAGTTTCCATCAATAGATTCAAGTGTGCATCCTCATAGTTTTGAAGCTTGGAGTGAGCTCAGAGCGAAGATCGAGGCTTGATACACATGGTGATCGCATCACTAGACGTCACGGATGGTGCTTCTGAGGAAGGTGATGCCGGAGGATTGTGGCGTCTCTTCTCCACGACGATTGTGATCGGTTGTGTGATTCACCGAGCCGGAGTGGCGAAGAAGACAACCCGTAGAGAAGCACAGCATAAATCTCATATCCCCTTAGCGCGGGATGAGGGGGAGCTATACCTTGAGGTGCTCCAACGAGGAATAGGGGGGAGATGTCAACTCCTCGATTACCTCGGCAAAACACACACCGTGTCAAGCATCTCTTTCCCTAGCTCTTTACTACCAAGCATTACTTCGCGCACAATTGTCATTTTTTTTTCTTTCATACTAGAATTGTGTAGAAAGTTTCATTCTTTCCATGCTTGCTACCTGCTTTTCTTGCTAGAACCACACAAGCGGATAGCACTAGGGGGTTAATTATTGGTCTTTATTAGAGTTTAATTTCTTTTATAGAAATTAAAAAGAGCCAATTCACTCCCCCCCTCTTGGGCATTCTGATCCTTTCATTGCCCATTGGCCCTCGAGGTGAGAAAATCCACGCATGTTCCAACGACTTGCATATAGTACCGTGGAGAGAAATACAAAGACTTGGATGCATGTCCCAAGTGTAAAACTACCCTGATACAACAAGGGCCATCAAATGATGGAAGCAAAGACCAGAAGAGGGCCAATTTTAGTTAAAAGTCCGGGTGGAATTTTCCTTATAGCTCCACGAGTGCAAAGGTGTTGCAAATGAGAGAGTCAGAGCCAAGTTGTTGCGTTGCACGAACGAAGAGGCGAAAAGAAAAGATTCATGATGAACAACCCGCGCAAGATGGGTTGTCGGACCGTGGAGGAACTATCAACACTATGATCTATAAAACATCAGTGTGGAGAGGTTAAGAGCATGTGTGCATCTACAGCTTTGAGCACGGATGGGATGAAACCCGTTTGAACCAGTGAGAACCAATCAACACTGTGGCCAGTGAGCTATGTATATACACCGTCGCATCCGCGTGGCTTTGTATTGAAACAATTCATACTCCCACACTGTCATTACTAAGTCCAAAGGACCAAAACAACCTGGTAATGATATTAAATGTGCATCTAGAAACCAGTATCGATGAACTACTTAAAGATGTGGGAGACGGGGTGAAGGATGTTGGGATGAGTACAAAAAAACATTCAATATCACAGTAAAAGGACTGTACTTATCGCTACAAACACCGACCACTAGGGCGAGGTTCCTTGTCTGGATAGAAGACAAAAGGATACAGCTGGGTGTGTCCCGAGTGCTGTGACGAGCTGATAGCAAAAACACATCTAACCAGAGAAACAGGAAGATTTGAGTCTTATCGATGAGACAACCGTAAACCGTGGTTCCTACTCGTGATCACCCTTTAGACCGTAGGAATACAGAAAGATTTTAATGGGACACTGAAAACTGGAACCTCAGAGAAGTATCGAGACGGGAAACTGATGCTTCAACAATTAAAGAAACTCATAACAAATGTTGTCTAGGAAGGGGACAGGGTATAGCCATCGCCAACCTGAAAATCTGAAGAACAAATCAAGACTTCTGGAAACTACCTTAATGCCACTTTTGAGTTGTACCGTCCCTGTCTTGATCCAATGCACATAACTAAAACTGTTTGCGGTAACATCACGTAACTCGTTGATGGAACACTCCAGGGGGAACCAAAAGGACTCTCATCGGCACATGCTTGGACATCCAACACCCTGGGCCCTCAGGAAGGAGTTACCAACCAGTGACACCTGAGAAAGGGGCCCATGAAACATCGCGGTTGCATCACTGATATGACGGAACGGGGAGGAAAAATAGGAGACAAATGAAATTCAATTTCTTACTTCAATTGACTACTCAAAGTAAGCCGATTACGTCATACTGTGTGGAGCACGCCGCAAGGAGAGGGCTAAAAGAAAGCCAGATAAGAACTTAGAGTTAAACTATTGGGTCATTGAAGGCCCATGACTAATCAATGTCATAATTGACTCATCAGTCCAAGGTTGCCCTGACAGGTATCCTCCAGGAAAAAGGGTGGTCCACGAGCTCTCATCATAAAGTTGTGAGTTCGTTCTTCACTCGATCCTCAGGAATAGGTCAATTGTAGAAGGTGGTTGCAGTTAAGTGAAGAAGGCCACCCTTAAAAAAAATATAGCAGGAAGACTATCTTTAGATTATATGACAGGGGAGGCTAGCTATGATATGCATTTCCCACCGACTTAACTTCGAGATCAGAAAACATTGCAGTGCAAATCTATACTTGTTCCATCTGTGATCAAATAAAAAGCCCTTGGCCAATGTACCATACACCCAATGTTTCCTTTCGAGAGGCTGATGAAATTGCAGCGTATGTTAGAAAAATTCAGACCAAAGGGAACCGCATGAGAAAGGATCTATAGTCAACAGAGGAGGCTATTGAGATTCTCCACATATTATCTAGACATCAGCGATGAGTATTTCAGTAATCATCATCACGATGAAGACTAGGGGCAAAGGAACAATAGGCTGAGTAAAACTGTCAAAATGGGACAGAAGTCTCCCTTTAACAAGCAACACTTCGCTGTTCTCTACAGGCTGAACGGTGTGATGGCTAATACATTGATGACACAAGCAGCTTTTGCAAATAAGTCAACGATAGGAGAGTCACAGCTTGGCTTGAAAAAAACTATAAGGCGGAATTCGGTGACTGGTTTTTGACCCCCAAAGCCTAGGAAAGGTGACGGGATAGTCACTAATCTATTAGCCCCCGAACCTTCGACTACGCTAAGAGTACAAGGATAACAAATAAATGTTTATACCATTGTTAACCGACAAAAAAACAGGACGGAAAGAAGCACGAACAAAAACAGTGGTGTTTCGTTGTTTCGATCCCACATGAGTACGACATGATGGTGCGGCTCATATACTATGGTTTCATAGATGAGATATGGTAGCTTAGACTATGGACACTACAATAAAGTTGCTCTTTTCCATTGTCAGTGGGCTTCGGCTGAAATGAAATCAACACCACAAGGATGGGTTCACTACCATAGTCTATCCAAGACCGCATACAGAGATGACTCCCCTCGTCCTTGCAAAGGATGTTTTGGCAAATCTTCTTCAATGCAAGGATAACAATAAGCAAATGAAGAACGACACGTAGATTGCAAGGCAAAAGGAAGAATGAAGGTGTCGATCGAGTGACAGATGAAGAAGAGTACAAAGGTAGGAAAAATTGGCCTTCTTTTGGGCGGTGAACGTTACCTACAGTCCTTGAAGCGGGTGACGAACCTGCTTACCTCCGCGGAGTGATCATGATGAGCCTATCATCGTGCCTGCACTGCAAACGTTAATTGAAGAGTATGCATAAACTATGTATCCCTTTAATGAAATGTTGTTTGAGTAATTGAGATCATTATGGAGTCTCTAGAGATTGTTGAGTTGTACAACGTTTGATATGATGTATGCCGTTGGTCAAAAGAGGGATTCCAAAACTATAAAGAATTAGACCTTGAGTGTATAAGCAATAATGTAGAGCCTATCCCTAAAACCTAGCAAAAGCTATGTTGGAAAAGATTTTCAACTCATTCAAATTTTTGGAGTAATTACAAAGGGGGTATTTGAATTTTAAACCCTTATTCACATTTCAAAACTGATATATAAAAAGTTTAAAGAATTCAGACCTTGATGTATAAACACCTATATGATAGTAGCTCCTGCAAACTACAAAAGCTATGTTGGAAGATTTTCAACTTCTATACAAAATTTTAGGGAGAGATTACAAAGGGTAATTAATTTTTAAAAAACCTATTCAAATTCAAAATGGCATTCAAAAGATTATACAGAATTTGAATATGCTTACTTCAGCAAAAAGTTGTAGAAGAATAAAATTATGCAATTTCATATGTTTGGAGTTTCAATGTTCTAGTAAACAAATTAGAGTAATTTAATGCTAAATGCAAAAGCAAATTTTTAAAAAAATACACACATCAATGGCCGTTATAATGAACCGGCAGATGTGCCCTTAATCTATCACTGCCGGTTTTAGAGGATCACCTCCCGAGCAAGCCGTGCTAGACAGCAGAAGCACGTTATTCCTCACAACAAGCGATTGCAGCCCAGATCAGTGAACTACCTACTTCAAGGGTGGCACAATACAATCCTGATGGAGCCTTTCTGCCAGGAGCTAACCCGTCACCGTGATCTCTCTCCAGAATATTTCCTAAACATCACTGAGGAGTCGCATCGAGGGGGCCCGCAGGTCGGACATAGAGAAACATGACGATGCTCACAGAGCAAAGCACTTAAACAAGGATCACCCCGGTTGCCATAGAGGAGACCGTGGTAATTCCTTGGGAGAATAGCATTTGAAAGGAATCCGCTTCCTATAGGAGCCCGTCAAGTGGGCTTTAGAAACCAAAGAGAAGAGGAGTCCCAAAGATTGACATGAGCTAGAATCAGACATTGAAGCAGCGGATATCTGCTCCAAAGTGGCGAGCGCTATGCAAACCATGTGTTTTGCGAGTCAAGGGACCGCATCACTCCCTACTTAGAATAGCCAGTTCTGGACAAGTGCCGCAGTAGATTTCTGTGCTTAACCCTGATGCCTGACGATGAAGAGTTCAATATCTCCTCATAAACCGGATGGACTCATCAAAGAACCTGAAATGTCAGGTTGTACATGCCGACATACATCCGACAACAGTGACCAAAAGACAAGGATCTGCGGCCGACAAGCAATTTCTAGAGGAAGAACATCATATCATAAAAGCCAGTGCAACTCGGGTATTGCCAGTGCCACGGGTCAACATTGCAATATATTAGACACGAAGTACAATAAGATACATATAGATTTCCCAGTGAGGAAGATATGCCGCGTCTAGTTCACAACTTGGCACTCATGTCGCTCTGCGCACCAACAATAGCATGAAGATAATTCTTAAAAAAAAGACCTTTAAAAACGCTTCATCAAGCTAATTACCCTGCCATCTTCGAATGATGATATGAACAGTAATACATCCCGGTCCTTGCTCTCCGCCAAGAGGTTTCTCCTCCTCGTCAAGATCCACCGACAATCCTCCCTCCACGAACGCCAAAGGAAAGACCATCCTCCACCGCCCAAAGTAAAACTCCTCCTACTCCTCCTCTCCACACAAGCTTCAAATGTCCCCAAGACTGGGATGCGTCGACGCCTAAGCTCTAGATCAGGATCGACCGCAACAGAGGAGGTCATCAGCTTCAGTTGGTAAAAGATCCCCAAGATAACTAGTAAAAGGCGCAGACAAGTGCCGACTAAGGACGAAATCTACGACCTCAGATTCAGAAAAGGCCGCCAAACTTGCCTGGATGAACGATTGGCGTTATATAATAACCCCTGAGAAACAAAGTGCAATTTGAAAGGCAAAGAAAAAATCCAGGTCTAACACAATAAAGCTAGAGAGAATACACACCTTTCCAGCACTAGAGATACAAAACTGGCTGCGGACCCTGAATATAAAGCCTGAGGATACCAAGAATCTCTCTATTTTGAAAAACGAATTTGAGAAAAGGCCAAGTTGCATACAAGTATGAACTAGGCAAGCCTATGGTCGCCAGCCAGAAAGTATAGAAATTTGGCCAACAAACAAGATGACAGTTTGCATGATTATACATCATAGATAGTAAAACACCAACAAAGACAAGAATGCAAAACATGAAGTCATGCATCCCCCAAACTGTTTTATTTTTAATCATCCTAAGAAGTTGTGCATAGCATTCATTATGAAGACCTCTTTCACTCTTTCATCAACGACGCTACCTGGATGTGTAAGATTATGATGTTAGACTATGTAAGTACCTATACTCTAACAACGTATAATAAACACGTGATCTGATTTGAATATAACGATGCAAGTTTATTTTACAGATCTATAGCAAATTGTAACCAAACATTCAAAAATGAAATAGCAATTTTGACTCTTCGACCCCATCTATGTAAATGAGACAACATGCAAAGCGGTCTCCAAGATCCGTATGTCTCAGCGATTTGAAGATAGAGTTTGAAAGAATTCTCAGTCGGACAAACAAACACACTGCTACACACTACAATTGCCAGTAATTTGTTCTCGACCCTTACATTTGATTGTAGCAACCTATTACGCCTCATAGAATATAGTCCTTAAAAAATTCAACTATCGAGGTTGGGACTCAAAAAAGAAGCCATTTATAACTTATTGAACCCTATCAAGTGCTAAATATGTAATGTGAACCCAAATATGCACCACACTTTTTCAATCACATATGTTCTTGTAATTAATAATGTCCTGAGCCTTCAACACTTCATTACATTGTCACTTAGAATGAAGGCGGTTACCTGATTGAAAGAAATTGGAGCCTAAGATGCAAAAAAATGAGAGAACCATTCAAGTGAGAGTATATGATGAATGGTCAAGGCCCAAGATCAACTAATGGGAACACACGAATGCGGTTCTATGTGATGTGGGCCAATGCTTTGCTACCTTAGCGGCAAAACTAGGATAGGAGACTGGCATGTATGTACGCATCGCATTTTAATCTATTGTTTTGTCTTACGTATGTGGCATCTCAATATCATCTTGTATCTATTTACAGACGCAAAGATCAAAGGCCACAAAGTTGTGATTTTTTGAGATAAGAGAGATTTCAAGAGGAGATAGCACTCTTATCTGATGAATATATGTATAAAAAGGATGTCTATCCATCTGTGAAGAGTAGGACTTCAAGACAAGAAACTATGGAAAAGACCGCCTCGAAAGGCTATTGTAATGCGACAATTAATTCGAATACTTTAAGTTTTTGTTTGATTTTTTGTAATAATTATTATAAATGTGTGATGGGTACTTGTATTGTCGCTAGTTCCATCAAACACCTTCAATCACATCATATCAAATGGTCTCGATTAGCAAACACCTCCACCACTCCACGATCTCCACCCCCACCAACCTCTACTCATAAACCCTAAACCAGCACCATCCCACAAATCTAAAACTAAAACAATTGAAAAAATGCAGATTATCTAAAAAATAATATCATTGCCCAGTTGTGGGTGCCAACCGCAGTGATACCATTGGTGTAACAAAAAACCGGCAGTGATAGGCTCAAACATCACTCCGTTGGCAAAACGACACGACAGTGATGCTTAAGCATCATCTGCCGTTTGGCATAAACGGCAGTGATGGCATGAGCTCATCATTGCCGATTGCCAGTGCCTGGATCAAAAACCGCGACTGAAGGGGGGTTTGAACCGGCACCCCATTTGCCTTTCTATAGTATACGTGTGGGCCTGAATAGAAATCAACGTATATGCCAATCCCTACGCGATTCCATTTTTAACCATCACCACTAACCCATGATCTACATCAGCAATATCACCCCTACAGCAAGAAGAGAGGAGTGACATTTAGAACACATAACAGTACAACCTAGAGATAAAGATTCTACCCCTTCATGTTAAATTACAGAAGGTATACCTTCTAGTATACTGCTAATTACCATAGCAAAATATATCCAAGACTTCAAAAGTAAATGAATGTAACTACATAAAAAATAATAGAGGTCTGCAACTAAAAACTGCCCACTAGTGACATACAACTATAAAGACACCATTATATATGCTAAAAAACTATTATAACACCAATCCAACAAGTATTGAAAACAGTGCAAAAAGAACCCGAGAGCTTTTTCCTTTGATATTTATTGCCAGTGGTCAAGTTGTCATTTCTATGTCTCCGACAAATAGCCACATTGGGAGCAACTTATTAAAGGTCAGGTAATGATAAGGAAACATAACAAGATCTTGCGATGCTGCAAACCATACCCAGCTAGGAAAAATCACGACTCCGAACGATATGGTCTGTCATTTGGCTAACCCACCTGAGAACAAAGCTTACCTTTATTTACGTCCTCTTTGGTGTGTGATGTCCAAATTGAAAGGCATCTAGGCCCCTATAGTTTTCGGTGATAATAACAACAATGCAAGATTACTATGACTAACGGTGCGTCTTTGCAGAGGCCTATAAGAAAGTTATGTCATGATAATGGATGGTTTTGATGAGACTATCATAGTTATAGGAACTGTCCCGTATTGAAATCGTTTTGGTTTTCAAAGGATTGGTCAAGGGTTGAAGCACTAGACAAGTCTACAGTGTCGTTTGGAGTTGACAGACACTTAGGAATAGTTTAGCAAACCTATATTTTCTTCCTTTTGTGCATAAAACCTATTAAGAAGGGGTTCGATTCTAGTAGCTGACCTAGAAGGCTAGTGATTCAGGTGTGTGTGGCACACTTGTTGAAACTAACACTAGAAGATATAGGAATAAGTCCTGGAGCACCAAGTGGAGAAACTTCCCCTGACAAGAAAAAGTCATCTGCTCCTGAAAATCCGTGTCCGGATCGCGCAAGTGGAACCTAGGGTCCGAACCTAATCGGCTGCTGACGTCGGACCCTAGGATTAAGTCTGCATGTATGCAGGCAATCCCGGAACGCGTGAACAGTGCAGGAGTCCGGACAGCAAGTTGCGTCCGGAGCTACACAGAGATGCTTAACAAACAGCCGTGAAATGAACCGGCTAAAACGCTGTCCGGTGTGTAGAACATCGGACGCCAAGTAGGGTCCGTACCTCAACACAGAGAGTTCACAGAGGAGTTTTTCATTCCGGACGCGGTTCCAGAAGCCTTTGCGTCTCGAACTGTGTTCTAGCGTTCGACTGTACTTGCAGTGCTGAAAACAGAGAGAAAAGGGGTCGCGAACGCATGCTGATGGTCCGGACCCACCTTGAAAGTGCGTCCGATCTGACGCAGTAAGGTGTTATATGCCTCTAATCGGCTAGGGGTTGAGTTGGGAGTATTTATACTTCCCCCAATCAGCCATGGAGGCTACTCTTGCCATTTCCAAATAGCATGAATTCACATTGTGAGAGAGGAATTGTTGTGCAAGAGCCCTATGAGAGTGGTGAACTTGCAATTCCATGTGTTGATTCTCACTAGTTGCTTAGAGTTAGCAAGTGTGCATCCATCTCAATCACTAGGCTAGCCTTGTTCAAGTGAAGAAGTTAGTGCTTGTTACTATTGGTGATCGACAGCACTAGACGGCTCTCGGCGAGGTTTGCTTGGTGATCATCCGTGGTTGTTAACCCCCTTGTGGAAGAACCAAGTTGGATTGTGATCGTTGTGAGGCGATCACCATCCGAGTGGCGAAAGAAATCACCCAGTAAGTGATGCACTCAGTCCCTTTGCGCGGGACCTAAACGGGGGAGCGATACCGTGTGCGGTGCTCACAACGAGGACTAGGGGGAGTGTCGAATCCTCGATACCCAATCGGCAAAAGTCCATCAGTGTCTATTTCATTGCCCTACTCCTTTACTATGCAATTAAATCAAGCATTACATCCGCATCTATACTTCTTGTTGATTGACTAGATTTGATAGGGCTTACCGCTTTCATTGCCTATAGCCTTGCTTGTTGAGGCTAGGAACAACACTGTGGGAAGCACTAGGGGGATAATTGGCTCTTGATAGGTTTAAATATTAATTGCTAGAAATTTAAACAGAGCCCAATTTCCACCCCCCCTCATGGGCATCTCTGATCCTTTCCAATTGGTATCAGAGTCGTTGTTGCTTCTAAGTTTTAGGCTTCACTCACCTCCTAAATGAGGCAAAGAATTCCCATGGGGATGGACCCTGCGCCCATGTTTTCTGATGGGAACGACTTTCCTTTATTGGAAAGTTCTATGAGGCTTACCTCGAACGTTAGATGCCTGAGTGTGCCAAAGACGCCGCCACCACGATGGAATTTCTTCAATATGAATGGAGAACCATTCGGATGAGAGGTCCACTATGATAATTGGAATGCCAAAGCCCTGGAACTTCCTTTTTTAGCGCATTGGCAAGGACGTGTCTCAACTGTGTCGCGCTACAATCTCAAAGAACGCACATAGAAGTTGTGGAATAACACATTTGTGCTCTTCTAGTAGGGCACACTTAAGAGATGAGCGGGAAGAGCGATCTAATCACTAGTAATTAATAAGAAGAATGCTTTTACCATGCTTTCGTCATGAAATGGCAAATAAATGTACTCACTTACCGCTTAAATGTTTCTTGTAGAAGAATTAGAATGCCTTGGGCTAAAGCAAATGGATTAAGCCGATGTTTGAGGAAGATTTCTTTGTGTGCTTCCAAGTGCAAGTATGCAAACATTGTGACCATGTTTGCATTCAAGGACGTATCTCTATCCAACTATAACACCAACAAACCAAGTCTTGGGGAAAGATCAATGCACATGGAGACTGTACAGCACACTAATTGATTAACAAAGAAGTAATGAAAGCTTCATCATCCAATCCAAGAAAAAGGACATGGCCTTCAAAGCTATTCATGAATGGGTAAGTCACAGGTAAGATGGATAAATGATTACGCTCAAGTGAAGATGAAGACATACAAAATTGCTCTAATAGTGTTAGGAAGACCACCAGATTTTAAAGAAGCTAAACAAGAGTGGTGTCAAGTTTGATTAAGAAAGAAGAAGGTTCCGTTCACTAGCAACAGAGAAAGCCATTATCGGAGATGAATGTGCTAACAATTGTCGATGATCTGGCCATCGTAGCTCACCATTAGTCCCAAAGCCTAAGAAGACAAGTACAAGAAAAGATACCACAAAGAAAGACCAAGAAGAAAAGTATAGCAAGTTATGATGACAAGAAAAGTTAGAGAAGCCATACAAAAAAGAATAGGATGGCTTCCAAAGAGAGGAAGGAGTGCCAACACCCACAAGAAGGAAGATGGCAAGCCATACATTGTGGTGACTTGGTTAAACCGAAACAATTGAAGACACTATGACTCATCTGATTAGATAATCGATGTTGAGAAGGTGGACGCTCCTTGTCATTGGGATTTTCAATGGCCTCCA
This sequence comes from Microstegium vimineum, assembly GCA_022036555.1. Taxonomy (NCBI): domain Eukaryota; kingdom Viridiplantae; phylum Streptophyta; class Magnoliopsida; order Poales; family Poaceae; genus Microstegium; species Microstegium vimineum. The sequence goes on along the minus strand of CM039131.1, from coordinate 19,811,876 downwards.
CCATCGCCATCTTCTATCTACCCACATCCTCTACACCCCTATGCCTTATGCCAAAGGTGACCGTAAGGTTCACAATCCAAAAGTAGAGAATAGTGACTAGATAGTGGTAGTAAAGTGACAATGAAGTATGAAGCCCTTCTTATGATGAACTCATTAGAATTGCATGCTAAGTACACCAAAAATTTGTTGAAAAGGAGCAAAGCAAAAAATGAAAAGGGCTTTAAAAAAACAAAATGATGATTTGCATGCTAAAACTTGCATAACTTCAATGCTATTGATGAGAAAATTTAGTGAAAACAAATCTTTATCCTCACATGCTAAGGACCTCAAATCCTCTTCAAAGGCAAAATAGAAACATAAATAAAGCTAGAGAGGACATCACAAAAAGCTTAGAGAAAGATAAAAACAAATTTAAAGGGAAAAGGAGTACAACGAAGTAATATGAAATGATCCCTCTCCTTATAGCAAATGAATTTATGGGGATGCTTTGCCTATTGAGCAAACCCCTTTGTCAAGATTAAAATTGGGAACACTTGTGCATGATTTGATTTTTTGAGTCCTTGAGCATAGGGGCCTTTAAGGGGAAAAGGGCCCAAGCAAGTGGTTGTGGAGGATCACTATGGATGACTTTTATAGATCAAGAATGAAAAATTTGAAAAGCTCAAGGAAGAGCTTTTTCAAGCTCAAGTCAACCAAAGTCAATTTTTAATTGAGTCATAAAGGGAAGACTATGATGTGGCACTTAAAGGGTTGAATCCTTAGAGAAAGAAAACAAGAGGCAAAAGAATGAGAAAAAACCATATTGCCATTGGGAAATGGAGGGGGTTCCACAAGGGCCAACAATTTTCAAAAGTGAGCTCCCAAAAAACACCGTCAAAAAGGGAATGACAAGACCAGTCTTGGCTACAAGTCTGCTCAAGTGAAAAAGGGCCCAAAGCTAAAGCCAAAGCTCAATACAAAACAAGCCAGGTTACTTCTATCAAGAAAAGCCAAAGCCAAAGATAAGACATGCTTTGAAGGGGGGGATGCAAGGACACTTTGCTAAATTTAGATTGTGTAAACTCCAACTCCAAAAACCCTTGCCAAGCACACAAAGCGAGGCCTTTGCATACAATCTCATATATCACCACAAGGATGTCAAGGGCAAGCCCCCTTGTTGTTTTTCTTAGGACCACCCAACAAGAATAGCCCAAAAAGACCTTTTTGGGGTGGCTAATCACTAGTAGAGAAAGCAAGGGGCCCCCCGTCCTCAAGGGGTGCCTAAACAACAAGTTTTATCTCTTGTGTTGTAGGTGAACTATAAGACCGGTGGAACTCTTGGGTATTGATAGTGGTTGCATCATCATATGACCGGGTACCCCCCGGAATTTTCACCCATTGGAAGAAGATTCAACAACCAAGACAAATTACTTTTTGGGACAACTCAAAGGGAAAGGTCAAAGGACTTGGAAAGTGGCAATTCAAATGAAAACTCAATACAAATGTTCTTGCTAGTTGCATACAAGGGTTTAAACTTACTCTCCCGGTTGGCCCAAATTTTGTACTTGGCTTCCCTTGCTTGTTCACTCCTAAAAGAAGTCATTGTGGTCAAAGATTGATGATAGTCAAGTCATATTCAAAGGCTTTAGGCACAATAACCTCTACCTTGTGGGTTTGTCATCAATGATGCCAACCTCCAAACATCTTGTTCACTAAGACATCCCTTGGTTGGTTGTGGCATAAAAAGGCTAAACTTCACTTGGAATGACTACTCTCAAGAAGCTTATTGAAGAAGGAGAATGGTAAAAGGCATCAAGGAAGTTGTGTTTTGGGAAAAAGGGATAAGCCCGTATGCATGTCAAGTCGGCACAAGTTGCCAACACTCACCCCCACAAAGGCATTCAGTCAAAATCAAGAGTTCTTGACTTCTACACATGGACTTGTTTGGAACCTACAATGTATGCTTTGTTTGGGTGGCAACCACTTTTGTCTTGTGATTAGTGGATATTATTCAAGATAACCCTGGGTTTATTTCTTCATGACAAAGGGGGGAAACCACAAGCTCTTTCAAGAAGGTTTTCCCAAGAAAGCCCCCCAAAATTTAATTGGATGTGGAGAAACAAGAAAATAAGAAGTGACAATGGCACCCATTTTGGGCAACACAAAGATTTAAGATTATTGTAAAGAAGTTTGGGATCAAGAGCTACATATACAACCTCCAACAAAAGGGGGTGGTTGAGAGAAGAACCCACAAATTTATTACAACTTGCAAGAACCATTTCTAATGATAAGACACCCCAGAGAAGTTTTGGGCCGAAGCTATCAACACCGCATCTATGCTTCAAATAGATTATTCATCCAAAGATTCTTGAAGAAGACACCATATGAGTTACTCAATGGGGAAAAAGTTGGATTGTATCATTCGTTAGAAATGTTTGTGTGCAAGGTCCCACATCTAACAAGAGGATAACAAAAAAGGGAAAGTTTTAAAGAACATTTATATTGGTTTCCAGTTGGTTATTTTGTTGAAACCAAAGGGATAAAGAAGGACCGAAAAACGGCGACCAGAGGGGGGGTGAATGGGGGGCCAAATAAAAATTCCTTTCGGAAGAACTTGACCCTTGTCCCAAGCCACAACCCCAAAGCAAGAAATAGGCTCACGACCCACAAGAAGGTGATGTTTTCTAGGATGATGTCCTAGAAAAAACAACGGAGCTAACCACGAACCCCGGGGGAAAAAAACCCCACGAAAAGAACGGACAAAAAAACAGCAATAACAGAGGCTCCGGACCAGTTTAAATTTAGAGCCACCGGACTATGGCAAGTTTCCGGTTCTATGGTAGGGACGCCTACACCAGCCGAGACACGCCACAACATAAAAAAACCCTAGCTCTGGACCAGAGGCCTTCCGGACTACCCGGGTGCAAATGGAGACTGCCTGGTCCCCTAACCGCCAAAAAGGCCCCAGTAAGTGACCGACCCCCCGGACCAGACCACCGGTCCCTCCCGTGGGAAACCAAGGAAAATTTGGTCTGACACGTGGTGGGGAAACCTCAGAAAAAGGCCCCCCAGACCATTTTGTTTCCAAAAGGTCCGGAGCTCAACGCCAAGTGTCCGGAGGTGGTCCGATGCCCTTTGCTGCTTGAACACAGGAAAAGTCAAGACCAACCGACCACTTCCCCTTGGTTCGGAGCTTAGTGGGAAGGTGGTCCAAACCGCTTTCAGCAGAAAATTTTCCTCGCGAAAATCATTTCCACTCCCCCAAATCTTTCTCAAAACTAAACCCAAATGATCACCAAACGCAACAAATTTTGTGGGAAAAACCCTAGTGCAGTTGGGGAGTTTAAACCGAAGAAATCATCGCAAAATTTTGGGGAGAGGATAAAGGAGAACACTCGGATTTGGTGGGAAGAGAGCAAAACAAGGGGGAATGCTTCAAAAAAAATCCCTGATCTACGCACTCGTCGATTTTTGAGGAAAATTTTTTTTTTCCGGTGCAAAAAAAGGGTCCTCACGAATCCCGAACAACCTTGGTTCAAGTGAATTTCGCAAAAGCTACCATCCCTACAAAGAGAAAATCATCCCCGGGGAAAAAGAGAGAGCAAAAGCAAAATACGAAGAACCAAACAAAACGGGTACACATCAACTAAAAAAGCGAAGAAACCCATGGCTTACGGAGGTTAGGGGCCGTCCTTTCCTCGCAACAAATCAAAAGGGTTCTTACCCCGGTGACGCGGTGACCCAAAGCAAGGAGAAGCTAGGGGAGGGAAAACCTGGGAAAATAGGGGGAAAGAAAGGAGTAAGGGGAAAAAAGAGATCTAGGATGAGGAACACCCCCCTTCATCCTCTTTTTAACGGCTTTGGCTATTTCCAAAGACCCCCTAGATATATAGTGAACTATCTAGCCTCAGCTTGCAGTCCAAGCTCCGGAAAATATCTTCCTCAATTTTGAATGGTGGCCCCGCTACCTCCGGGATTTGTGGGTACCCCCTCGACGCGACCTCCAGGTTTTCCGCCACTGCCATCCCCGTTTTCCCCGGAAGCCCGCCTGGGTTTTTGAGGCCCAAACCTAGGAAACCCGCCACCGGTACCTTTGGCTCAACTACCGAACCCCGAGTTTTTTTGGCCCCAAAACTCGAAAAACCGACTCGATGGTTTTGAGGCCCAAACCACCAAAACCCCTCGACGCGAGCCACCTTGTCTTCGCCCGGTCGGGTTCCGATTTCCCCCGGCCCGCTCAAAATCGCGCGTCCACCGTCTTAACTCGGCCGACTCGGGTCTACCTCCATGTCTTCTCGCACTCGCCGGTGCCAAGTACTAGCCACCACAGCTATCCCCCTGGCAGCCTGGTCCCTTAGTCCGACCCCCCCTTCCCCCCCTTCACCGCTCTCAGTCTATCAGCACGGCAACCTCTACTCGACCTTTTCCATGCCATTGACCACTGTCACTAGGCATAGCACCTGCACACCACAAAGCGGATAGACAACACACATTGCTCTTCGTAAGGTTAGGGTAAGCACTCAAAATGAAAAACTCCAGTGTTGGTCAACATCATCATCAAAGCTTGAACATACCCTGGGGAAATTATCACCAAATTTTTTCGCAGGGATACCGGGTATTTCACCAAGCCACCGGCTTAGTTGAAGAACGTATGACTTTTGGAAAAAATTTTATGAGACTAATGGTCCCCAAGACAAATTGCAAAAACTTGATGATGTAGTGAGGAACCATTGAGGAAGCTATGAAGAACATCCTTACCGGTGCAATCAACCCCAAAGAAGAAGTTTTAAGTGGTGGTTGAAGTTGATTCAAGTGCTCAACCTTCTACATCACAAAGGGGCCCCAAGATGATGAAAGACAAAGTGAGGGAAACAAATAAAGATAACCCTTTATCCCTCAAGTCAAGTAGAGGCCCAGCCAAGATGTTTGATGCACCACACCTCCTCCTCAAGTGATGAAAAAGATCCGCACCCATACTCCAAACCCATCCACAAGAACTCATCATTGGGAGTCCTTCAAGGGGAGAAAAGACTCGGGCCCCAAAAAATTGCTTCATTTATTGAACATCACTCTTTTGTTTTTGTGTTGAGCAAATTTTGTAAGGAAGCACTTGAGAAAACCCGGGTTGGGTGAAGCTATGCATGGAATTGAACAAATTCACCCGGATCAAGTGTGGGCTCTAGAAGAAAAGCCACAAGATGCAAGTGATAGAGAACTAAGTGGTTGTTCCACAACAAGCAAGATGATCAAGGTCAAGTGGTTAGAAACAAGGCAAGGATAGTTGCAAAAGGGTTATCCAAGTTGAAGGCTTGGATTTTGGGGAGACCTTTGCACCGGTTGCAAGACTTGAAGCCATACGTATCCTCCTTGCATATGAATCACACCATGATATGAAATTATATCAAATGGATGTGAAAAGTGCATTCTTAAATGTTTCATAAATGAGCTAGTCTATGTCAATCAACCTCCCGGTTTTGAGGACCCTAGATATCCTAACCATGTTATAGGTTGTCAAGGTCTATATGGGCTAAAGCAAGCCCTAGAGCTTGGTATGAGCGTCTTCGGGACTTCCTTTTCAAGAAGGGATTCACTATTGGAAAGTTGACACCACACTATTCACCAAGAAGCAAGATGGAGATATCTTCGTTTGTCAAGTGTATGTTGATGATTTTATCTTTGGCTCGACGAAATGAAGATCATTGCAAGGAGTTTGGTGCCTTGATGTCAAAGGAATTTGAGATGTCCATGATTGGAGAGCTTACTTTTTTCCCTTTGGGTTTCAAGTGAATAAATTTTAAGAGAAGGCACATTTATATCTCAAGAGAAGTATACCAAGGATGATGAAGTATGGGTTGTCCCGATCTTTCGGTGGAGATTGATAACTACGATTTGACTAGAACGACGTTCACGTTTCCGACTACAACCATCCAAGGACGTTGCGCCGTTAGCGATCGATACACCAATTCCAGCGGTTTTGCTCACGATCTTGTGGATCACAACCAACCAAACCACTAGGGTTATTCCTGCAAGCAATCGAAGAACAAGCAAGAACAAGTAGAACAAGCACTCAATTCAAAAAAGGGAGATGAAGATCAGATTGATACACATGAAGGTGGGGGTTTCCGAATCAAGTAAGACGGATGGTCTAGTCGACACACGCGTCTACAAGGAAGTAGCAGCAGCTAAACTTTCATCTCGTTTTTCATGTAGATTCCTGCCATGATTAGAAGATAACAAGAAAATTATACACAGTAGATTTATGTTCCTATCAACTAGTAGGATGTGGTTGCTGTAATTCTCTCACTCTAAACTCGATCAAAAAATTCTTACAAGTTCTTACCCAGCGAAACAGGGGGTTGCAGCAACCAAAAAGTCGGAAACCTTGGATGTAGTGTATCGACACCGTAGCAACAACACTGTCAAGCTGTATCCGGATATGTGGAGCTATAGAGGGCTCAAAAATAATGTGCAAGGAAGTACTAGCACCACATTAGTTGCAAAAGCAAGTTGAGAGATCGTTCAACGGAGGTACCGTGCTGGTCCTAGGCTTGACAGTGCTAGAGACGCCGAGCCTAGACACAAACGAAGTCACGGTTTTAGCAGGAAAGGCACAAAAACAGCAAGCAAACACTCCCTTTCTTTTCCTCCCCCCTTTCTTTTTTTTTCTCTTCTTTTGTTTCTTTTCTCTTTCTCTTTGTTTTTCTTTTTTGTTTATGCTCTTTTCTTTTCTTTTTCTTTTTGATTTTTTTTCTTTTCTTTAACTCTCCTCAAAAAACCCTTTTTTTTAACTCTCCTCACAACTAGAACAAATCTTGAAACTTGACAAATCAGATTTCAACAAAAGCAATGGACAATGTGTTTCTCGAACAAGAGTAGAACTAGCAATCCTGATTTTTTTGTGTGCCTAAATCAGATCTTCTCGATGAGAAAAAATAGGGTGATGAATATGTGCAGCAAAGATATATATGGTAGCAATGATGGCAATGGAGATTTATCTGTGTGTGCCCAAATCAGATTTTTTTGGTTGTAAAAAAAAAATAGCGGAGATGGATATGGTGCAGAAAGGTGTAGATTGCAATGAAGATATATATGGTGTAGTGGAAATATGTATGGTGGAGGTGATGACAGTGATATGTAATACAAATATAGTGACCAAAACGTGACAAGAAACTCGAAACTCTAAAAGCCTAACCCTAAAAAACCAGCAAAAAACGACTCACAAACCGATGTAAACCCAAACAAAAACAAGCTCGTACTAAGTAATACTAGTAAAAGGCACAAAGGGTTTATAGGATTATGGGAAAACAAATCTACTATTTTTATGGTTGTTCTGGACTATAGGAAATTAATAGCAAACTGAAATCTCTCACTGATGAACCTTGCTCTGAATACCACTTGATGAGGTGTGGGTGTCCCGATCTTTCGGTGTAGAGAATAGAATAACTACGATTTGACTGGAGAGAAAGTTCACGATCCGACTACAACCATCCCAAAGGGCGCTGCGCCTTAGCGATCGATACACCAAATCCAGCGGTTGCTCACGATCTTACGGGTCACAACCAACCAAACCACTAGGGGTTATTCCTGCAAGCAAATCGAAAAACAAGCAAGAACAAGTAGAACAAGCACTCAATTGCAAATAAGAGATGAAGGATCAGATGTGGGTACACATTTAAGGTGGGGGTTCCGAATTCAAGTAGAACGGATGGTCTAGTCGACACACGTCGTTACAAGGAAGTAGCAGCAGCTAAACTTTCATCTAAAACAAAACCCAATCTGTTTGTGGCGGCTCTAGTGGGATATAAGGGGGAGGAAGGACGACCACAAGGGTCCTGGTGTCGTCCTACAACCCTAGGATGAGTCCCTAAAGGACTCAAGTTGATACACGGGCCATCGGCCCAAAATAGGGTGACGCAGCACCGTTGGCAAAAAAAGATCTCGGGATTAAATTGTCTAAATGCGCCCGCATCTGATAGGATATAGTATGAGTCCGGACCCATTGGAAAGTAGACTTAATAAGCTTCCAAAAAGTCCTATAACGTCCCAATCGGAGTCCGTATGAAGTCGTGGCAACCGTCGCAAGTTTGGACTCTTCTGCAGTCCGAATTGAACTTTCCAAAACGTGTTGGACTTGGACTCTTTGTGTCCTTGGATCCAATATGACGTGGTGGCCTGGTGGAGAACGTTAGGAACACTTGGATTTGGTCCCCAATCAACTTCATTGACCATCCATGCTTTCCATATGCAATCTAACCCTTCCTTGATCCATGTAAGCAAATTCTGAAAATGAAAACATACCACTTCATAGTGCAAACACCCATTCATCAATGTAACAATGATAAAACTCATATAGAATGGTTTCACCTTTGTATAGAAGTGGTTGGCATGGTCATATCTAAGCCATAGGAACATAAATACTATTGTGTATGTTTCTTGTTATCTCCTAATCATGGCAGGAATCTACATCGAAAAAGGAGATGATCAGGTTGCATATTCTAACTACTTTGCTAAAGATGTGGCAATTGATAGCCATGCTACTCATGAGGTATGTGATGCTTTGCTAATAGAATCAAATCTGCCCTACCTTATTTTGAAGGAAACTATGATCCTCATGCATATATTGAATGGGAGTTAAATGTAAACAATGAATTTAAAAACTATGATCTATCTAAAAAACAAAAGGTTAAAGTTGCTTCAAGTGTTCTTATCAAGTATGCTTTAACTGAGTGGAAACACCTTTGTAGATTTGCTAATGCTCCTCAATCATGGAAAGATATGAAAGACATTTTAGAGATGTTTTTGTTCCTAGCTATTATTCTGAAATTTTGAATGGAAACTTGAAATCTATAAAATAAGGAAACAAAACTGTAGCAAAATATTTAGAGAAACTAAAATTGGGTTTGCTACGTTGTGGCATAGAAGGAACCGATGAGTTTCTGGAACATAGATTTTTGCATGGTCTTAATGTTGGAAATTCAGAATATACTTGTTGATAAACATTATAAGAATTTTGATGAGTTGTTTGATCTTGCTTGTGAATTTGAAATAACACTAAAAACAGAGATCTCACAAATACTATAGAAGCATATGTCTCTCCTATTACTAACAATTTGCAGCAAGCGGATGCCAATATACCAATTGGCATTGATCAATCTGAGATTAGAGGTGACACATTAAAGGAGAGCATGAATCTAGCTGCAAAAACACCATTTGCGAAGAGCATCGAAGGTAAGTTAGATGGTTGTAACATAAATCAAGGTGAGCATGCTTTAGTTGAACTGCATTTGTCCACTAATCTTGATATCCTAGATCAACCAATAGTGGAACCCATCGCTGATTTTCCTTTGTCACACTTTCATATGCTTGATATTCCATGTGACAAAGAAGAGTTGTGTGATAATGAATTACTTATATCCATACCACAACTACCAAATAAAGCTAAAAATTCTAAATCAATGAGTGCTGAATTCCCAACATATTGTTCATATTGTAAATGAAAAAGAAGAAGCTCAATTGTTGTCATCTTTACATACAATAGGGTACATTGAGTTTGATGATCTTTGTGAGCTTAGCTATTTGCAGAATAAATTTATTGGTAGATTTGAATTTCCATGTTCTTCTAATGTTAGTTTCCATGCTATTGGAAAATATAATTGTAAAGAGGAGTATATGGTACATCGAATTTACATTTGCTCAGTTCTGCAATCTTCTTTTATTGTGAAAAGATGTGATCAATTAGAAGTATACAATAACAATAACCATGCCATGTCAAGCTTCCCTTGTTTTATTTTAAAGAAACAGGATAACTATCAAGAATGGGAGTATGGTTTGCTTGTCACTACAACAGATCCTCCGACAGTGGTCAAACCGAGGATGGTTTGTTGTCAAGAAAGGGAGAATGATGAGGACATCACCGGCTTAGATATGACCATGCCAACCACTTCTATACCAAAGGTGAAACCATTCTATATGAGTTTTATCATTGTTACATTTGATGAATGGGTGCTGCACTATGAAGTGTGTATGTTTTCATTTTCAGAATTGCTTACATGGATCAAGGAAGGGTTAGATTGCATATGGAAAGCATGGATGGTCAATGAAGTTGATTGGGGACCAAATCCAAGTGTTCCTAACGTTCTCCACCAGGCCACCACGTCATATTGGATCCAAGGACACAAAGAGTCCAAGTCCAACACGTTTTGGAAAGTTCAATTCGGACTGCAGAAGAGTCCAAACTTGCGACGGTTGCCACGACTTCATACGGACTCCGATTGGGACGTTATAGGACTTTTTGGAAAGCTTATTAAGTCTACTTTCCAATGGGTCCAGACTCATACCTATATCCTATCAGATGCGTGCGCAGTAGACAATTTAATACCGAGATCTTTTCTGCCAACGGTGCTGCGTCACCCTATTTTGGGCCGATGGCCCGTGTATCAACTTGAGTCCATTAGGGACTCATCCTAGGGTTGTAGGACGACACCAGGACCCTTGTGGTCGTCCTTCCTCCTCCTTATATCCCACTAGAGCCGCCACAAACAGATTGGGTTTTGTTTAGATGAAAGTTTAGCTGCTGCTACTTCCTTATAGACGCGTGGTGTCGACTAGACCATCCGTTCTACTTGATTCGGAACCCCACCTTCATGTGTATCACATCTGATCCTTCATCTCTTATTTGCAATTGAGTGCTTGTTCTACTTGTTCTTGCTTGTTCTTCGATTGCTTGCAGGAATAACCCTAGTGGTTTGGTTGGTTGTGATCCGCAAGATCGTGAGCAACCGCTGGATTTGGTGTATCGATCGCTAAGGCGCAGCGTCCTTGGATGGTTGTAGTCGGATCGTGAACGTCTCTCCAGTCAAATCGTAGTTATCTATCTCCACCGAAAGATCGGGACACCCACACCCTCATCAAAGGATGTGCTAAAGAAGTTCAAGATGGAAGATTGTAAGCCAATCAAGACACCAATGCCTACAAATGGACACCTCAACCTTGATGAGGATGGTAACTCAATTGATCAAACTCTCTACCGCTCTATGATTGGTAGTTTGTTATATCTTACCGCATCTAGGCCCGACATCATGTTTAGTGTGTGCATGTGTGCTAGATTTCAAGAAAAACCTAAGGAATCCCACCTAAGTGCCGTAAAAAGAATACTTAGATACGTAAAGCACACCCCAAGCATTGGCCTTTGGTATCCCAAAGGAGCTACTTTTCAACTAGTGGGCTACTCCAATTCGGATTATGCCGGTTGCAAAGTTGATAGGAAGAGTACCTCCGGAGGTTGCCATTTGCTTGGAAGATCAATTATATCATGGTCATCTAAGAAACAAAATAGTGTGGCTTTGTCTACCACGGAAGCGGAATACATAGCCGCCGGAGCTTGTTGTGCACAAATCCTATACATGAAACAAACTCTTCTAGACTATGGTGTTGAGCTTAAAAGTGTACCACTTCTTTGTGATAATGAAAGTGCGGTAAAACTTGCAAACAATCCGGTTCAACACTCACGCACTAAGCACATCGATATCCGTCATCACTTTCTAAGGGATCATGTTTCAAAGAAAGACATCTCCCTTGTTGGTGTAAGAAGTGAAGATCAATTGGCGGATATCTTCACAAAACCACTTGATGAAGTAACCTTTTGTAGGTTGAGAAGTGAACTAAATGTGCTTGATCTAAGTAACTTCACTAAAAGATGATCTTGTGTTGGTGCCTTGCATTCATGTTTACTTTATGTACGTGCACATAGGCTTGTCTAACGCGGTTAAGATAACCGCCCCAAAGCGTGTGAAGAAGCTTAATCGCAGTTTAAACTTGACAAGCAACTAGATTCAAATTCAAGTATTGCATTGCATATGCATGTTTGTTGCTTGTTCGTTCTTTTTCGGTTAAGTTTGAGCATCCTCTGAGTTCGTCCATTTTAGGGGGAGCATTCCACGCTCAAGTTGTTACTATACCCCTACTAATGGCCTTACGGTGTTCCTCGACCTCGTTCATTGCCTATTTTCACTAAAAAGAGCTAAGCCTAAGGCTATCTATTTGGAAAATCTTGAGGGTTTGAGTGATGGTTCTCATTCCATGTCCAACATGTTTTTCTCTCTGGTCTCTTTGGTGTTGGAAATGGTTTGGGAGAGAGCAAGGGAGAGATAGGAAAACATTCAATGCATGTCTGGCTTCGGATCAAGGTCCGGACGCTGTTTCTTCCTCCGGTTTGGACTCACTTTTGCATCCGGAGTCGCCCCTGTGCTCTCTGGTTTGCTCCGGTTGCGCAGTCCGGACGCGCGTTTTCTGTCGTCCGGACAAACACATTTGCGTCCGGTCAGGCCCCCCCCCCCACTGTGCAACCCCCGCACAATGACTCCGGTCGCGACTGTTCACTACGTCCGAACCAGTTTCTGCTTCCGGATAAATCTGTAACAGAGAGCTTGTCGCTCTATTTTCGCCCCACTGGCGTCCGGTGTCGCGGGTCCGGACTCATTTTTGCATCCGGAGTCCGGAGTTCAGGTCTGTTAACCGCGCGTGCTTGCCCTCTTCTGTCCTACCCGTCCCCCCCCCCCCCCCGCTTTTGCTCCGTACACCGCCGCTTGCCGCCATATCGCCATTCGCGCCGCCCACCCACCTCACCGTCGTCGAACTTCGCCGCCGGCCCCTTTCGGCGGGCTCGCGCGCATCTCCTGTCCCCTCCGCCCTCTCCCCCGCCGCGCGCCCTCGCACGCTACTCGTCAATGCCGCCGCCACTGAGCACCCTGCTCAGCCGCGTGACCCCACTCTGCCTTGCCTCCTTGCTCAGAGTGGATCCACCCTTCCCTATTCTAGCTTTCCCTCTGAACCCTAGAACCCTCCCTGCCCCCTACCTCCACCATAGCCCCAACCCCCCCCCTAGGGTTTCCCTGTTCAAATCCTCACTAGGGTTTCTCAGTTCGAATTGTCGATCGCGCATTTTGACCATCGTCGATTCATTCTCTTTGTGGTGTCCTTTGTCTGTGGCTCGACGTGCATTGTATTCGCGCTTCTTACCTAAGGTAGCCGGCATTTTCATTCTATACTTACCTACATGCTTGCTTCCCTTAGGCTTTTCGCACCCCTAGATTATCTATGTTGCTTATATATTCTCTCTATTCTATATCTCTATGGCAGTCGGGTCAGTGACAGTGACAGAGAACTCGGGCAAAGCCCACGAGTATGGATTGAGACAAAGCCTTGCGAGATTGTCAGTGGCATACGGACCTCTTGCAGTTGACAGTGGTTTCTTTTGTGTCAGAGGCAGTGGTCAGTTTGACAGTGGGCTTTCACAGTTGATATTCAGTGACAGTGGCAGTGGCACTTGGGCCTCTTTCAGAGTTGATTGGTAGTTGATTGATGAGATGGCTCGGGTAAAGAATGTTGTTGGTGGTCCCGGTGACGATGAGCCGCCTTGCCCTCCCCCTCCCACCACTCTGCAGAAGGGGAAGACCAAGGCGAAGGTTCTCACCAAGAAGCGGAAGTTGGTTGACAGAGAAGCTCTTGTAGCTGTTGCAGCAGCTGATGCAGCAGACAGGGCCGAGCGTGGTGCTTCGCTTCATATTGGAGCTCACCCTCCGTCTTCTCGGGTTTCCTCCGCCGCTAGAGCTCAGCAGACTCAGTCCTCCCAGGCAGCAGAGGACACTCAGGCTCTAGACACAGCTCCAGAGGCAGCCGAGGCAGCTACAGAGTCCGCTCATACTCCTCCCTCCAACGGTCTTCACGCGTCCGCATCGAGGTTGCTCATCGTCCTGAGGGTCCTCGCCGCAACGACAGAGTTCCGAGGGCAGCACCACCTCCACCGTCCATGGTTGGGCCCCCAGTGATGCACATCCATGTCGACCTCAGTTTGGCCTCTACTCAGCAGGTGTGTAAGCTCTGGTTGGTTGAGCTTCAGGAGTGGTACCAGATCAGAGACACCTTGACGCCCCTCCAGGTTGGTGGCACCCACGCCCAAGGACTTCTACGATGCAACCCGTGCTATGGGGATTCGGCTACGACCTCACCGTGTGTGTCCTCTCGACTGCATCGTGGACACCGGTGGAGAGGTGCTTCGACCTCTTCTCACGTACCTTCCTGGGCTGGCAGACCTCTTAGGCCGCTCGGGGAACTACGTTGAGCACTGGGTCAGGGAGTTCTACACGTCTCTTTGGATAAACCCTGACCACGAGTACCTACAGTACACCTTCCGAGGGGAGCGCTACCAGATGTACCTGATGAGAGTTCCTATGTGATTTTCGTAATTGAGTGACAACTTAGGTGAACTAATATGTGTTAAAGTGATATATACACAGGAGATTAGTTCACATATGATTGTGTGATGAAGGAGCTTATTGCACATGAGACATGACATGGAGTCATGTGATCAAGGTGGAGAAGATCAAGATGAGACTTGGCTTGATGGACCGGTTGCAAGTGTGAAGGGCAAGCAGGTGATGCTTGTCGCCGATGGACCAATGCAACAGTGAAGAGCAAGTGAGGTCAAGATCAATGAACCAATACGGTCACGTGATGATATTAAGTGAATCATATCATTTGGTGATAGGTTGGTGCATATGTTGCATCAACATTGGAGAAGGAGATGGAATGGAATGCGCAAGGCAAAGGTATAACCATAGGGTATTTCATTTCACCGGTCATTGGTGTGTAGAGAAGTATATGACCGGGTTTAGGATAGATAGCCGTACTATCAAGAGGAGCAAACTTGTTTGCATATCGGTTATCTAGTGCCACTTGAGCGATCTAACATTGCGATGCATTAGGATCGAGTGGCATGGTGAGAGCAAGTGAAAACTCTTTGAAAATGATTGTGAAAATGCTAACCCACATGCACATGGTGATGTACACTTGGTGGTGTTGGCACATTTGCAAAGGAGAAGGTGTTAGAGTTGAATTGAATCAACTCGGAGAAGAGAAAAATATTTTTCGGTGTGCTCCTAACACTAGAGTGGATCTTGGAATGAAATACTGCTTTGATTCATTGTGATATGGATCAAATGGACTTGAGGGATATGTAGGTCTCTGAGATAGCTTTCCAAAATGTCCAACATCATCGAAATCGGAGTTCGGAGCTAAGAGATACGGACGTTTCCGTGCGGGCTGTGCGGGTCCGGACGCACTGTGCAGTCCGGACGCAACATCTCGAAAGGTCCGGACGCAGCGTCTCTGAAGGTCCGGACAGCGTCCGGAGCAAAAACGGCTCCCGAGAGCTCTTTGTGTAGAGTCCGGACACTCGGTTTTAATGGTCCGGACATCTACTGTTCATAGCATCCGGAGGTGTTTTTCTGTGTGCTGAAACGCGCCAACAGCTCGATTCAAATGAGCAAGGGTCCGGACGCATGCGCGTTGGTCATGCGTCCGGACCCTCAGTAAAACAGCGTCCGGAGGCGCGCAGAGAGTGGGAAAATGGCTAGTTTTTCCCCTCTCTATATATAGGAGTGGTGGCCGGCCAAGGCTTGTTGCTGAGCACCCTAGGGCCTTTGTGGCTTGTGTTGGTGTGCTTGGGAGCCCTCTAACTCACATACACTTGATAGTGATCATCCGTTTGCGTGAGAGAGGGATTCTAGTGCGTTGCATTGCGAGTTTGCATCGAGTGGCACTAGGTGATCGTGTTGGAAGCCGGTTGTACTTGTTACTCTTAGAGGTTGCCACCTCCTAGACCGTTTGGTGATCGTGGCTCCGTCGAAGCACGCAAGAAGCTTGTGCGTGGCTCCGGAGAAGGCTTTGTGAGGGGTATTGTGCTCGCCCCGCGGGGATCGCGAAGAGCAACTCTAGTTGAGTGTGTCATTGAGCTACCCTCACTTGTGGGTGGATTCTTGCGGCGCCCGAGTTAGTGGGCTAGTCTTGTGAACGCCTATTAGCCGCCGAATCACCAAGTGAGTGGTCGACACAACGGGGACTAGCTTGGTGGCGACCAAGTGAACCTCGAGAGAAAAATCACCGTGTCAACCTTGTTCATCTTCTCGGTGGTTTGCATTCTCCAAATCACTAGCTTGTATTTACTTTCATATACTTGTGCTAGTGAGTAGTTGTTGCTCTTGTAACTAGTTTTGCTTGTGTGGCTTGCCTAGTTACCTTCTAGCTTGTGTAGCTTAGAAGTAGCGTTTGCGTGGCTAATTGGCTTGAGTAGCCTTGTTAGTCATATTTCTTAGTTTGTGTAGCTAAGTAAGTTGAGCTCTCTAGTTGACTTGTGCAATCTTGCTAGAGAGCATTGCTAGTGAGCTTAGGTACTTTGTGCTTTGCTTACTAGTGTTTGTAGGAACTCCCGGTGTGCTTAGAGTACTAGTTGCTTAGGTTTGTGTGACCTTGCAACCTAGACTTGTTTAGGTGAGCTTCCTAGCTTGGCACCTTAGTTAGCATAATAGACATATTTGCCAGGTGCTAGAGTTATAGTTAGAGGGGTGTAGTCTTGGCTAGACCGATAGTTTTAATTCCGCATTGGATTCGGTTAGCCGTTGCGCTTAAGTTTTAGAAAAGACTATGCACCCCCCCCCTTCTAGTCCGCCATCTCGACCCTACAAGTGGTATCAGAGCTTGGTCTCTTATTTGTGGTCTTTACTGACCCGAGAGGATGGCGATTTTTGGGCTAGATGTTGAGCGTCCACACATTTTTGATGGCACATACTTTGCACGGTGGAGAAATTGGATGTCATGCAATTTTAAGTTTATTTCTCCCCAAATGTGGTGGATCGTTGATGTGGGTCTCTCTTGTGCAATTGAGAGAAAGGATGCAACTCAAGCACAAAAGAAGTGCCTACATCTCGATTGCCAAGCTACTAACATTCTCTACCATTCTATAAAAGATAACATATTTAGTGAGATTATGGACATGAAGAGCGCTCATGAGATTTGGACCTACCTCATTGAAAAATATGAGACGGTTCCAAACAATGATGATGACGTGTCCAAGTTTGTGGCACATGAGGATGTTGAGCATGACCACGACTTGGTGGTTGTGGAAGATTGCTCCACCTCATGGTCAAGTGATGATGAAGATGATCTATCTACCACAAGATCACTTGACAAGAAAGATGAAGGCCCAACATCAAGTGTTATAATTGATGGTGCTATTCCATGCACACTTGATGATGATGATGATGCATGCTCGGGCTATGAGAGTGATGCTTCCACAAGCTCTTCTACTTCATCACATTGCTGCATGTCACACGGTGATACTAAGGTATTCATTGGCAATGTGATTGTAGATTGTGATGACCCTAACTTTGAGCTTGTGTGCAAACTCTCAAAAGCTTTAGAAAATGATTTAAACAAAACAATGAAACTAAAAGATGAAAACTATTTTCTAAAGAACTCATGTGAAGAACATAAGCACTTGATGTTCTTAAATCTTCACATGAAGAACTAAAATTGGATCATGAGCAACTTCGTGTGTCTCATGAAGATTTGGTTCATAAACATGGTTCTCTCATTAATGAATTGATAAATCTTAAAAATGAAGAGAGCTCATCACTTGGGTCAAATGATCAATCACATGTTGTTGCTAACCCTTGTGATGTAGGGAAGAAGAATGTATCCACCTCTTGTGATGATTTACTTGATATGTCATGTTCTTCACATATAGATGCTTGTTCTACTTCTATGTCTTGTGAGACTAACCTTTTGAAGGAGAACAATGAGCTCAAAAGTGAATTGAAGAATATGAGCAACAAGCTAGAGAGATGCTACAACTCCAAAGTCACCTTTGAGCATATGTTGACAAACAAGAGAAGCTATGGTGACAAGAGTGGAATTGGTTTCCATAAGAGCAAGGGCAAGAAAGAGAAAAGCAAGAACCAAAGAAGCTATCTCATCTCATGTGCTTCAAGTGCCATAGGATGGGACATCTTGCAAATGTTTGCCCAACCAAGAAAGCTCAAGCTAAGCCACAAGTCAAGCCCCAAGTGCAATACAAGATCAACCATGAAGATGGTGATTCGGGGATGACAAAGAAGAAGAAAACAAGAAGAAGTGGCAAAGCTAGAGCAAGGCATCCAACTCCTATCCGTGATGCCAACAAGATGATGATGAGAAAAGATCAAGAGAAGAATCATTTGGCTCACATCAAGTGCTTCTAATGTGAAGATATGGGACACTTTGCCTCGAAGTGTCCTACCAAACTTGAGATGAAGATTCAAGCAAAAGATAAGAGGCTAGACAATGAGAAGCACAACATGAGCAAAGAATAAAAGGCTCAAGCAAAGAGAGTGTGCTACTCATGTCGGGAAAGGGGACACATGGCTCATTCATGTCCCCTAGGTATGACTTCTAAGCCTATTTCAATTGATGTTGACTTCTATGGTTGCTATTGCAAAACATCCCGCTATTCATACTACGGCATTGCCTAAGTATGTTGCTCCTAACTTGAGAGGACCCAAACTAGTTTGGGTACCATCAACAAGTGGATGAATGTGTGTAGATACCATTGGCATTGGAGGCTTGATTCAATATGTTTCACATTGTCCATCACATGATTGAGTCAAGTAGTGAAGCTTAATGCATATCTCATACCAATGCCAAGTCAAAAGAATAAAGTCCAAGTGCTACAACATACAAGTGCATAATCAAGTTGTGGTGGTTTATTGGATTAGTTGAAGACTTGCAAATATTGAAGTTGAAGCTTGCTATTGATTGATCATGATCTATTAAAGGTATATTTATTGTTGATCAAGTTCATTTTGGTGTGTATAAGATATTTGAATTGGATATACACATAGTGCATATGAGTTGATTGAATTGGATATATATATGCACTAGTTGCTTGCTACAAGTTGATTGAATGGATTAAATTGCTTAGTGGTCAATTTGAGTTGATTTGAATGGGTATGATCAAGAGACTTGTTTTAGTAAGTCGATTGAATGGATATATGTCTTATGAGAGTGTTCAAACAAGTTAGTATCAAAATTGGTTCAATTTGAAGGGGCTTAGCTCATTTTGCTCAAATCTGTCATTTAGTCAAAATCTGAGCTAGTTGTGATCATAGCCATGTTTGAGAGATCAAATCTATTTGGATTGGCTTGAAATTTGGTATGCATGCTCTACACTTATGTTATTAGTTGTTGTGCAAATTTCATGGATATTGGATAAGGGATACTTCGGTTTTGGAGTGGATCTTGTCTACACATGTACAGCAGTTTTCATCATATACCTAGGTGGAAAGATGTGAAATCTGGCAGCAATCTAATAATCCAATGAAGCTAAACATTTTATGTCTGCTAGATGACTTAGTGAAGCACTTCTCCACCAAATTTCATGATCATTGGATATGTACTTTGGCAGATATGATATATTCTTTGAAGAGTACAAAATCTGCTAGAAAAGTGACAAAAATTGGAATTATTTAGAGTCACTAAGATTGAAAGGTCCTCAAGTTGGAATCATGCTTATAAGTGATTGAGGTACCTATGTTTGCTTTTGGTTCAAGCTAGAAGCATGACAAGCATTGAGTACAAGGCTATTTGATTGTGGAGTATACTTGGCACATAGTTAGTACTCAAGATGAAGATCAATCAAACAAAGTCATTTCAAGTGAGTATCAAGGATGGTTCTTGGAGAGAGGTCACTTCTCCCTATTGTAGGGGCTTGCCGCCTTTTGTAGGTGAACCAAGAACATTAGTTGAAAGGCTAACATGGAAGTGGTGATCTAGGAATCATTTGGAGGTGCTTAGTTGAAAGCTATCAATAGGATTGATCAAAAGAAAGCAAGCAACACCCAAAAAGAGATAATCATGCACTTAAATCTACAAGTGTATCATGGTATTCAATTGGTATCATCTTCTACAAGTGGTACATCATTTGGCACTCTCTCATGCAAGCAAATATCAAGAAAGAAGCAAGTCAACCACAACAATAAAGTGCACTTGATCATTAGTGGGACTCAAAACATATGGGTGAAGATTAACATTTCAAGTGGTATTCATTGGTCTTCATCATGCTCTTAATGGGAATTCACATTGCTAATTGGAGATGAAAATTGACTATCCTCTACTCCAACATAGCAAAGGTGAAATTGTTTGACATACGCATACATCTAATACTTAGGACTTGTTTATTGCATATAGTCATACATAGTGCTCATTCATTGAAAATCAAATAAATTTTATGCTTATAGCCTACCACTATAGCTTGATTGAATTGGTTGATCTAGTGGTAGTATATGAGTTTGTTCATGAGCTAGTAAACCCAAGTACTTGATCTATTCTTGGATTGTATAAGTGACAAGTACAACCTCTATAAGATAACCGCTCCATGCGTGTGAACAAGCTTAGAGAGGGTTTAAACCAGACTTGAAATCTTATGCTCTTCATTTTAGTTCAAGTCCAACATAGAAGCTCATGAAGATGAATCTAGTTCAAGCACAAGACAACAATGCAAATGCATATCAAGATATAATCTACAAATGGTATCTAGACTTATGCTAATCTTTCAAATAGTATCAACTTTCATATTGATACTTGCAAAAGATGTCTAGTTCTAGCATACTTGTGATGATCCACATTGAGTTAATTCAAGTAATTCTACAAGTGGTAATCTCACAAGTGATATCTGACATGATACAAGTGATCCTCTACTTTAAGTGATCAAATCATAGTTCTCTTGCTTATGAAGATTATTTGGATGACAATTGCTTTGACCAAAGGGGAGTTGCCCCACTCAATGGTATAATGGTCAATTATCTTACATGAAGATTCATTCCAATACATATGTGTTAGTGTCCATCAAAAATAAAAAGATACAAGTATCAACCATTTACCCTAGTGCAACCTTTGCATCAATATGAGCATACCTTTTATGGAAATTGATGACAAAGGGGGAGAGATTAGTGAACAAAGATATATTAGTAAATGGACATGCACTAAGGTAAAGAGACATAGACATGGACATGGACATGGACATAAGGGAACAAGATCAAAGGATCAAAGTCTTGGACTAAGAGATGCACAAGTAGGGGGAGCAAGCTCATGAACTTGATTGATTGCATTTGATATGTGCATATTCATGTGATTGCTTGCATATTGCATAAGTCTTATATTTATATGCATGCTTGTGTGGTGTATGCTAGTTATAGAATTTGTATGATGATTTGATAAACTAGCATGCATAGGTTGGTAAGCTAGATATATATTCCTTCAATTGTTATCTAGAAACCGTGCCTTTAATGTTGATCTCACGGGGTTTCTAGTGTTTTTGTGGTATCTAGCTAACCATGGTGATAAGGATGAACTTCAAAGTGGATCTACAATGGGTATCTTCAAAGGTTTATCCTATATCCCTTAGCATCACTTAGTAGTGCTAGCACTCCCAAAATTCCTATTCATGCATGTGTGCAAAGCTTAATTCAAACATTTGTGAACGCACATGTAGGGGGAGCTAACACTACCAAGTCGGATTTTGTGGCATTTATCCAAATTTTCTTATAGAGCTTAAATGTTGGATAAATGTCATAATGTCCAAAAATGATCTTAATTTACATATATTTGTAGAGTTGTCATCAATTACCAAAAAGGGGGAGATTGAGAGTTCCTATGTGATTTTGGTAATTGAGTGACAACTTAGGTGAACTAATATGTGTTCAAGTGATATATACACAGGAGATTAGTTCACATATGATTGTGTGATGAAGGAGCTTATTGCACATGAGACATGACATGGAGTCATGTGATCAAGGTGGAGAAGATCAAGATGAGACTTGGCTTGATGGACCGGTTGCAAGTGTGAAGGGCAAGCAGGTGATGCTTGGCGCCGATGGACCAACGCAATAGTGAAGAGCAAGTGAGGTCAAGATCAATGAACCAATATGGTCACGTGATGATATGAAGTGAATCATATCATTTGGTGATAGGTTGGTGCATGTGTTGCATCAACATTGGAGAAGGAGATGGAATGGAATGCGCAAGGCAAAGGTATAACCATAGGGCATTTCATTTCACCGGTCATTGGTGTGTAGAGAAGTATATGACCGGGTTTAGGATAGATAGCCGTACTATCAAGAGGAGCAAACTTGTTTGCATATCGGTTATCTAGTGCCACTTGAGCGATCTAACATTGCGATGCATTAGGATCGAGTGGCCTGGTGAGAGCAAGTGAAAACTCTTTGAAAATGATTGTGAAAATGCTAACCCACATGCACATGGTGATGTACACTTGGTGGTGTTGGCACATTTGCAAAGGAGAAGGTGTTAGAGTTGAATTGAATCAACTCGGAGAAGAGAAAAATATTTTTTGGTGTGCTCCTAACACTAGAGTGGATCTTGGAATGAAATACTGCTTTGATTCATTGTGATATGGATCAAATGGACTTGAGGGATATGTAGGCCTCTAAGATAGCTTTCCAAAATGTCCAACATCATCGAAATCGGAGTTCGGAGCTAAGAGATACGGACGTTTCTGTGCAGGCTGTGCGGGTCCGGACGCACTGTGCAGTCCGGACGCAACGTCTGTAAAGGTCCGAACGCAGCGTCTCTGAAGGTCCGGGCGCTAAATAGCGTCCGGAGCAAAAACTGCTCTCGGGAGCTCTCTGTGTAGAGTCCAGACACTCGGTTTTAAAGGTCCGGACCTCTACTATTCATAGCATTCGGGGGTGTTTTTTTATGTGTTGAAGCACGCCAATGGCTCGATTCAAACGGGCAAGGGTTCGAACGCATGCGCGTTGGTCCAGACCCGTAGTAAAACAGCGTCCGAAGGTGCGCAGAGAGTGGGAAAACGGCTAGTTTTTTCCCCTCTCTATATATAGGAGTGGTGGTCGGCCAAGGCTTGTTGCTGAGCACCCTAGGGCCTTTGTGGCTTGTGTTGGTGTGCTTGGGAGCCCTCTAACTCACCTACACTTGATAGTGATCATCCGATTGTGTGAGAGAGCGATTCTAGTGCGTTGCATTGTGAGTTTGCATCGAGTGGCACTAGGTGATCGTGTTGCAAGCCGGTGGTGCTTATTACTCTTGGAGGTTGCCACCTCCTAGACGGCTTGGTGATCGAGGCTCCGTCGAAGCACGCAAGAAGCTTGTGCGTGGCTCCGGAGAAGGCTTTGTGAGGGGTATTGTGTTCGCCCCACGGGGATCGCGAAGAGCAACTCTAGTTGAGCGTGTCATTGAGCTACCCTCACTTGTGGGTGGATTCTTGCGGCGCCCGAGTTAGTGGGCTAGGCTTGTGAATACCTATTAGCGCGCCGAATCACCAAGTGAGTGGTCGACACAACGGGGACTAGCTTGGTGGCGACCAAGTGAACCTCGGGAGAAAAATCACCATGTCAACCTTGTTCATCTTCTCGGTGGTTTGCATTCTCCAAATCACTAGCTTGTACTTACTTTCGTATACTTGTGCTAGTGAGTAGTTATTGCTCTTGTAACTAGTTTAGCTTCTGTCGCTTGCCTGATTACCTTCTAGCTTGTGTAGCTTAGAAGTAACGTTTGCGTGGCTAATTGGCTTGAGTAGTCTTGTTAGTCACATTGCTTAGTTTGTGTAGCTAAGTAAGTTGAGCTCTCTAGTTGACTTGTGTAGTCTTGCTAGAGAGCATTGCTAGTGAGCTTAGGTGCTTTGTGCTTTGCTTACTAGTATTTGTAGGAACTCCCGGTGTGCTTAGAGTACTAGTTGTTTAGGTTTGTGTGACCTTGCAACCTAGACTTGTTTAGGTGAGATTCTTAGCTTGGCACCTTAGTTAGCATAATAGACATATTTGCTAGGTGCTAGAATTATAGTTAGAGGGGTGTAGTCTTGGCTAGACCGATAGTTTTAATTCCGCATTGGATTCGGTTAGCCGCTGCGCTTATGTTATAGAAAAGACTATTCACCCCTCCTCTAGTCTGCCATATCGACCCTACACCTGATAGCCCTCAAAGAGTGTCTCCACCTTACACAGTCAGAGCTCAAACTTCACAGGCAGTGTTTCAGGGAGTGTGACCCTCCACGCAGAGCAGTTGGAGGCACTACACCAGCAGACACCCACGTCTCCCCGTGCTTTCAGGAGCCGTTTGGTCCCGGTGCTAGTCGGCATCCTTGTGAGTTGCTCCCACACGTTCGCCTCTTGAACGATGTGTTGAGGCACACTCTTCTTCCTCACACCGGCTACCGTGACGCACTCACGAACTTACAACAGTACCTCCTGGCAGCGATTGTGACACAGACACTGTTCGATATCGCCGATTTCATAGTGTGTGAGATGGAGGACACCATTGCAGATGGTATTGTGTCACGGAGGCAGTTTCCCTATGCTCACTGGATCAGTTCTCTGCTTGTTTTGGCACTCCGCAGTCACCCACAGCTCAGCCATGAGTTAGCTAACTCACCCTTTGTGTTCCCGATCTACATGATGAGTGCAGTGATAGATGGTCGTCGGGCGACAGAGCTCTCAAGCGAATTCGCCAAGCTGTCCCACCCAGAGAGATGGATGAGATTGACGCCTAGGATGAGGCGATGCGTCCAGTGGCACAGGGCGAGCTAGCTGACCTTCACCGGCAGGAGGACTTGGATCAGGGCACTGAGCCGATCCCGTCCGACAGTGACGACGATGACTACCGTCCACACCGGCCTGCACCACCACGTCCAGCAGTAGCTCATGACGCAGAGGCCGGTCCTTCCAGTGCAGCACCACCTCCAGCTCCGCCCACCGACCCTGTCCTTCTGTGCATTCTGGACAAACTCGACACGTCTCAGCAGCAGATGGTGGCCATGATGAACCAAGTTCAGGCACGGCAGGCTATGACTTTTCAGTTTATGGGATATATCTTGCAGTAGACTGGCGCTCCACCTCCTTTGTTCCTTTAGAGGCCGCCGCAGTTTCAGCTGGGCCCGCCTCAGTTTGGGCAGTTTCCTGGACAGTCAGCTCAGCCACCGCTTGGCCAGCCTTCAGGGTTCTCACCTCAGTCGCTGCCTCCGGGCATGCCCTACTACGTCCAGCACCCGGCACCCTTGTCTTCGTACTACACTGCTCTAGTGGTCTCCACTGCTCAGTACGCGGGTTGCCCGGTCACTCCTCCAGGACAGTCTCGCCCAGCGACTCCCACTTCAGCTATACCGTCCTCTGGTGGACTACAGAGTGTGAGTCCCTCTGCGCAGTTTCAGTCTCCGGTCCGTCAGGTGACTCAGTGGTTCGACACGGTGGGGCAGACGACTCAGTTCTCGCCGATCACTACGGGGTTTACCCCATACTCAGCGTCTGCTGGCTTGGATAGTTTAGCTCCTGCCTTCTCCGCTAGCTACAGTGCCATCACCGGCCTTGCTAGTCCTACTGACTACCAGCCCTCTCCGCTAGAGCCCGCACCACAGACAGGTGGCACGTTCCCCTCTTCAGTGGCTTCGTCGAAGTTAGCACCTCAGGACCCTCCTGCTACGGACACTACTACTCCAGAGGTCCAGCCAGACGTGACTCCAGTGGCTGATGAGCCCCAGGGACATGCAGTTCAGACTTCAGTGACAGAGTCACCTCCTCCAGTTCCTGCTCCTGAGTCAGAGGTCGCTCCTTCAGTGCCAGCTCCAGCTTCAGACTTGCCTGCTTCAGAGGCACCGGCACAGACAGAGTCAGTGGTTCCGGAGACACAGTCGTTAGACACACCAGCAGAGTCAGTGCCGATGCTACAGCTTCTACTTCTGTGGCCACCACTCCTATGACAGCTACCTCTCCAGCTCCAGCTACAGCGGGTCAGACTGACGACAGTGACTCCAGTCCAGACTACGAGCAGTTCGACCTCCGCACTCGTGACCTGGCTGCTCCTCCTACGCCTGACGCTTAGTTTTTGGTGCTTTGTCGCCAAAGGGGGAGAGAATGAGAGTATGCTAGTGATAGGGGGAGTTGAGAGAGAGACTTGGATCTTTTGATGTGCTTACTTCTCTTGTACTCATGCATCATGTTTACCCTATCATGCATTTGCTTTTGTGTGATGATACACTTGCTTGTGACATATGTGTTTCACTCTTATATATTATGTCACATGCCTTTGCCCTTTGATATGCTTCTGTGCTTTACTTTGATATATACCTGTGGTTAAGCATATCTCATGTACTTTCTCTAAATTCATATCCTCGGTACATGTTGTGGCTTGGATTATTTAAGCATGTCTTATTCATTCTTATTCTTAAGTAATCCAAGTCACTTGAAAACCAAAATAAAACTCTCTTTTCATACTTTATGGCGTATTGTCGTCAATCACCAAAAAGGGGGAGATTGAAAGCATCTAGGCCCCTAGAGTTTCGGTGATTAACGACAATGCAAGATTACTATGACTAACGTGTGTTTTGCAGAGGCAATAAGGAGGTTCGTTCATGGTAATGGATGGTTGATTGGACTATCATGGTATAACTGCCCCGTATTGAAATCGTTTCGGTTTTCAAAGGATTGGCGACAAGGTTGAAGCATAGACTAGGTCTAAGTGTCGTTTGGAGTTGAGAGACACTTAGAATAGTTTAGCACCTTTATTTTTCCTTTGGCCTTAGTATTAAGAGGGGTTCTATCTAGTAGCTTGACCTAGGAGAAGCTTAGTGATTAGGTGCGGTGCACACTTGTTGAAACTAGTACTAGGAAGCTATAGGAATAGTCCTTGGACCAAGTGGAGAAACTTCCATGAAGGAAGTAAGTTCATCTGCCCTGAAAATCATGTCCGGACGCAAGTGGAACCTAGGGTCCGGACCATCGACTGTGCGTTCGGACCCTAGGGTTAAGTCTTGTAACACCCATAAATTTTGAATTTTGAAAATAGATTGAAATTGATTTAAATATGAATTTTGTGCTCATGAAAATATAGCAAAATAAAAAAACTTTTCAATGTATTAAAATTTTCTTGAGGCTAGCAACATGTTTGTGCATTCATGCCTTTGCATCTGATTTAATGTAATGTGTGGTTTTAACCAAATCTAAAAAGTTTCAAAGCGTGTTTTATAAGATTTACTTTTATCCAGCATGTCTCTGTCTTTTCTATTATCAGATATATATTGTTCCCTAACTCCATCCTCTTGTTTGGAGTTTCCCAATATCCTTTTTCTTACGCTAAATCATATCTGTGAGTTCATCATTCATCAAAGTATCTCTAAAATCTTCTGAGGGATTTTTGGAGCCTTCGGGGTATTTGTCCGTGACTTAAATAATAATTCTAGACTTTTCTGGATTTATTTTATTCATGAAAATAACTTATTCCGAAAATAAATAATAAATATCTCAATTTCCCACCGGCTCTCAAAGCCCATGTGCAATAATTCTAATAAATCTCAAAAGTCCATCCATTTATTTACTAATGGGCTTTGATGTTTAATTGGCCCATTAGTGAATATATGGAGGTGCAACATCAATTAGTACCATATCACTAATTGATGAGTTGTGCGGAGTTTTTCTCCCTATATATATGTCGGCGTAGGTCTCGTCACGAGAAGTTTACCCGTTTTTCCATCCATCGTTCTGAGCTCATCTAAAGCCGAAGTTTTGCATCTACTAAATTCCGACGAACTCTCCAGTGAGCTTTTCTAGCCACATCCGACGCCTCCCGTCAATTCTGAGAGCACCACGAGGTTCGTCTCGTCGTTCTCTTCTTCGTTAGTGTCTTTCTTCGATCCAATCTATCACCGTTTGATGTTTTCCAATTTGTTTTCCTTTTCCGATGGAAGTTTTTCGACGAAGTCGATCATGCATAGGTGTTGTTCTTCGTCTTCTCCGGCCAACCCAGTCCCGTGTATTGTCACCAGCGACCCCGACCCTCGCTGCCGCCTCGGGCACGCTTTGTCGTGCCCTAGCCGTCCCATCCAGCGCTGCTGCTCCCTGCATGCCCTCTGCCCTTGCTGCAGAGGGGAAACAACATTGCCGCTGCGACCAGCCCTACGACTCAGAGGGCTGTTGTGCGGTGCTGATGTGCCCTGCTGCCTGGCAGCACTGCCACAGCCGCCGGCCGACCAATGGCCCTGTCTCCCCAGCCAAGGCCACCTCCTCCCTTCTCTTCTGCAAGCACGCAGCAGCAGGACTTCTTCCTGGCTGTTTACGTGAGGAAGAAGAGAGAGGAAAAGGAAGGACTGTTTTGCAATTATTTATTTTCGTAATTGCAGATAAGTCCCTGGTACGAAAACCTCCGTTGTTTCTTCGTTTTAACTCCGTTTTACTCCGTTCAAGTTGCGTTAGTTTCGTATCGACGTGTTCTACATAGTATAGTTAATGTTTTCATGTTTCTTAATTAATAATTTTCGTTAGTATAAATATTACTTTAATTAATGTTTAATCAATAACTTATTAATTAATTAAAAGAAAGTTAGATTTTAATTCTGTTTTGTACCGTTTAAATTGCATTTGATTCATGATAATATGATCTATATGCTAGTGGTAATATTTATTCATTCATAAGCTTTTTCATACATTATTAAATATTAAATTGGTTAATATACTTGCAACTAGTTTAATGAGTAAAATCAATATAGGTTTTATACTTTGATAATTTATATCTCTACAATTTATATATAATATAAATATGATTAATGGATAATATTAATATGCTTTTAAATATAATTTTGCCTAGTATAAACATGCATGTTAATTCGGATATAGTTTCTCTCACATGTCAACTTATATTTATAAGTTAAAGTTGGACTGACATAAATGAAATCTATTTATAAATAGAATGTGAACAGTTTTATTTTGTTTCTCTAATTCAAATGTAATATGACTTAATTTCATTTGGGTATTTCACTGAAATATCCTAACTATGCTTTTTATGTAGATAATATAAATAAAGTTCAGTTCTCCTTTAAAGTTAATCCTTCGGTAATCGTTTCTCGTTCACCGTAGCTCTATCATTTCTGTGTGTCCATAGAAATACGTAGGTTTGTCCTCAAAACCTTTTCATTGATTGGTGTATTGCTCTAAAATTAGATATGTTGTATGCTTTGTATGTTTGTTCAAATGCTTGTGTGGTGCTTATGATCTTGTCCAATCGGTGAGAATTATGTGGAGATCAAGAAGAAGTTATCTGAAGTTTGAGAATCAGTTGAAGAAATGATCTAAGCATTTAAGGCAAGTATAACATGAGATCATCCTTGTTACCTATTCACCTTAATCAATTTTAGTCATGTTGCATGTGTCTTAATTTGATTCCTACCTAGATTTATATCATAGCTTGTTATCCCTTTTCCTTGTCACCAACGGGATCTATGCATATGGGTAGCTTTGCTATGCTTTACAATAATAGATTTTGAGATGAATCTTGACTAATGGATATATGCAACGATGATTAAAATTGGCTTTTGTAGCAACATGGAATAGAACCCCACTGTAGGGCAAAAGCTGGGATAATAACGCAACCATAAGTGCTAACATGGCTCTGGTTTTAGTCAAGTATGGAAGTTGGACTAGCATGATTGTAGTTCGTGAAAGGCACCTTTACCGAGCTGGTTATGGGGTATAGCTTGTGTGGGGACCGCTGCGGGTGGTACCATCGGAGGTCCCATCCACCCCTTTGCATTGGGTCTGTAGGGTCTACTACTTGCTAGAAAGACTTTTTGAAAGACTTCATAGTGTACCCTGCCCACACACCTTGGAAGTGTTTTGGGAGTCATGATCCCGGACATATGGGCAACACGGCTTGTGGGTAAAGTTTGTAACCTCTGCAGAGTGTAAATCTATCATGATAGTCGTGCTCACGGTCACGAGCGGCTCGGAAAACTCACAGTGTTAGAAACTCATGTTGTTATAACTACTTATGATGGTAAGTTTGGAGTTATGAGATAAAAGGTGGTTTCATTAATGATCATGTGGTTATCAATTGGGTTATGCATAACTAAAGCTAAGTGTTGGTAAAACTTGACCAAGTTAAAAGCAACCGCAGTAAGCCAGTGTCAGCCTTTTGAGCTTCATAACCCTGTGTTATATTGCTGAGTACGATATGTACTTACGCTTGCTTTACTTTTCAATATTGGATAAAAATCCCAGATGGGTAACAGAAGATGGAATAGTGAGTTTGCTAAGGAGTGCTAGGCGTATGCAGCCCCCAGTCAACAAGTCCCTGTGAAGTTGAAGTTGGAGCTTGAAGAGAAGTTTAGTAATCGTTCCGCTATACTCTGATGTAAGTGTTAATATATGTATGTTTTCCGCTATATAACATTGATTCTGATATTTTCCTATTCTGTTGTTGTATGTGTGGACTTCCTGGGCACACATATGACGAGCCTGGTTTTGTCCTTAAAACCGGGTGTGACAAGTCTGCATGTTGCAGGCAATCCGGATGCAGTGAACAGTGCAGGGTCCGGACAGTAGGTTGCGTCCGGACCCTACACAGAGAGCTCCAGAACGCATGAAATGAACCGGAAGTTGTCCGGTGTGTTGAATCCGGACGCCAAGTAGGGTCCGGACCCAACACAAAGAGTTCTAGAGAGTGTTTTTCAGTCCGGACGTGGTCCGGAGCCTTGCGTCCGAACTGTGTTCTGCGTCCGGACTACAGGCTTTGCAGTGCTGAAAACAGAGAGAAGAAGGGGTCGAGACGCATGCTTGATGGTCCGGACCCCACCTTGAAAGTGCGTCCGGACTGACGCAGAAAGGTGGTATTTGCCTCTAACGGCTAGGGGTTGAGTTGGGGAGTATTTATACTTCCCCATCAGCCCCATGGAGGCTCTCTTGCCCATTCCAATTGCTGAGATTCACTTGTGAGAGGGCAAGTTGTGCAAGAGCCCTAGTGAGAGTGTGAATTGCAATTCCATGTGTTGATTCTCACTAGTTGCTTAGAGTTAGCAAGTGTGCATCCATTCAATCACTAGACTAGCCTTGGTCAAGTGAGAGTTAGTGCTTGTTATTCTTGGTGATCGACATCACCTAGACGGCTTTGTGGAGGTTTGCTTGGTGATCATCCGGTGGTGTTCCTTGTGGATGACCCAAGTTCAATTATGATCGGTTGTGGGTGATTCACCGAGCCAGAGTGGCGAAGAATCAGCCTGTAGTGAGCACTTAGTCCTTGCGCGGACTAAGGGGGAGCGATACCTTAGAGACTAGCTAGGTGGGAGGACAACGAGAAGAGAACAGAGACTCCTATGTACTTCACTCTACTACAATATACTTAGCCAAGTTAACTAGTCTAAACACTATAGAATGTCTCATCAATACAAGTATGCTAGGCGAGGGGATAGATCAGTAGGAGGGCAAAACTCCTACCGGACCGCGCCCTCTTCTTACGGGGGCCTTACCTTTTAAGAACTTGTCTATAAACACGTGGTGGAATACAAAGACTAGACAAGGCTGTCACCACTTGCTAGCTACCACAAACAATCCATACAACAAGCGATAACCAAGGATAAGATGATGTATAAGCACCACGCTTACACACAACTTACTACTTGGACTACGATCAAATAATCAAAGCACCCTATGACAGGCAATGATCGCATATGGGAAAGGTCACAAGGATCACAGACTATTGATGTAAAGGCTATTAAAGAGCAAAAGCATATAGCAAAACTATATCTAGTATAGAAATGCTCAAAGTAAATACTAAGTAAAGTAGAGAGAAAATATATATATTAAATAAGATAAAGTCTTACAAAGAAGGAAAGATACAAGAGTTATACCAGACTCTCCAGAAGACAACTCCGGAAATCCCGAGCACAGCTCGACTCAACTCTAACTCCCACTCTAGACTAACTCCTAGAACAATCTAAGGAATAGAGCTTGTAGGCTTCTTCTTCATGATTAGAGAGGGGGGTGTGACCCTCTATTTATAGCAGGAGGTGGAGTAGGGGCTACTCCGACGCCACGTCAGCGATCCAGGGCCTTCCATTCTCCACCCTTGGATCCAACCGACCTTGGAACCGACCAAGGCATGGATGGTGGTGATTCAACACGTGGGGGAGAGGGTGTGGCGGTTGGGGGAGCCCAACCAACCTAGGGGGCATTCGGCCGAATTCCCCTATGGCCAGTGGGCCCTCCCTTGCCTCCTAGGATGGGGTCCCACCAGTCAGGGACTGAGTTGGGCCCATTTGGGCCTGCGTGTGATTCGACCGAACCCCCCCCCCCTTGGGGGTTCTAGCCCACCTGTTGCTCCCTGGTGCTGGTCCCACTCGTCATAGGTGTTGGTTGTTGGTCTTGAGGTGTTTGTGGGTCCCACTGGCTCTCATTTGCTTCATTTGTTCATTCCTGCATTCAAACACTTATGGACATGTGGAACTAGTTATTTGATATATTATGCTCATGATGTGTTTGTTTATCCTTGATCCTTGGATTGGTGGGAACATTTTAGCTATGTAAAAGATGGTCATAATTTGTGCCAACACAACATTCAAGTATTACATTCCACATTACATTCTTGTTGCTTGACTAGATTTACATAGGGTTTTACCGTTTTTATTGTCATGTCTTGCTTGTTTAGCTAGGACATATTTGGGAAAGCACTAGGGGGTTAATTGGGTTTTGATAGGTTTTAATTATTACTTAGACATTTAAAATAGCTCAATTCACCCCTTCTCTTGGACATCTTGATCCTTTCACAAATCTAGATGATATTTGATTCACTGATATGTCTAAATGTGTGGATTAGGGCCGACATTACCTGTGAGGCTTCTGCCTGCTTG
Organism: Microstegium vimineum; assembly: GCA_022036555.1. Taxonomy (NCBI): domain Eukaryota; kingdom Viridiplantae; phylum Streptophyta; class Magnoliopsida; order Poales; family Poaceae; genus Microstegium; species Microstegium vimineum. The sequence goes on along the minus strand of CM039131.1, from coordinate 19,779,388 downwards.
TCCATGTGCATGCTTTGTTAGTTGCTCTTGCCCTCCGTATGCGTCGTTGTGTCCTCACTTGACGGTGGCAGCAGAACAAAGTCCAAGGCAGCGCGTCCCAACACCCAATTCGAGACACCAGCAACAGTCAACGGGCAGAGCGGCGATTAGCTCACGACGGGAAGGTGCAAAGTTATCGGACGTGCAACAGGAAGCGGACGTATTTGGAATCTAAACAGGAAACTCGAACACGCAACAGATCGGGTCTCGACCAGTTGCAGGATAGCTGTGCTCTCGCGGACGTGCACCAAGCGGGAGATGACAACTTTTAATTGGCGTGCGCAGTCCACCGGCCAAGAGCAGCAGGTGGGTGCGGACGTTCTTGGCGTGGGCGGTTGACGGCGATGTGGAGGGCTCACCCATAGATGAAGTCAAGCTATCAGCGCGGGAGCCGTGGGATGGCCGCTGTCCCTAGGTGGCGAGAGTTTTTTTTTTCGTGTAAAAGAATGGAACGTCGTAGATTGCATCTATTATGCAATTATTTATTCCGTTTGTCCGTGTGTGAGGGAGGTGGGTAGATTAGGTGGAAAAAAAACGCACGTAAAAGAGCTCGAAGGAGAAAATACTATGTAAGTATGTGGTATTTACGTTGGGCCTATCTATCGAATTGATATCAACTGTTAGATGAAAAATCAAAATAAATCCGAGGATGAAGGCATTAGGTGGGTATGAAATTTTTAGGTGACAGGTATTTTCCAATTCCTTCGCATTTTTCAATTCTTTCGCTCTTTTATAGTATAGATACTGGTACAGATCGTGTGAGGGAGGTGGGTAGATTTTTTTAGGTGGAAAAAAACGCACGTAAAAGAGCTTGAAGGAGAAAACACTGTGTAAGTATGTGGTATTTACGTTGGGCCTATCTATCGAATTGATATCAACTGTTAGATGAAAAATCAAAATAAATCCGAGGATGAAGGTATTAGGTGGGTATGAAATTTTTAGGTGGCAGGTATTTTCCAATTCCTTCGTATTTTTCAATTCCTTCGCTCTTTTATAGTATAAATACCGGTACATATCCATTCGGTGACTGCAGGACGTTGCTAGATCGTTTTTTTTTCGTTGATTCGCCAATCCCGCGCGTGCGCACCTAAGAGCACGCGTAAAGAGAATGAGGACCCATGCAGCACCAACGAAATATGAAAACGAGGTGGAATTATTTTTCCCAAGAAAAAAAAACAGCTGTGTCTGAATTTTTTTCCCCGGGATTCGATTGCAATGAATATTCGCTAATTCGTCTTGCTGGAATGCTAGTTGAGGGTCTCGATCGATGAGGATCCGATCCCCTGCCAGCTGCCTGCTACGGAGCTCATAGAATCGTCCACCGCCGCAGATTTCGTGGAGGACGCTCCTGCTGGGGCCTGATTCCTGTTTTGATAAGTTTTAGGTCAAATATTGTAAATAAATTATTAATAACTTTTAAATTATTGAGATTATAAATGTGAAAATTATATGAATAGATTTATCTTGAAAAATAGTTTCATAAAACATACATATATCATTATTCCATAAATATTTTTATAAAAATAAAAAGTTAAAATTATGTTTGGGTGATCGTGTCGCTGTCTAAAACGTCACCTAATTCCTATATGAAGGGGTATTTATATCTCTAAATAAATTTATTAAAAAACTAGATTTAAAGATCTCTCTAGTGATGTTAATCTCTAATGATACTAATTAGAGTGAATTTCATGCTGATTTAGTGAATTCATTTCAAGATTTATCGTCTCGTCATTATGCTTTCAGTGGTAGACGACATCCTCGTCAACAGCAAGACATATGTGGTGACTTCGTGAAGCTCGAGATCTGTCGACTTAATCCTTGGAAGGTATTCATAGGGGTGAGTGTGCATGCGTATTGAGCGTCTACGTTGTACTATGTAATTCACAAAAATTATGTATCATAAATAATAATATTTTTAATGTATATTTTATCAAAGTTGTTTGTGGAAAAAACAGGAACTAGACAGATAGTACTAGCAAAGCCTGGAATTTGGGTCCGTTTTCACTTCGCAAGCTTGCATAATGGTCTAATGGCGAGGCATCTGCAGGCAACTAAACGGACCGCGCCCTCTTCTTACGGGGGTCTTACCTTTTAAGAACTTGCCTATAAACACGTGGTGGAATACAAAGACTAAACAAGGCTGTCACCACTTGCTAGCTACCACAAGCAATCCGTGCAACAAGCGATAACCAAGGATAAGATGATGTATAAGCACCACACTTACACACAACTTACTACTTTGACTACGATCAAATAATCAAAGCACCCTATGATAGGCAATGATCGCATATGGGAAAGGTCACAAGGATCACAGACTATTGATGTAAAGGCTATTAAAGAGCAAAAGCATATAGCAAAACTATATCTAGTATACAAATGCTCAAAGTAAATACTAAGTAAAGTAGAGAGAAAATATATATATATTAAATAAGATAAAGCCTTACAAAGAAGGAAAGATACAAGAGTTATACCAGACTCTCCAGAAGACAACTCCGGAAATCCCGAGCACAGCTCGACTCAACTCTAACTCCCACTCTAGACTAACTCCTAAAACAATCTAAGGAATAGAGCTTGTAGGCTTCTTCTTCATGATTAGAGAGGGGGGTGTGACCCTCTATTTATAGCAGGAGGTGGAGTAGGGGCTACTTCGGCGCCACGTCAGCGATCCAGGGCCTTCCATTCTCCACCAAGGCATGGATGGTGGTGATCCAACACGTGGGGAGAGGTGTGGCGGTTGGGGGGAGCCCAACCAACCTAGGGGGCATTCGGCCGAATTCCCCTATGGCCAGTGGGCCCTCCCTTGCCTCCTAGGATGGGGTCCCACCAGTCAAGGACTGAGTGGGGCCCATTTGGGCCTGAGTGTGATTCGGCCGAACCCCCCCTTAGGGGTTCTGGCCCACATGTTGCTCCGTGGTGCTGGTCCCACTCGTCATAGGTGTTGGTTGTTGGTCCTGAGGTGTTTGTGGGTCCCACTGGCTCTCATTTGCTTCATTTGTTCATTCCTGCATTCAAACACTCATGGACATGTGGAACTAGTTATTTGATATATTATGCTCATGATGTGTTTGTTTATCCTTGATCCTTGGATTGGTGGCAACATTTTAGCTATGTAAAAGATGGTCATAATTTGTGCCAACAAGATCCCCCAAGCTTAACTTTTACTCGTCCCGAGTAAACAATCAAACTTAGCTCGATGGATCAGGAGTTGCTACTATGCTTCATATTTCAAGAGTACTAAGTCTACAACAATCATAATTCTCTTTTGAATGGAAAAATTAGCACTAAAGACTCACCCATATTACCTTAGTCCTTCATGGGGCTTATAGCTTAATCCTTTGTCTTGAGAGGTTGAGAGATAGAACAACTTGACTTGAGCACTAGTTTTCTTATTCTTTCACAAGTTTCATATCGAAGGTTTGGCGAGGTTTTGTAAAAGAAAACTTAGTGTTCCTCAAATGGTACTCTCGAGTCGCTCATAAGGTGTATGATTCCTTACCAAGGCATATGTCAAAGTTTGCCCTCTTTCTTCCTATCTCTAAAGCTTATGTGGATCTATAGGTATGGATCAAAGATGTAGCAAACTTACCTTGCATATATTGTAAAGTCAAATTCCGGACCCGAGGATAGAAGTGTCATACTCTTAGATCAAGATGTGCAAGTGTGTGGAAACATGGTAAATGATCAATACTCCTATTTGTGGATGATCTCTCTTTCCTAAAATTATTTTAAGACATAGCTATCTTTTAATTTTTCTATGAGCTTTGAAGATGCTCATTCATTTCATTTTTCATTTTTTTCAAGAGAGCTTTGGAGTGCTCATAAAATTTTGCATAATTTTGCATAGTCTATGTCTCATTTGATAGCAACAAACTAGAGAGAGTTTTTCTACTTAGAGCATGGAGTATGAACTATGTGGAAATGTAATACATGTTTCTGTGTACTTCCAGTGTAGAAGCAGCATGTATATGTGGAGTGTACATGATCTTGATCTTGGGAGCATGATAAATCTCTCAATAAGGGTCACAAAACTTGACCAAACTCAACAGAAAGCAAGCAGCTTATGTAGAAAGCTTATATCATGAAAGAGCATGTATGGATTTGGTAGGAATTTTCACCATTGAGGAACATCAAAGTGTTTTATCATTTTAATAAATAAAACTTTGATAGTCATTCTTGCTTAGAACAATATTATAGCAGCTCTTATCTTATCATACCATGTCTCACAACAACTTAGACTTAGTTACGGCATTTGCAACCCACCAAAGTTTGAGGTCCAAGATGGTTTCTTTTCAAGCCAAGTAATCCATACTTATAGAAATATCAAGTTGTAAACTAAGTTCTAGAGAAACATTTAGCAGAGCAACTATTCATCATTTCCATAGGAGATAAATATTTTGCATTGAATATGTGAGAGTGGAGTAGAGAAAGTCTTTTTATTTTATCTTATCAAATACATAATTAAAATGCAAAGCGAAAGATAAGTAAGGACGTGCATAAATATAAAGGCAGCGGATCTAGTGCAAACTCAATTCCCGTGCAAACTGTGCAAACTCTAATCTGGACTGCAGGATGTTGATCCAAGGGGGCGCATGAGAGAGGTGGAAGGAGGGATTTGTAAAAGTGTGATTAAGAGCGGGCGGTTAAGTGCAAAATTACCCAATCTCTCCGCGCCCCTTGGATCAACATCCTGCGATCCAGATTAGAGTTTGCACAGTTTGCACGGGAGTTGAGTTTGCACTAGATTCGTTGCCAAATATAAATGTTGAAGTTAAAAACTTACCTTAGTGGGGAAGAGAACCTCCCCCAAGCTTGTCTTTTGTTTAATAGTGTGGCGGATGAGGATGTTGTTGCCGCCAGAAGTCCCAATACCGTTGTTGTTCTTCATGTATTGCTTGAATGTCCTCGGCGGTTTGCTGGATGATGTGTGTTGTCTCATCGTGCTCAACACGCAACTCACCTAGGGTGTTGGTGAGATGATCGAATTCTTGCCGCATCCCACGATGCTCCCTCTCTCGTGTGGACGACAAGGATGCTCGTGGTCGTTGCGGGCATGATGGCCGAGGAGGCATGCCACTAGAAGTGTGCATGGGATCGGAAGATGCATCATCTTCCTCCTCGCTGACAGCTCCTTGGAAAGGACCACCTTGCTCAAGATGAACAAAGTGTAGCCCCTCCTGAGCTCTCCTGTTTGAGCCTGCAAAATCTCTTTGCCCAATTCCTTGATCTAAATTAAGGGTTAGCTTGCAGGTCCTATACAACTGAAGTTGCCTATTTGGAAGAGGCACCTCAATTGTATGGCCACTGTAAATCATTTTTAGCTCACCCTTGGCATCTCTTTTTAGCATTTGAACATGAGCATGTTTAAGATATTCTTCAGAAATCATAGCTAATGGGGCAGAGATATAAAAAAAAGGATGCGTGCCACTTAGCAGGTTCATAGATTCAGCAAGACGAGTTATTAAAGAAGTGAATTGAATGGAAGCATCACTCTCAATTGAATTTCGCCAAAATTCCACTGAGCATTTAATAGGAGAGATTTGAATTTTGTTAACCATGGCATAAAGCAATTTTAGTTCCATGTCACTTATTAAGTTAGCATTACTTCTAGGAAACAAAGTTATTTTCATCCAAAGATGTATGAAACAAAGAGTAGGATTGTGAATTTCCTCAAGCTTAGGATTTGAGCAATCTTTTAAAGCAGAGATAGAGAACCAAAATTTCCTTTTGTTGAAACTACGCATGGCAGGGTTTAAATCTATCACACAAGAATTTTCAAAGCCAAGAGCAGTACTAAGATGACTCCAAGATAGACTATGGTTTTGATTAAACATGTGAAAGGAAATTCCAACATTAGAGATTTGGATAGAACTTAGAAATTCTGCGGTGAGCAACTCAATTCCAGACTCTTCTATTTGCCAAAAGCTCCAACCAATAGAGGAAAAGATAGATTCGAATTCGGTGGTCATACCTGTGTTGGAGAGAAGACTCGGATCCAATCTCTATGTGTGCTCAAAAGATCGATCTCGGGATAAAAGTACCTTTGATACTCTAGTTGGTTGAACCAGAGTCCACTTTGCTGATCATAGGTCCTTATCGGGGGCACTATCAATGCCCCGATATGAGGTGCCTCTGTCGGTACTTCCTCCTCCTGAGGGTGTTCTTCGATTTGGAGGTTCTCTCATGTGTATCGGGTCGAACCTCCCCTTGTTCTTCTTTGGGAAGCATCCTCGAATTGGTGGGAGCGTCGGGATGAGCTCCCTCTTACAATTTTCTTTGCTTTGTTGAACATGGAACTTATCGGGTTCTTCATCTTCTAGAGAGGAAGAGTGACACAAGGACAAGGACTAGGAAGAGTTGTTTGTGGGGTGGATTTATAGTTTGCCTTGTGGGGAGAAGTCTAAGCTAAGAGAAGAGATCTTCTTGTGGAATGAGAGCAACACTACTTCTCTAGAGAGCTAAGAACTTCTCTTGAATGTAGAGAGGAGAGAGGAAGGCAAGGAGAGGCTTGAGCTAGAACTGAATTCTGGTGAAGGTGTGAGGAATGAAGTTCTCCTTGCTTGGGCTTTTATAGAGGGAGGAAATCATACCAAGGGGGCACCACGGAGTGGTCGGCCGACCACCCATGGGCATGCCCCTTGGGTGCCATGATCACATGTCTTGGAATATGCCTTACACAAAGCAAAAGAGAGAGAGGAGGTGACTGTTGGTATTTCTTATGACTATTGGATAAATCCGCAAGCGCACAAATTATACCGATGTAGCACTTCACCGGGAGTATTCCAAGTATCGTATTTTACTCAGGGAATGATAGTGATCTAACTAGGATTAAAGATATGTCCTATGATGAATCAAGGGAGACTATGATAACTGGGTTTGAGAGGTTCTATGTAGCAAAGATATCTAACAAGGCAAAGCTGGTTATACTGGCTTTATCAGCCCTTCTCTTGCAGGAGGCGATGTGATAGATCAGGAAGAGGGCAAAACTCTAACCGGACCGCGCCATCATGTTTTATTGAGGCCTTACCTTTTAAGAACTTATCTGACACACGTGGTGGAATACGAAGACTAGATAGAGCTGTCACCTTCTACTAGCATCCACAAACAATCCGCGCGATAAGCGGTTTACAAAAGCAAGATCTAGTCTAGACACCACGTCTACACTATTCTTACTACTTTAACCCTACGTTAAGGCTAAAGCACTCTACTTAAAGTAAAACGATGAACAAGCGCGAAAAGGTGTATAACAGCTAAACTAGATTTAGAATATTAATTGCTATAAAGAACTCGGCCGTATCACTTACAAGTGCTGAACTTACAAGAGGATCGCATCCGCTGAGGTAGAGCTTCGGAGAAGATTCCCGATAGATCCGGGGCTTTCTCCAGAAGACTTCCCTCACTCTCCTCCAACTAGCATAGCACTACTACTAAGGAGTAGTTTCTCCAATGAGGCATGAGTGAGAGTGAGGGCCTAGGGGGTCTATTTATAGCTAGAGGTGGAGTAGGGGCTACTCCGGTGCTATGTCAGCGATCCGCACCACCTCCATCAGCCACCGTAGGATGAAACCGTCATTGTAACCATCTTAAATCAACGGAGGAGATCAAGTGGATGCATGGCGGCATGCAGGAAGTCGGTGGGGAGCTGGAACCACCATATGGTGATTCCGCCGAACCCTATGGCAGGTGGGCCCTGCCACTTTTCTTCTAGAAGCTGACCCCACTGGTCAGGGGGCCTGTGGGTGGTCTTTGGCCCCACCTAGGCATTCGGCCGAATGTCTTTTGTGGCCAAATGGGCTCATCTTTCGCAGGTGGCTTCTAGACGTAATGCCCATGTGCACATTTGTCATACATGGAAATATGTCATGTTGGGCCTATGGATCCTTGTGTTGTGAATCTGGACCATTGAGAGGTGAATATACTTGGATCCAAGGGTAGAGAGTATTCTCAAGGCAAATTCATCTTTCCCAAATCATATTTTAGTACTTGGAGTTTTTGATAAATTTTTCAAAAGAAAGCACATAAGTCAACTTACTCCTCTTATAGTACTCTAAGTCACTCAAAGTGTATGTTTCCTCACCAAGGCATAAAGAGGTTGCCTTCTTTGTATCTCCCTATTTCTAAATGGCTTATGTGGAGCTTAGGTAGGATAAACCATGTAGCATACTTACCTTGCATATATTGTAAAGTCAAACTCCGGATCCAAGGAGAGAAATGTCATACTCTTATATCAAGATGTGCAAGTGTGTGGAAACATGGCAAAATATCAAAACTCCTTTATATGATCTCTCTTTCCTAACTTATTATTTTGAGACATAGCTATCTTTTCTATTAGCTTTGATATGCTCATCATCATTTTTTTTCTATGAGCTTTGATATGCTCATCAATTTTTTTTGCTATATATATTATTATTATTATTATTATTTTCATAATTTTGCATAGTCTATGTCTCATTTACTAGCACATACTAGAGAGAGGATTTTCTATTATATCATGGAGCATGAACTATGTGGAAAATGTAAGGCATGTTTCTGCGTACTTCCAGTGTAGAAGCAGCATGTATATGTGGCGTGTACGTGATCTTGATCTTGGGAGCATGATAAATCTCTCAACAAGGGTCACAAAACTTGACCAAACTCAACACAAAGTAAGCAGCTTATGTAGAAAGCTTAAATCATGAAAGAGCATGCATGGTTTTGGTAGGAAATTTCTCACTATAGAGGAGTAGTGACATTATGGTTTTATGACGTTTTCAAAAGTTAATATCCAAGAACCTTAAATAGACAGGGTATGAATCATGAGCCGAGAACTATATCACATTAATCAACAACTTAGTCAATATGGTTCCCTATCAAGATATTTTCCCACTAGCATAAGCAAAAACAAGAATTCATCTTTATGACGCTTTTACCCTTTAAATGTCATAGATCATGTCACTTTTCAAAATTTTAATTTTGGATGCGATCTTCTTGTTTTATTCAATATTAAAAGGAATTTAAACTAAGTGAAAAGTTTCATGAAGGAATCATTTTTATTTTTTATTTTTGAAGGGAAAGTGAATAAATAAATGAAAAAGTATAGAGAAAAGGGGAGAGACGTGGCAAACCAGTCAGATTTGAAGTTTGAATTTGAAGGGGTGTTGACTGGTGGGTCCAGGCCCTAGAAGTGCATTCGGTCGAATGCCTTTGCAGCCATTTGGCCACGGGGATCTCTGCATTTGAATTTCTTACCTCTGAATGTTGATGTGCTCCGAACTTCCTGAATTTTTGCCAAAAATATGATTTGGCCAAATAAAAAAGGTGGTTGTTTTGGTCCAAATTTTTTCTGGTACGTGTCATGGAAGTGTTCAGCATGGTTCAGTGATCCTTGTGATATTTTGACAAGTTGGAGTTTCGACCGAACTCCCCCATACTTGTTTCAGAGCCTGCTGAATTCAGTGACAGAGCAGACATCAAATGCAGGGGTTCTGCTGGGGTAAGATACCAGCAGAACCAAGAGTTTCGTTTGTCATTGATAGCTTTAGGCACGTGTTCATTGATTCAAGAGTGACAGACTATCATGCCTAAGTATCTTGTTGCTATAAAGGGCTAAGGCGATCCAAGGGAGAAGATGGAGAGAGAAGGTCCTTAGCATAATGGATGACAAGCATCACTTCATGCTCTCTTCTATTATGGTCATGAGGTAGGTTGTGCCGATGGCTCTAGAGGATTACTAAGGAGAAAGAGAGGCAAGGAGATCCTCTCTCTCAATGGCCATGGATAAGCGTTTGAACTTTGTATTAGAGATAATGCGAAGATCATTAAAGCTATCTTCAAGATCGAGACGCGTCATTCTCTCCTTAGAAACTCTTTCTTCTAAGTTGGTACTGCTTTCTTTGGCAACAACACGTAGAAATTTTTCCATTTTGCTCTTCTTCTTGGTGGAACCATGGTGAGGTCAAGCAAGGTGAGAAGGGAAGCAAGAGGAGATGGAATTTCTACTGGTGGTGAATAAGAACAAAGTGAGATGAGGAAGAAGGAGAGGGAGAGGTTAAGAAGAGAGAATTCAACGTCCTTCGCCTCTATTTTTACTTGGATCATGTCGAAAACAGGATAGGAATGTCAGTCCAGCGCTCAGGAACAATGGGCATGGCTGAAGAGCCAAAACCACGTTCGGACGAACGCTTTTTGAAAGATTTTGAACGAAGGAGCCAGGTTTCGAACTTGATTGGGTCAGGTGAGTCAGCTCATGAAGTTTCGGGCTGATTGAGCCAAACATAGGTTCGGTTGAACCACTTAAGTGGCCAAATGGGTCGTCCTTTTACGAGGGGGGAGTCAAGGGTCAGGTGAGTCGTCTCATGAAGTTTCGGGTTGTTTGGCCCAAACACAGGTTCGCCCGAACCACTAAAGTGTCCAAATGGGCCGACCTTTCACGAGGGGGAAGTCAAGGGTCATTTCTAAGGTCTTTTTCGAAATTTGAACAAAAAAAGTTAAAACATGTAGATTTTAGTTCTAATTTGGATTAAGAACAAAATCTATCATATCAATTTATTGCTTAGGAATTTCATGCTCATAGAAAACTTTAAGATGTTGGCCATTTACCTTTATAGGTGTTGCAGCCGTAATCTCGAAGCGTGACGATTCCTTGCGTCATGACATTGCTGATGACGAATGGTCTTTCTTCTGTGAATCGTCGCGTTGTACTCAGACCTTTTTTCTCCATTCATTGCTTCTCCCCTGCAAAGGATTAGTGGACAACATATACCCGAAGGAATTCACATATGATTCGAAGCAGGGACATTATTGTCATAGAAACAGAGGACATCTTTTATGCTATAGAAAAGTTGATTTCCGCATTTTAGCACAGAAAGAGATATCCCATCATTGTTCACCAATTTTTTAAAAGTTAAGCAAGGTTGAGGCAAACATCTGTAAGATTATTTCATTACTACCTCAACCCTTGATTTGTCTCTATGAAAGATCTCATGACTTAACCACCAAAATTTTGAAGTTATCATGCATTGGTTAGTCCAAGAGCACAACCAAATTCCATACAAGTTTACTTTTGGTACATTAATCAAACTTGACACCATGTCTAATTTGATTAAGGAAAACTATTTAACCTAAGCACCACACTTAAATTAAAGAGCTCATAGGAGTATGTACACTACTCCCAAACCAAAGCATACTCAAAATAGAACTATGAAGTATGAAGGCATAAAGAGATTCACTTAAAAGAGACAAGAGCATGGATGGTGAACCAGATAGCATTTGCATTTTTGTTATAATTTTAATTATTTATATGACTAGCAAGATGAGCAAGGTATAAAGAGAAAGCAAGGTAGAGACATCCAAAAAAAATTAAGAATGAAGCATGGCATGAATTTCTTAGAGAAATCCACTCCCCCATACTTGGATTTTGCAACATTTTACAATGTGAAAATCCAAGTCTAGGATGTGAAATTTTCTTTTAAATGTGCTTCATTATTGAAGGATGTTTGGTTGGACATACCTTGTGTTTTTCTCCATCATTCTTTTTGTTCAAACCTGAAATGGTTAGTGACAAAAATACCCGAAGGAACAATTTCACAAATATTCCCTTAATCTATTTTTACAAAGTCATTTTATTCAGTTTAGAATTATGGGAAACTAGAAATATATATTTTTTTTATTTTTTTATATATATATTTTTTTAGCAAACTTTAATGGAAAAGAAGAAGACTTGGGTTAGCTCCCAAAAGTGCTTAATTTTAAGATACAAGCTTGTCTTTGGGAAACCTTCAAGTTGTAACTTATGTTGGTGAAGCGGTTTCCCCTTCAACTCCAACATTTTCAAACCTATCCTTAAGACTAAAACCACTACGAGATTTACAAAATTTATGGTAGACAAACACATCTACAACCATCCTTGCAAAGATTTTTGAAACAAGAAGAATGAAGGGGTTGTAGATCATGTGTGTAGTCATGGTCGAGGGAAGGATTGATTTGGGAGATTTCTCATTTGAGCATGTATTTGATTGGAAGATCGGAGTATAAATTCCATGCTCATTGACATCATTCTCCCTTTCAAAGAATGGGTGAGCACTTTCTTTCTCATGACATTTCAAGTCATTCTCAAGGCTTGAATGAGTCATGGCTGTTGGTGAGATTGACATTAGCTCACCCCGTGGATCAAGAACTGGTTTAGATTCTAACCCTTTGATGAGAGGTCAGGAAGACCAAATGGGTAGATAATCTTCACCTATTCTATGATCAAGCTTCTCATTTCCTGTTGTGTTCTCCAAGATTCTCATGATTGGCCTTTCGATAAAAGTGAGATGAAAGGAAAGTCCAGGAAGGTCAAAGATGTGGAAATCTAGGAAGATCTTGAGATCATCAACCACCACAAGAACATCATGAAGGACTCCTAAACAAACAAGGATTTGACCATTAGGGAGTCTAAGGTGTTTTTTTGATTGGGATAGATGATTCTTTGATGATGTTGGAACATGGAAATGAGGAATGATGTTGATCCCGAGGCTAGGATCGTAGCAAATTTCACTATCAATGCCCAACACTTGACAGGATATTCTCCTCACATGTGTGGGCATTTTAGTTACTTCCTTTGAGGATTTGGCCTCATCCAACCATTCTTGACTTATAACGGTAGACAAAGGCTCTAACCGTTGATTATGCTCCTCTTGGTCAGATTTATGGCCCTCATGGCTTCCATGCCTCGAGTGTCTTAATGAATTCCCAAAGTCATTAAGTGGGTCATCATAAGACTTGAATGAAGGAACACATGGGGAATCATCAGGATCAAGGATGGGTTCATAAGATAAGTCAGATGTGGGCATAGAGAAGGAGAGGATAGATTTGGATTCTAAACACTTTAGTTCTTCTTCTATAAGCTCACTCGACATTTCTTCATCAAATATCCCAAGCTTTTCCTGATGTGCCATGTGGGAAGTAGAGGCACAAGATGATGTTGATTTGGGAGACTTTCGAAGAGATCCTTCCATGAGAGTTCTAGAAAGATGTTTCTTAGAAGGTCTCTTTTGGATACGATAATTGTGGGCATTCCCAAAACCAGCAAGATCATATGAAAGGTTAGCCTCGAACTCGAAGGAATGGTTTAGATGTTGAATTTCTTCTTCCTTCGAGATTTGTGGTATTTGTGGTTCAGGATCGATGGCAGAATCTTTGGATGGGAGTGGTGGTGATTCGGCTATCGAGATTTCTTTTCTAGGGAATGGTTTTTCTCCTTCTATGGGTCCTTCATTATAAACGTTAATGTAGGGGGTGTTTTCAAGAATCTTCATGAGAAGACTCTTCCCTTCACTAACGGGTAAACACAGGAAGGCTCCCCTAGAAGTCATGTCAAGAATTTGTGCAGAATTTTTGCTAAGACCGCCATAAAAATGTTGTAACAATGTTGGCTCGGTTATAGCAAGATCAGGGTCGGATGATGCTAGATCTAAGATACGGGCCCATGCCGCACCAAGAGGTTCTTTCTCCTTTTGTGAGAAAGTGATGACCTCTTTTCGAAGACGAACAACTCGAGGGGTGGGAAAAAAAGCTAGGCAGAATTTGGATTGTAACTTTTCCCATTCTCCGTTTGCGTCATCTACGTGGCGAAGGTACCATTGTTTGGCTATTCCCATCAAAGAAAATGGAAATAGCTTCCACTTAAGGGTACCTCGCCTCATCCCATGGATGTGGACACATGAATACAATTGTTCAAAGTCTCGTAGATGAGTGTAGGGATTTTCGTCTTCGTTCCTAGAAAAAGGTTTGTTCTGAACCATCCTTATGAGGCTTGGGCGAAGCTCATAATGAATGTCTAATATAGTCTGAGATGAACTAGGTGGCTCCAACCTAGCGCCCATTGGAGCACCATACTCGAAGAGAGGTGTTTGATCCATAAGTGTGTATGTGGAAAGAAAGGTTTAAATGAAACAAGGATAATAGGACCAAAGGGTACTAGTTAAAAGCTACCATTCCCCGGCAACGGCGCCAGAAATACTTGTTGGTATTTCTTATGACTATTGGATAAATCCGCAAGCGCACAAATTATACCGATGTAGCACTTCACCGGGAGTATTCCAGGTATCGTATTTTACTCAGGGAACGATAGTGATCTAACTAGGATTAAAGATATGTCCTATGATGAATCAAGGGAGACTATGATAACTGGGTTTGAGAGGTTCTATGTAGCAAAGATATCTAACAAGGCAAAGCTAGTTATACTGGCTTTATCAACCCTTCTCTTGCAAGAGGCGATGTGATAGATCAGGAAGAGGGCAAAACTCTAACAGGACCACGCCATCATGTTGTATTGAGGCCTTACCTTTTAAGAACTTATCTGACACACATGGTGGAATACGAAGACTAGATAGAGCTGTCACCTTCTACTAGCATCCACAAACAATCCGCGTGATAAGCGGTTTACAAAGGCAAGATCTAGTCTAGACACCACGTCTACACTATTCTTACTACTTTAACCCTACGTTAAGGCTAAAACACTCTACTTAAAGTAAAACGATGAACAAGCGCGAAAAGGTGTATAACAGCTAAACTAGATTTAGAATATTAATTGCTATAAAGAACTCAGCTGTATCACTTACAAGTGCTGAACTTACAAGAGGATCGCATCCGCTGAGGTAGAGCTTCGGAGAAGATTCCCGACAGATCCGGGGCTTTCTCCAGAAGACTTCCCTCACTTTCCTCCAACTAGCATAGCACTACTACTAAGGAGTAGTTTCTCCAATGAGGCATGAGTGAGAGTGAGGGCCTAGGGGGTCTATATATAGCTAGAGGTGGAGTAGGGGCTACTCCGGTGCCACGTCAGCGATACGCGCCACCTCCATCAGCCACCATAGGATGAAACCGTCATTGTAACCGTCTTAAATCAACGGAGGAGATCAAGTGGATGCATGGCAGCATGCAGGAAGTTGGTGGGGAGCTGGAACCACCATATGGTGATTCGGCTGAACCCTATGGCAGGTGGGCCCTGCCACTTTTCTTCTAGAAGCTGACCCCACTGGTCAGGGGGCCTATGGGAGGTCTCTGGCCCCACCTAGGCATTCGGCCGAATGCCTTTTGTGGCCAAATGGGCTCATCTTTCGCAGGTGGCTTCTAGACGTAATGCCCATCACGATGGTGTATGCCTTGTGCACATTTGCCATACTTGGAAATATGTCATGTTGGGCCTATGGATCCTTGTGCTGTGAATCTGGACCATTGAGAGGTGAATATACTTGGATCCAAGGGTAGAGAGTATTCTTGAGGGTGTTACATGGATCATGGGGGCTAAGGATGCCAAGTGGGTCCATAGGGTGGTCGGCTGACCCCCTAAGTGGGCCCACTGTCTCCCAAAAGACCCCATTTGTCATTACCTACATCAAATAGTCATGGGACATGTGGAACTAGTTATTGGGTAAATTATGTTCATGCTATTCTTGTTTTCCTTTGAATATGAGGATGTTGACGGTGTTTTGATGGTGATAAAATAGCTTGTAATTACCGTCAACAGTGACCAAAAGTGGTCGGTCATCCCTTTAAAGTGGAGATTCCACTCATGCTTTCTCTAGTGCTTGGTGAAAGGTGAAGGATGTGATATGATGTGATCAAAAGTTGTGCTAAAGTTGTCAAGATTCTCCTCTTTAAACAATGGGTAGTGGGGGACAAAGTTATGTCATGCTTTGGTGGAAGGTGATTGATGTGTTTTCTTTTTCAAAGCATGACAAAGTGAAAGTGAAAGTTGGTTCCCCACTTTGGACATGGAGTAGTGGGAGACAAGGATGTGCCACGCTTTAACCAAAAGTGATTGATGTAGCTTAAAGCATGACAAGACAAAAGAGATGTCTCTCAAAGCAAGAATCTGAATTTTGGGAAGCCCGCTTCCCAAATCATGAGATGCTTGGACAAAGGATGGTGGAGAGGAAAAGAGGGATGGAGATGGGGCCTCTAGGGTGTTCGGCCGAACCCCTAGTGCTCCATTTTATTTTTCTTTCTTTTTTTCTTTTATAAAGGTCCCTAAATGATCCTTAATTAAATAAGCCAAAATGGGATGCATAAAGGTGTTTGGCCGAACCCCCTATGTCCCTAATTTTTGTCAAGTTTTAGTGCTAAACTAATTATCAAGTTTTATTTAATCTAACTTTAGTTTTCTAAATTTTAAGTATGAAATAAATTAAAGATTTGAACTAAATTTAAGAAAGGAAATAAAAGATAACTACCGATTTACCTTTCGGCGCAGGCTCCTTGGTTTTTAAGTCCTCGGAGTAGGACTCTCCTTCTTGTTCATTCCTCGGGTGTACTTGATGTCTCCGGAGGCAGAGATTGTGTTGTGTGCACCTCTTTTGCTTTCCAAACCTGCCTTGGATTGGCGGGTTCGTCGTTCTTGAGTTCATTGATCTTAGTCTCCGGGGATTGCTTCTTCTTTCGCGGAGCTTGAACTCTTCTCTTTGGTGGCTGTGCTTTTGCCTATTTGTTAAGCTTATAACCATTGAAAGCGCATTTTACCTTATGACTTGGGAATTAGAAGTGGATTTGGCCTGATCCAACGTAGATGACCGCGTTGGTGGTGTTGAGGAAAGGCCTTCCCAAAATGACGGGGACTTCCGCGTTAGCTCCCATGTCTATGATGATGAAGTCGGTGGGGATGTACTCATCTTGGATGTTCACCAAGATGTTCCTTGCGAACCGTATCGTCTGATCTGACATCTACAAGCGAACACATGTAGGGAACAAAGGTCCCCTAACAAGTTATCGTACGTTACCTTGGACATGATGTTGACACCTGATCCAAGATCACAGAAAGCGTTGTGGAACGTTTGTTGTCCAATTGAGCATTTGATCATCGGGTGGCCTGAATCTTCCTTCTTCATGATGAAAGGAGGATCGAGCAAATAGCCCCAATGGGAGCAAAGTGGAGGCTTACCGAACCTCAAGTTAACCATGTTTACATGCTCAATTGAATCCTCTGGCTTCCCAGGAATCTTACCTTATTCCATCGATGGCATAGCTGCTGCTAGTTGAGCTAATTGGGTTTCTAACATTTTATTAAAGCTCAATTGATTTTTCATGGTAGTTGTAAAGCTATCCATTTTTTCACCAAAGGTTTCAAGAACTTTATCAGTGGCAATCATTTTTCTATTTATTCCATCATTAATTTTTGATTGACCAAGAACAAGGTCTTTTAATGAGGGTTGGTTATTGTAAGAATTATTGTAATTATTGTAATTACCATTACCTCCATTACCTTGGTAGAAGGGGCGTGAATTCCAGTTTCCTTATTGTTGGGGTCGATACCCGTTGTTGTTGTTGTTGCTATTGTTGCTGATGAAGTTCACCTCCTCTTTCAATGTCTCGGGGCAATTGTTGCCCGAGTGATCATTTCCTCTGCACGCCTCGCACCATGGATCAGCTTCAATAGCTTGTGCAGCGGCAACGGGGTAGATGGCCTCTCGTTCCTTCTTGGAACCTTCTTCTATCTTCTTCATTAAGAGGTCCATCTTGGCGGAGAGTATGTCCACCTCACTGACGGTGTGCATACCTCTCCTCTTTGGCTGGAGACGTTTCTCACCCCATCCTTGGTTGATTACCATCTTCTCGATGAGGTCCTTGGCATTCCTCATTGTGTGTTGGAGAAATGCCCCTCCAACGGCAGCATCAAGGTGACTACGGGCCATGCTAGTCAGCCCGTGGTAGAAACCTTGGATCAGGAGCTAGTCGTCTATCCCATGATGAGGACAGGCACGAGCGTACTCCTGGAGACGCTCCCATGCTTCGAGAATTGTCTCATCAGATTGTTGCTGGAAGCTTGATATCTTTCCGCGAAGAGCGTTGGTTTTGCCCGTCGGGAAGAACTTCTTGAGGAATGTGTTAGCATACCTCTCCTATGTAGTGGCTTCTTCTTTGTGAGCGTATAACTATTGCTTCGCCTTTCCCAATAATGAGAATGGGAAAAGACGAAGGCGAATGGCGTCAGACGCCACTCCCTTGATAGTGAATGTGCCACATAACTCCATGAAGTGCTGGAGATGAGCATTTGCATCTTCATGGGGCTTCCCGCAAAATGGATTGGCCTGCACCATATGGATCAAGGCGGGCTTCAGCTCGAAGGTGGCATCTCCAAAGTTGACCTCGGGACCCTGAGCTACGTGGGTAGCTGACGGGGCTGAGAAGTCAGAGATCGCCTTCTGTGCCATAGCTTCCTTGAGTGGTGGTGTAGATCCTCCTTCCTTGAACGGATTCTGGTTCGAGAGGAACCTCTGTAGGGAACTTGAC
This sequence comes from Microstegium vimineum, assembly GCA_022036555.1. Lineage (NCBI taxonomy): Eukaryota > Viridiplantae > Streptophyta > Magnoliopsida > Poales > Poaceae > Microstegium > Microstegium vimineum. The sequence goes on along the minus strand of CM039131.1, from coordinate 19,761,103 downwards.
GACGTCTAGTTCTCCTCAACAACTGCTCTGGATCTTCAAGATAATTTCCCGGTAGTTGGAAACCGCTCATAAACTGTCTGGCTTCACAAAAAGGAAGACACAGACAGGGGTAAGCCCCTATGACTAATTTATAACTAAGTTAACGAGAATCTCTGGATTCAATCTAATTAAAAATTTTTGGCTAATCTTTCCCCGGCAACGGCGCCAGAAATGCTTCTTGGTATTTCTTATGTCTATCGGATAAATCCGCAAGCGCACAGATTATACCGTTGTAGCACTTCACCAAGGAGTATTCCGAGGTATCGTAATTTATATTATCCCAAAGGAAAGCTTTGCTAGAAATGATAATTGGATAGAGATCCTAGAGAGCACCTTAACTTAGTATTAACTAGTATAGAGAGGTAAACGATATATGTGATAGGAAGGGGTTGATGAATGAAGAAGCTACGGTAAAGGATACTTAGAACAGACCTTAGAGACTAGCTAGGTGGGAGGACAACGAGAAGAGAACAGGGACTCCTATGTACTTCACTCTACTCCAATATACTTAGCCAAGTTAACTAGTCTAAACACTATAGAATGTCTCATCAATACAAGTATGCTAGGCGAGGGGATAGATCAGTAGGAGGGCAAAACTCCTATCGGACCGCGCCCTCTTCTTACGGGGCCTTACCTTTTAAGAACTTGTCTATAAACACGTGGTGGAATACAAAGATTAGACAAGGCTGTCACCTCTTGCTAGCTACCACAAGCAATCCGTGTAACAAGCGATAACCAAGGATAAGATGATGTATAAGCACCACACTTACACACAACTTACTACTTTGACTACGATCAAATAATCAAAGCACCCTATGACAGGCAATGATCGCATATGGGAAAGGTCACAAGGATCACAGACTATTGATGTAAAGGCTATTAAAGAGCAAAAGCATATAGCAAAACTATATCTAGTATACAAATGCTCAAAGTAAATACTAAGTAAAGTAGAGAGAAAATATATATATTAAATAAGATAAAGTCTTACAAAGAAGGAAAGATACAAGAGTTATACCAGACTCTCCAGAAGACAACTCCGGAAATCCCGAGCACAGCTCGACTCAACTCTAACTCCCACTCTAGACTAACTCCTAGAACAATCTAAGGAATAGAGCTTGTAGGCTTCTTCTTCATGATTAGAGAGGGAGGTGTGACCCTCTATTTATAGCAGGAGGTGGAGTAGGGGCTACTCCGACGCCACGTCAGCGATCCAGGGCCTTCCATTCTCCACCCTTGGATCCAACCGACCTTGGAACCGACCAAGACATGGATGGTGGTGATCCAACACGTGGGGGAGAGGTGTGGCGGTTGGGGGAGCCCAACCAACCTAGGGGGCATTCGGCCGAATTCCCCTATGGCCAGTGGGCCCTCCCTTGCCTCCTAGGATGGGGTCCCACCAGTCAGGGACTGAGTTGGGCCCATTTGGGCCTGCGTGTGATTCGACCGAACCCCCCCCCCTTGGGGGTTCTAGCCCACCTGTTGCTCCCTGGTGCTGGTCCCACTCGTCATAGGTGTTGGTTGTTGGTCTTGAGGTGTTTGTGGGTCCCACTGGCTCTCATTTGCTTCATTTGTTCATTCCTGCATTCAAACACTTATGGACATGTGGAACTAGTTATTTGATATATTATGCTCATGATGTGTTTGTTTATCCTTGATCCTTGGATTGGTGGGAACATTTTAGCTATGTAAAAGATGGTCATAATTTGTGCCAACACAACATTCAAGTATTACATTCCACATTACATTCTTGTTGCTTGACTAGATTTACATAGGGTTTTACCGTTTTTATTGTCATGTCTTGCTTGTTTAGCTAGGACATATTTGGGAAAGCACTAGGGGGTTAATTGGCTTTTGATAGGTTTTAATTATTACTTAGACATTTAAAATAGCTCAATTCACCCCTTCTCTTGGACATCTTGATCCTTTCACAAATCTAGATGATATTTGATTCACTGATATGTCTAAACGTGTGGATTAGGGCCGACATTACCTGTGAGGCTTCTGCCTGCTTGTCCATGTGCATGCTTTGTTAGTTGCTCTTGCCCTCCGTATGCGTCGTTGTGTCCTCACTTGACGGTGGCAGCAGAACAAAGTCCAAGGCAGCGCGTCCCAACACCCAATTCGAGACACCAGCAACAGTCAACGGGCAGAGCGGCGATTAGCTCACGACGGGAAGGTGCAAAGTTATCGGACGTGCAACAGGAAGCGGACGTATTTGGAATCTAAACAGGAAACTCGAACACGCAACAGATCGGGTCTCGACCAGTTGCAGGATAGCTGTGCTCTCGCGGACGTGCACCAAGCGGGAGATGACAACTTTTAATTGGCGTGCGCAGTCCACCGGCCAAGAGCAGCAGGTGGGTGCGGACGTTCTTGGCGTGGGCGGTTGACGGCGATGTGGAGGGCTCACCCATAGATGAAGTCAAGCTATCAGCGCGGGAGCCGTGGGATGGCCGCTGTCCCTAGGTGGCGAGAGTTTTTTTTTTTCGTGTAAAAGAATGGAACGTCGTAGATTGCATCTATTATGCAATTATTTATTCCGTTTGTCCGTGTGTGAGGGAGGTGGGTAGATTAGGTGGAAAAAAAACGCACGTAAAAGAGCTCGAAGGAGAAAATACTATGTAAGTATGTGGTATTTACGTTGGGCCTATCTATCGAATTGATATCAACTGTTAGATGAAAAATCAAAATAAATCCGAGGATGAAGGCATTAGGTGGGTATGAAATTTTTAGGTGACAGGTATTTTCCAATTCCTTCGCATTTTTCAATTCTTTCGCTCTTTTATAGTATAGATACTGGTACAGATCGTGTGAGGGAGGTGGGTAGATTTTTTTAGGTGGAAAAAAACGCACGTAAAAGAGCTTGAAGGAGAAAACACTGTGTAAGTATGTGGTATTTACGTTGGGCCTATCTATCGAATTGATATCAACTGTTAGATGAAAAATCAAAATAAATCCGAGGATGAAGGTATTAGGTGGGTATGAAATTTTCAGGTGGCAGGTATTTTCCAATTCCTTCGTATTTTTCAATTCCTTCGCTCTTTTATAGTATAAATACCGGTACATATCCATTCGGTGACTGCAGGACGTTGCTAGATCGTTTTTTTTCGTTGATTCGCCAATCCCGCGCGTGCGCACCTAAGAGCACGCGTAAAGAGAATGAGGACCCATGCAGCACCAACGAAATATGAAAACGAGGTGGAATTATTTTTCCCAAGAAAAAAAAACAGCTGTGTCTGAATTTTTTTCCCCGGGATTCGATTGCAATGAATATTCGCTAATTCGTCTTGCTGGAATGCTAGTTGAGGGTCTCGATCGATGAGGATCCGATCCCCTGCCAGCTGCCTGCTACGGAGCTCATAGAATCGTCCACCGCCGCAGATTTCGTGGAGGACGCTCCTGCTGGGGCCTGATTCCTGTTTTGATAAGTTTTAGGTCAAATATTGTAAATAAATTATTAATAACTTTTAAATTATTGAGATTATAAATGTGAAAATTATATGAATAGATTTATCTTGAAAAATAGTTTCATAAAACATACATATATCATTATTCCATAAATATTTTTATAAAAATAAAAAGTTAAAATTATGTTTGGGTGATCGTGTCGCTGTCTAAAACGTCACCTAATTCCTATATGAAGGGGTATTTATATCTCTAAATAAATTTATTAAAAAACTAGATTTAAAGATCTCTCTAGTGATGTTAATCTCTAATGATACTAATTAGAGTGAATTTCATGCTGATTTAGTGAATTCATTTCAAGATTTATCGTCTCGTCATTATGCTTTCAGTGGTAGACGACATCCTCGTCAACAGCAAGACATATGTGGTGACTTCGTGAAGCTCGAGATCTGTCGACTTAATCCTTGGAAGGTATTCATAGGGATGAGTGTGCATGCGTATTGAGCGTCTACGTTGTACTATGTAATTCACAAAAATTATGTATCATAAATAATAATATTTTTAATGTATATTTTATCAAAGTTGTTTGTGGAAAAAACGGGAACTAGACAGATAGTACTAGCAAAGCCTGGAATTTGGGTCCGTTTTCACTTCGCAAGCTTGCATAATGGTCTAATGGCGAGGCATCTGCAGGCAACCAAACGGAGCGCCTTGCATTATGCCTGTACAGAACCTTTTACATCCATCCAACCAAACCCAATAGATAGAGCAAACAAACAACCAAATCCTTGGACGTATACTTCGTCAAGAATATTCAAGTTCCTAGACAAAAAAGGATGAAGGAAAACATATATGAACCATGCACGCACTGGCCAAATTTGCTATGGTTCAAACTTGGAGCATATGAACTGTTTTTTTTATTCAAGCTTTGGCTCTAGGGCTACCACTGAAACGGTGTGCTCGACAACATTAATCCACAAAACCTTTTACAAACTTTGGGAGGGGGTTAGCCCAAATACAAGACTCACCCAGGTCCCAACTCAAACCAAGGCTAGCCAAAATATGGGCTGCCAAGTTACAAATCCTAGGACTAGCAAGAGATCGCTACACACAAAACAATCACTAAGTAATTCGCAAGCATCCCAGTCACCATACCGGAGGACGCCAAGTCCATTGACGACGAACTGACTAACAAAAGCTTAATAAGATTTCCTTTTCTGTCAATGCGCCCGACTTTCAACAAGCAGCCCTATATGCCTAACAATAATCGGTGATAGAGTCGCTTCTGTACAAAGTGTGAAAGTGAAACATGGATCCACTAGCCAGCAGAGGTTGGCTATACTCTATCCCGCAAAGTTATTCCTGCCAACAGCGTGATCCTAACTAGACCGCAGTTCTTGAATGAGAATCTCCTCAACAGCATCCACAAACGTTTGGAGATGTTGGCGAATCTGCAGCTCCAATTCATTGGCCAGTTCCTAGCACACCCATACGGACCCAGCATTAGTAGTAGTTTTGTCCCTTCTCTTTTCAAAAAGTGAAAAAAAAGCTTTAATGCAGCATGCACGCTACCATTGGTTGACCCACAACAGTAATGCATCCATGCCATATGAATTATATGATGCCCTAGTCTGAGTGCTGCCAAAACATTCAAATTTTCTATTTAGTAACTATGATGAGCCGAGATGCTCTACTACCTCTACCTCTACCTCATTCCAGAAGGCTGTTTGATACCGATCCATCTTCTATGTTCTACGCTAAAGGGCATGCTAACCAATACAAACACTTTAGCTTCAAATTTCATGCCCCTCAGTCAGTTGGGGAAAATAGGTTCAGCAGTCAGCAGAAATTTTGGTGGTATGATCCCCATAGAACTTTTACCCCAAATTGCAACAGATTACGAGGTTGTCCAACGGCTAACATATTTCCATCCTAACAGATGTTAATGTAGGTCTACTGCCAATATCGAATAAATTGGTATTTCAGAAGGAATTTCTACGATTTCAGAGGGGTTCAAAACACATTCTTGCATGCAATGTGCAATGAGTATAGGCATTAGTCCCAGACAAGCAGCAACCACTTTTTACCTTGGTCTTGGAAAGCAGAGTTGAAGCAATATTTGTCAGACTGTCCCCAGAATTGCAGATTGAAATTAACTTCAGGCTGTAAGAACAAAGAGGCCAATCTGAAGATATCTTGATGGAGACATCAATCCCACGATCTAAGTGAGCAACTATCATCTCCTCTTTGTTAAAGTACTCAAAAGAATGCCTGGGAAAAAGAATGAAGTTTCTCCAAAAGGTTAAGTTGAATACTAGGAGACGGTTTAGGATCCATACTCTCCACCTAAGGCCTTGTTTGGATGCGCATGTATTGACCTCAAACCACATGGATTGGAGTGTATATTAGTCCAAATACACTCCAACACATGTGGTTTGAGAGAGATACATGCGCATCCAAACAAGGCCTAAGTCAAGCTTCACTAGACAAGTCTAGCAACGTTGTCATGTGCAATTGTAACTAAAGATTAAGTTTATGATTGTACAATAATGCTGAGATAAATGATTTTAAGATGTAAAGGGGTAAAAGGACTGATAAACAAATACATGGAAAATTTAGGTTATTTCATGAGTCAAATGTTTTTTTCAACATACACTATTGTTTTTCAAATTATTAGTGTGATGCTACTGATTTGAATGCCATGAGCCCTAACGCCGTCCATTCAAGCCATTGACCATGACAAAATAACCTAAATATCCCTCATGTCTATACGCTTTCCCCTTCTCTCTATCTCTTCCTCTCTCTAATTTACTGCCAGAAGCCCAGGACAGGACCCAGCTCTTCTCTCCCATATGTTACTTCTTCCTCCCACAGACCTCTTTCGCTTTCCATTCTCTGTTCTCTCCTGAACTCTGCAAGCCGTTTTCCTCCCCACTTTTATGTTTGGCGGCTGTCAGCAGTGCCAGAGACTTCATGAGCATCTATTATGCACTGCAAGAAGGGGGTTGTGGCTGTGACCTCTGTGCTATGGTTCCGGGAAGGTGGAAGCTTGGTGGGATGAATCACTCAGGCCTAGGAGTGCTTGACTACATTGGGAGCAAAGTGGGGTTATTTGGGCACTTTGAATGACCACATCAGCATTCAGCAGAGGAGTCACGGTGACAAACAGAACAAGACAGTGATGTAAAGAACAAAAGACTGCTCCCATAATAATTACCGATAAACAACAACAGAAGGCAATGTTACTGTTATGACCGGCATCCAATATGCCAGGAGGCCCATTAGTGGCTAAAGGAGGCGCAAGGGCCTGTAAGGCCTGATTAGGCGCAAGGGATAGGGGCTTAATGCCCATAGTTATCTTTACGTGTTATTTCCATAATTAGCAGATCAATTATCTATATATAGGAGTTGTAATCCCCAGGGACAATTAAGCAACAAGTAATTATTGTTAGAATAGGCGCCCTTTGGGCTGGTCAGGACCCTAATCGGCGCAGGACTGTTTGGGTTAGATAGATATGGCAGGCCAGATAGATACGGATACGGCAAGGACTCCTGATCCTTATAGGATTCTGGACTCTTGATCCTTATAGGATTCTGGAGCCTTGCCTGTATATATATATATGTAATTGTACCTTGCCTCATATCAATCAATCCAATCTATTCCTGATTATACTTTCCTTCATGGTAATCAGAGACTAGGTCAATTTTTTTCTCTCTCTTCCGCTACCCTAACCCGCACGTCGGCTCCCCTTGCCGCGCGTTCCTTCCGCTGCCCGCACTGGCTCGCACGGCTCAGGCCCGCGCTGCCGCTGCAGCCGCCAGCCCACCCACGGGGCCCTCTGGTCCCCCCCCCTAGCAGTGCCCCTACACCCGCCGTCGATCTCCGTGCCGCCATGCTTCATCATGAAGCCGTGGCTCTGCTGCAGCAGTCCACCAGCGCGCAGCAACAGCAGCAGCCTGCCCCCGGTGGTGGTCGCTCCTGGCCCAGCTACTACAACCCCTGGATGGGCTCGATCCAGATGTGGTCAGGAGGCCCCCGCCTCCGTTAGCACCGATCCCGGTGCCCCCTCACCTCCAGGCGCAACAACAGCAGGCGCACCAGCAGGCGCTCCTCGCACAGCAGCAGCAGCAGGCCTTCGTCACCCACAGCCAGGCTGCTGCCCCTGACGGTGCTGCACACTGGGTTGCCCCCGGGTACTACAACCCCGTGGTTGGCCTTCCCTCCTAGGATCCGACGGCGCTTGCCTCCGCCTTCAGCACCACGTCCCTAACTCCACCTTCGTCCAGCGACTGGTATTTCGACTCAGGTGCTACCTCCCACATGACATCCCAGTCCTCCTCTCTTTCACATATTCTTCCTTCGCGGTATCCTACTCCTTCATCTATTGTCGTAGGTAATGGTTCCGTCATGCCTGTCACTGCTACTGGTTTTACAGAGTTGTCTCCTTCTTTGCGTCTTAATAATGTTCTTGTGTCACCATAACTTATTAAGAATCTCATCTCTGTCCGCCAATTTACTATCAACAATAATTGTTCTGTGGAGTTTGACCTTCTGTGGAGTTTGACCCTGCTGGTTGTTCTGTGAAAGTTCTTCCCTCCCGGACCGAGATCGTCAGGTGCAATAGCTCCGGGCCGTTGTACCCTCTGCGCCTACCTCCAGCTCACTCCCTTGTCGCTCAGGCTTCTTCCCCGCTGTGGCACCGGCGACTTGGCCACCCTGGTCATGAGGCGTTGTCCAAACTTGCGTCCAGCACTTCGTGCCATATTAGTGATTGTTCAGATTTGTGTCATGCTTGTCAGTTAGGGCGTCATGTTCGTTTGCCCTTTCATCCGTCCACCTCTCGTGCGTCTAGCAAGTTTGATCTCATTCACTGTGATCTGTGGACCTCCCCGGTTGTCAGTGTCTCTGGTTATAAATATTACTTGGTTATACTGGACGACTGCACTCATTACTTGTGGACATTTCCTTTGCGCCTCAAATCTGACACTTTCAGCACGCTGGCTCAGTTCATCGCCCATGTCTCCACTCAATTTGACACACGTGTCAAGTCGGTCCAGTGCGACAATGGGAAAGAGTTCGACAACTCGAGTACTCGTCAGTTCTTCCTCGCTCAGGGCATCCATCTTCGCATGTCCTGCCCCTACACCTCGTCTCAGAACGGTAAAGCTGAACGCATTATTCGCACCATCAATAATGTCATTCGCTCACTGCTCTTTCAAGCATCTATGCCTCCCTCCTATTGGGTGGAGGCCCTCTCCACAGCCACTGTCCTCCTTAACATATTGCCTACCAAAACTCTCCAGCTCTCTACACCCACTTTGCATTATTTGCAAAGCTGCCTACGTATGATCATCTTCGGGCTTTTGGTTGCAAATGTTATCCAAACATATCTGCCACCACACCTCACAAACTCGCTCCCAGGTCTGCTCTCAGTGTCTTTTTAGGCTACTCCTCCCACCATAAAGGATATCGCTGTCTTGACCTTTCCAGCAATAGAGTTATCATCTCCAGGCACGTCATCTTTGATGAAACGGCATTTCCCTTTGCTGAACGTCATGGTCCTTGCACCCCGGCCGACCTCGAGTTTCTTGATTTTACTGATGATGTGGTGCCAGCTCCTATTGGACCCTCGCCCACTTTGTTTCCTGTAGGCACGTCTCCCAGCACCTCCGACGCTCCTGCTGTCCCTGTCGGTCCTCGTATGGCCGACCCTGGGGCACCTTCTGGCGACACCAGCGCCCCTGCCGGTCACTCTGTGACTGTGCCTGGGGCACCCGAGGCTGCTGATGACTTCCCGGTGCCGACGCTCTACATCCCACCGGCGCTCCGGTCACCGGGGCCTCCTTCCGCGCCACGCGCGGCATCCGCGACGGGGCCTCTCTACGTCCCGCCAGCCCTTCGGGCTGGTGCGTCGTCACCTACGTCGTCGACGGGTTCAGCGCCACCACAGGCGCCCCGCGGGCCTCCGCCCGGATTTCCGCCTCTTCGCCCCGAGCGCCTCTTCGAGCACCACTACAGCCGCCAGCCTCGACCTCCACCTGTGCCCGCATCGCCAAGTACTACTGCTGCCTTGCCTAAGGGTGCCGTTCCTGTTCGCCCCGTGAGCAACCAGCATGCTATGGGCTCGCGGGCGAAGAGTGGTTTTCGGATGTCGGCCACTTATCACACCGTCTCGCTCTCTCCAGTACCGAAGACTTTCCGCAGTGCTCTTGCCGACCCCAATTGGCGAGCGGCTATGGAAGAAGAACATCGTGCCCTTCTGCAGAATGACACCTGGGCTCTCGTACCTCGCCCCCCTCGGGCCAATGTTGTTACTGGCAAGTGGATCTTCCGGCATAAGTTCAAGTCTGATGGTTCCCTTGAGAGGTACAAGGCCCGCTGGGTACTCCGTGGTTTCACTCAACGTCCTGGTGTGGATTTTGATGAGACTTTCAGTCCGGTGGTGAAGCCTGCTACTGTCCGCACAGTGCTCTCGCTGGCTCTTTCACGCAACTGGCCCATCCACCAGCTCGACGTTAAGAATGCCTTTCTCCATGGGACTCTGAATGAGACAGTGTATTGCCAGCAGCCCTCCGGGTTTGAGGATCCTACTCGTCCTGCGTATGTCTGCCTGCTCAAGAAGTCCCTCTACGGCCTCAAGCAGGCCCCACGTGCTTGGTACAGTCGAATGGCTACCTACCTTCTGTCCATCGGTTTTGTTAAAGCTAAGTCAGATACATCACTCTTCATTTACCATCGCGGCTCCGACACAGCTTACTTGTTGCTCTATGTGGATGACATTGTCCTCACAGCTTCCTCTTCTGATCTTCTTCGGCGGATCATCTCAGCCCTGCAGCGAGAGTTTGCCATGAAAGATCTGGGAGAATTGCATCACTTCCTCGGTATGTAGGTTCAGCGAAGCAGTGCTGGTTTACTCCTCTCCCAGCGACAGTACATGTTGGATATTCTGGATCGCGCTGGTATGGCAGAATGCAAGCCTTGCTCTACTCCAGTTGACACCAATCCAAAGATTGCTGCAGCTGACGGGGCCCAAGTGTCTGATGCCACAGACTTTCGCAGTCTTGCTGGCGCCCTACAGTATCTGACATTCACCCGCCCGGACATTGCGTACGCCGTTCAGCAAGTGTGCCTTCATATGCACGCCCCTCGAGAGCCTCATCTTGCTGCCCTGAAGCGGATTCTCCGGTATATCCGAGGCACACATCACCTTGGTCTACTGCTGCGACCATCTTCCTCTACGGATCTTGTCGTTTACACCGATGCTGATTGGGCTGGTTGTCCAGACACTCGCAAGTCCACCTCGGGCTATGCGGTGTTCCTTGGTGATAACTTAGTCTCCTGGTCATCCAAGCGGCAAAACACAGTATCAAGATCCAGTGTTGAAGTTGAGTATCGCGCAGTGGCTAATGGAGTTGCAGAAGCCACCTGGCTGCGACAGCTTCTCATCGAGCTGCACACGCCCCTTCGGCGCGCCACCCTGGTGTATTGTGACAACATCAGCGCAGTCTACATGTCCACCAATCCAATTCAGCATCAGCGTACCAAGCACATTGAGATTGATCTTCACTTCGTTCGAGAGCGAGTTGCCATTAGTGATCTCCGTGTCCAACATGTTCCTACCACTTCACAATATGCGGATATCTTCACCAAAGGGCTGCCTTCTTCGGTCTTCACGGAGTTTCGGTCCAGTCTAAACGTGCAAAGTGGCTGACGTTTGGACTGCGGGGGTGTGTTAGAATAGGCGCCCTTTGGGCTGGTCAGGACCCTAATCGGCACAGGACTGTTTGGGTTAGATAGATATGGCAGGCCAGATAGATACGGATACGGCAAGGACTCCTGATCCTTATAGGATTCTGGACTCTTGATCCTTATAGGATTCTGGAGCCTTGCCTGTATATATATGTAATTGTACCTTGCCTCATATCAATCAATCCAATCTATTCTTGATTATACTTTCCTTCAATTATATTACTCGGCTTCCCTCAGGGAGCCGGGAGCCTAAACCTAGCCGCCACCTCTCTCTCTTCCTCACGTCGCGACCACGGCACCTCGCTGCCGCGCGACGTTCAAGCCTCGGCCACCTCTCTCGCACAGCTACAACCTACGATCTACTAGGCATAGAGGGCCGGTGCTTATCAACCTGGTATCAGCATTCTCGGGTTCGATGTCGCTGCCTCCTTCCACCCAGACGATCGAGCCACCCGGCTCCGCCTCGTCGTCCACCTCCGCCATGATCACAGCAGCCGTGGGGGAGCCTGCTGCCCCAGTCGAGCCGACGCCCCTCACGCCCGCGGAGGTCACGAAGGCCATCCTCGATCTCGGTCGCACGGTGGGCGAAATTCGCACCTTCCTGGGCGGCTCCAACTACGTACATTCGCCGCCGCACCAACCGTCGCCGCCGGACGCGATCGTGACGTCCGGGGGGATACTCGCCTACAGCATGCCGCCGGGATTCACTCCCCAGTACGGCATGCCCCCAGACGGCTCGCCACCACGACCATCCGCGTCGCCCCCAGCTAGCAGGGTGCCGATCCAGCAGATCAGGTTCCCGTCCTCCCCATCCCCGCTGCCAGCGTGGCTGGTCAACACGACGCAGCCGATCTACTCGACATCTACGACACAGCCATGGCTGCCACAGCCTCGCGCCAGCGGTGTGTTGAGCCCTCCTACGGGAGTGCTCCAGCCGGGTTTGGAGGTGCTCCACACTACAGCACCGCCGCGCCTCCCTATGGCGGCCATGGGGACCAACCGTCGTTCAGCGCCGACCCACAGGCGAAATTCTACAAGCTCGAGTTCCCGATATACGATTGCACCGCGGATCCGCTGACTTGGCTGAATCAGTGCGATCAGTTCTTTCGCGGCCAACGCACGCCGGCGACCAACCGCACCTGGCTCGCGTCCTACCATCTGTGAGGCGTTGCGCAGACTTGGTACTATGCCCTAGAGCAAGACGAGGGCATGCCGACGTGGGAGTGTTTTCGCGACCTCTGTCGCCTTCGCTTCGGGCCGCCACTACAGGGCAGTCGGCTGGCTGAGCTCGGGCGGCTCCCCTTCGCCTCGATTGCCCAGGAGTTCGCCGATCGTTTTCAAGCGCTCGCCTGCCACGCGCCCAACGTCTCTCCACGCCAGCGGGCGGAGCTCTTCGTCGGCGGCCTACCGGAACACATCCGGGTGGATGTGGAGCTCCATCAACCGCAGGACCTGCAGACGGCGATGTACTACGCCCGCGCGTTCGAGCGGCGGGCAGCAGCAGCTGCTGCGGTGCCTCCTGCACGCGCCGCCCGTCCGGGCCAGCGGGGGCCACCTCCAGCGCCACGTGCAGCAGGGGCCGGACCGTCCGGCGGTCCTTCCGTCGGCAGCAGCCGTAGGCGCCTCGGGCGGCCGTGCCTTCCGGCGCCTGTCACCGGCCGAGCAGCAGGAACGCCGACGCCAGGGACAACTGCGACGAGCCCTACGCCCCGGGCCACGTGTGCCAGCGCCTCCTCTACCTGGCCGCCAACGACGTCATCCAGGAAGCCGCGCTGCCACCAGAGGACGAGGTCGCACTGGCCCTGCCGGAGGGCGAGGCCGCGTACGACGCCGACGTTGCTAATGTCCTCGCGGTCTCCCTCCATGCTTTTGCAGGTATTCGGACGACGAACACCATGCTGCTCCCGGTACTGATCAAGGGCGATCGCTTGCTGGCGTTGGTCGACACAAGGTCCACCCATAACTTCCTCAGCGGGGCCACGATGCGTCGCCTCGGGTTGGTCCCAGAGGGCGGGGAACATCTTCACGTCACAGTGGCGAACGGGGACAAGCTCCAGTGCGAAGGAGTTGCCCGCCACGTTTCCATCACCATCGCGGGGGAAAGCTTCGTCATCACGTGCGTGGGCATCGACCTTGGCTGCTTCGACTTCATCCTCGGCTACAACTACCTGCGCACGCTCGGACCCATCACATGGGACCTCGAGGCCAAGACCATGGTGTTTTGGCGCGACGGCAGACGGGTCCAGTGGCAGGGCGTGGGGGGGCCAGACCCGCCCGAGCCTTCGGAGCAGGCTGTCACGGCTGCGGCTGCCGTCCAGCAGCCCCTGCTGGACCACCTCCTCGAGCAGCACGCCTCGAGCAGCACGCGGCTATCTTCGACGAGCCGAGCGGTCTACCTCCAGCACAGCCGTACGACCACCGCATCCACCTGCTGCCCGACACGGCACTGGTGGCCGTCCAACCGTACCGCTACCCCCAACTGCAGAAGGACAAGCTGGAACGCCAGTGCGAGGCCATGCTCACACAAGGCATCATCCGGCCCAGCACATTGCCATTCTCCGCGCCGGTGTTGCTGGTTCGCAAGGCGGACGCGTCCTGGCGCTTCTGCATCAACTACCGCGCCCTCAACACCAGGACGTCTAAGGACAAGTTTCCGATCCCGGTGGTGGACAAGCTCCTCGACGAGCTCCATGGTGCTCACTTCTTCACCAAGCTCGACTTGCGGTCGGGCTACCACCAGGTGCGGATGCACCCCGACGACATCGCCAAGACCGCCTTCCGCACGCACCAGGGCCACTACGAGTTTCTAGTCATGTCGTTCGGCCTCACCAACGCGTCGGCGACGTTCCAAGCAATGATGAACGATGTGCTTCGCCCTACCTACGGAGGTTTGTGCTGGTATTCTTCGATGACATTCTCATCTACAGCACGTCGCCATCATCCTCAATGAGCTTCGGGCGCACCACCTCCACCTCAAGCGCTCGAAGTGCTCGTTCGAGGCCCAGTCGGTGGCCTACCTGGGCCACGTCATCTCCACGGACGGTGTCGCCATGGACGCCGACAAGGTGGCCGCTGTCGAGGCATGGCCACAGCCACGCTCGGCCCGGGGTCTTCGGGGCTTCCTAGGCTTGGCGGGCTACTACCGAAAATTCATCCGGGAGTTTGGGCTCATCGCGGCACCCCTTGCGCGTCTCTTGCGGCGAGACGCGTTTGAGTGGGACACAGAGGCCACGGAGGCCTTCCAGGCGCTGAAGCGCGCGCTCACCACCGGGCCCGTGCTCCAGATGCCCGACTTCGACAAGCTATTCATGGTGGACTGCGACGCGTCGGGCGTGGGCTTCGGTGCAGTGCTGCACCAAGGCGCGGGACCTCTCGCCTTCTTCAGCCGCCCGTTCGCCGCCCGACACCTCAAGCTGGCGGCCTACGAACGGGAACTCATCGGTCTTGTGCAGGCCGTCCGCCATTGGCGGCCATACCTGTGGGGACACCATTTTTCATTTTTTGATTCGCACTGACCATTACAGTTTAAAGTTTCTCCTAGATCAGCGCTTGTCCACCGTGCCGCAGCACCAGTGGATCAGTAAACTCTTTGGCTTCGACTTCACCGTGGAGTATTGTCCCGGCCAGCTCAACACCGTGGCAGACGCCTTGTCCCGCCGCAACACGGAGCGCGAGGCCGAAAGCGCGTCGGCGGTCGCGTGCGCCCTCTCCGGCCCCTCCTTCGCCTTCCTCGACGACGTGCACCTGCGCCACCAGACGCTGCTGCTGGCTCACTCGGCCGGCCATGAGGGTGTCCAAAAGACGCTCCATCGCCTGCGCATCGACTTCTACATCCCGGGCGACCGCGCCTTGGTCCAGGACTGGGTGCGCCGCTGCATTACATGCCAGCGAAACAAGACGGAGACATTGCCACCAGCCGGCCTGCTGCAGCCGCTCCCAGGTGTGGGCGGACATCTCCATGGACTTCATCGAGGGGCTGCCCAAGGTGGGCGGCACGTCCGTCATCCTCACGGTGGTCGATCGCTTCTCCAAGTACGCGCATTTCATCGCGCTCGGCCACCCCTACACCGCCGCGTCCGTCGCACGCGCCTTCTTCGACGGCATCGTCCGGTTGCACGGGTTCCCCTCCTCCATCATCAGCGACAGGGACCCCGTGTTCACCGGCCATGTGTGGCGCGACCTCTTCCGATGCGCCGGCGTCAAGCTGCGCATGAGTACGGCGTTCCACCCCCAGACTGACGGTCAGTCGGAGGTGGTAAACAAGGTGATCGCCATGTACCTCCGTTGTGTCACTGGTGATCGCCCGCGAGCGTGGGTCGACTAGCTGTCATGGGCAGAGTACTGCTACAACACCTCCTTCCACACGGCCCTGCGCGCCACACCATTCGAAGTGGTCTACGGCCGACCGCCGCCGCCCATCCTGCCTTACCAGCTGGGGTCGGCCCGTTCCGAGGCCGCCGCGACGCTTCTCCGCGACCGGGATGTGATCCTAGCGGAGGTGCGGCAACGCCTTCTCCATGCATAGGAGCTGTCCAAGAAATACTACAACGCCGGGCACCGCGACGTGGAGTTTGCGGTTGGGGATTGGGTCTATCTGCGCCTACTCCACCGAACAGCGCAGTCCCTCGATCCCCGGGCGAAGCGCAAGCTCGGGCCCAAGTTCGCCGGTCCGTTCCGCATGCTGGAACGCATCGGTGCGGTCGCCTACCGCCTAGAGCTTCCGGAAGGCGCGCGGCTTCATGACGTCTTCCACGTGGGGCTGCTCAAGCCCCACTGCGGCGACCCTCCTTCGGCGGTCGGCGAGCTGCCGCTAGTCTTGGACGGCTGGCATCTCCCTGCACCCGAACGCGCCATCCAGGCGCAGCAGCGACGCGGCGAGTGGCACCTTCTGATCAAGTGGCACGGCATCCCCGACTCCGAGGCAACTTGGGAGCCCCTGTCGGAGGTCCGCGTGCAGTTTCCCGACTTCCAGCTCGAGGACGAGCTGTTTGAGGAGGCGGGGAGAGATGTTATGACCGGCATCCAATATGCCAGGAGGCCCATTAGTGGCTAAAGGAGGCGCAAGGGCCTGTAAGGCCTGATTAGGCGCAAGGGATAGGGGCTTAATGCCCATAGTTATCTTTACGTGTTATTTCCATAATTAGCAGATCAATTATCTATATATAGGAGTTGTAATCCCCAGGGACAATTAAGCAACAAGTAATTATATTACTCGGCTTCCCTCAGGGAGCCGGGAGCCTAAACCTAGCCGCCACCTCTCTCTCTTCCTCACGTCGCGACCACGGCACCTCGCCGCCGCGCGACGTTCAAGCCTCGGCCACCTCTCTCGCACAGCTACAACCTACGATCTACTAGGCACAGAGGGCTGGTGCTTATCAGTTACACAGTACAAACTCAAGGAACGAGTTTAGAGAGCATGATTCCCTTGCAGTTAAAAGCTTAAACAACACTTACATATTCACAACGTCCTAATAAAATACTGCAAACTTTTAAGAACAGTTTGATATAAAGATGTTCCTTACTAATTACTCTCTCTGTCCAGGAAAGAATGCAATTATGGATCTGTGCCAGTCAGAGTAAACAAAATTTGACCAAGTTTATAGTAAATAATATTAGCATTTATGTCTCCAAACAAAATTTATTATGAATATATATTCTATAACTAATCTAAAGGTATTTATTTTGTATCATGAATGCTAGTTTTTCATATAAATTTAGTCAAAGTTTAAACTGTTTGACTTCTCGACTCAAAAAGCGAGAATTGCATTCTTTCCTGGACAGTGGGAGTATACTGCGATGTTAGCATATGGACAATCATATCACCTCGAACTATTAGCATCATTCACCAATGATCGTCTCAAAGCATTGATTATAGACCGGTGTTGACATTGCTCAATAAGCCATAGCAAGGTTGGAGAAGAAACAGCCTCTCTACAAAAACAGGCAAACACTTTTTTTTAGTATGAACACATCAGAGTAGTAGAAACGTAGAATAACACTGCACAATCATTTTTTCTGACTTACATCTAAAAGAAACATGAGGAAAAGGAAATAACATTGAATCTGTGCATAAAATAAGTTATATGTCATCAACAGGAAAGCATGATATAAGAACTCCATACCTGGAGGTCTTCATCCTCTCAATCAGTATATCTACAGACATGTCATCAGGAATGAACTGAAAATCCCAAAAGATAAATAAGATATATGCAACAAAATTCCTTATAATTTAAAGGCAAAAACAGTGCCATAGTAATAATAAAGCCAAAACACTGAGAGAATCATCATAAAATAAGTTTGGTATAAGGACACCTGTACTTTCTTCGGTTCCATATTTCTTTTATCAATATCTATCAGCAGCTCATGGTCTGATATAAACGAATCAATAGGATAATTAAATTTCTGTCCATAAATGTCACAGTCTGAGGTCAATATTGGCGCCTTCAAGAACATCCTGAGACAGTTGTCTTTAAAGTCTAAGACCTTCGCTCCAAATGGCGATAACATAGATTCAAGTTGAAACATTTCATCATCCCTGGATATAAAGGTTTAGGGATGTCAGAAAGAAATCCATTGATCCATAGCATAGTAAACTCAAAATTGTTAAGATAGGATACCTGTTGTGATTGCTCACAACAGTACTGGAAAAAAAAAGACATTGATTCAGTGAAAATAGCTGTACACTTGCTGACTAATGGTAATAACAATAAGCAACTATGAAGAAGAGTAGAAGATGACATCAATCTTTAATTTGCATGAGTTGAAAACAGATCAACCATGCAACGATATAGTTTGAAGGACATTGAACATTGAACATTGAACATTACAAACTGAATAATTAGTTCATGACTATATGAATATGTGCACAACAGAAAACCAGCGATGAATTCACAAACTGATTCAGGCATATATGAGCATATTGTTGGGACTACAAGTCCCTGCAAAAGATTTAGAATGGTGAAAGGATGGGTGTGAAGTAAAGATGAATAAAGACTCCAGAAAACAGTCCATTAAATGTTTAACCCCAATGCATTGATTATAGTGTTCCTGACTCAAGGACACATGTGGGAAAATAAGAACAATACAGCAGAAAAATATTTTCTGAAACAGAGAATCGCAAAGTTTCATATTCTCTTAAATATCAGAAAAAAAATCTAAACACGGTTTGAACATCACAAATATTGGATAGAATTCAAAAAAATAAAAACTGATTATAGAAGTCACAATTGTCATGATAGTGAACAAATACTGATAATATTCAAATAGCACAACCATATAATATTATCATCAGTCAACGTAGGCGTATAAGAATTTCATGATGCACTACCATTCATAGTATGTGTTAAAATGCTTTACTTAGAATTGATATATAGATTAAAGGTGGATTATACCTTTAGTCCTTGTGTTCAGTATAAAAAAGAACATAGGCAATATCAATACCTTTGTAGATGTTGGAAAACTTCAAGTTCCATCGTACTTTTTTCTATTTGGTGATCAAGTTCCAACTACAAAATAAATCGAGTAAGTTCAATAATGCTAGGAAAATAGAAACATGTCATCGTAAACAAACAAGCACACCTCATATATGTAGTCCTTGTTACCAATGCTTTGATTTCTGCATGAATCAGTTCGTAAGATAATCTGCTGCTCCCCCTCTCCAGTCTTTTGCTGCTGCAGCAGGGATGGAAACTAAACTAATACTTTGGAAGAGAATCAAAACTTCTAATTTGATGTGAGCAAAATTAACTAGTTTTCCGTTAGACCAGTTCAATAGAAATTCAATGCAGCTTATAAATTGAAAATAAGACAGTATGAATGTTGAGGCCATACAGCACGTCAGGTTAAACTTGTAGAACTCAACAGCTGCTGAGCTGTATATTAGATTCTATCATAAGGAACGCCATAAGGATGCAAATCAACAAAATAGAGTTTGCGGATTATAAAAATCAGGGTTCATACTCAACTACTGTGAAAATTATATTTTAGACTACTTTCTGTAAAGAAAAAACAATTTAGCTACTTACCTTTGGATCAAGATTCGAACACAAAGACTCCAGCATTTCAATACCAACATCCAACTGAATCATATCTGAATAACAAAGGCCATTAATTACTAACCCAACAAACTGTCGGAGCTCAACAAAGAAAAACATGGCAACTAAATAAACCAACCATTGAATGTTGTCTCTGCAGCGACACTAATCTCACCAGATACCTTCTGATTCGCCTCCTCTGCCATGGCTACATCCTTTCTCAACATTTCCAGGTATGCATCTGAACACAATAATGGCGACATAAGTGATGCACTCGAAACAAATAACCGTTTGAAAGCAAAGAACCATCTTCATAACTGCGAAAAACCACCGCAGTAACAAGCAAATTTCAAAAGGAATAAATGAATGATTAATACATAAGAAGAATCTGTGAAGAAAATAAAGGAGAGACCACATTTACAAGCTACAAACTTGGAGCTTATATTTGATGTTTCCTCTCCCTAGTTGTATTCAATTGAGTACATTAAGCAAATCTGCATCATGATGCTTATCGCTGTCACAGTGTACTTTGTATCACACGGAACAAGCAAGTGTTGAAGACAAATCACAAAGCAATGCTTACCCAAATCATCAATTGAAGCCGTGGCAGTGGTCAAGTCCCACTCATATATGGCTTCCCAAGCCACCTAAAACAGGGATACCCGAAGAAGGGAAAAATAATAGAAAACAAATCTAACAATTAGGCCACACTAAGGGACTAAGGGTAGACCAAAATGAAGACACAGAATCCACCCTGAGTAGCGACGACCTCACCTTGTACGCGGAGTCCAAACCCAGTGCCACCTCCGCCTGCTCCTCCTCCTCCTCCCATCCCTCCAGACGCCGCCGTTTCAGAGATAACTGCTCCATCCGGCTGAAACGAACACGAAAAAACAAAACAAAAGGGGAACAATGCAGATTGAGGAACTAGATCCACGGGAAGGAGGAACCAACCAAGCGGAGACGGAAAAGGAGGATCGTTGGCCCACCTCAGGATGGCGGACGCATCGAGGGGCGCCTCGTCGGGGCCCTGCGCCGGCACTAGGCTTGCGCCTCCGCCATTGCCGTCTCTCTCTCTCTCTCTCTCCCGCCCAGTACAGTAGGCAGAAAGAGATTTGGTTTTCGAAAAAAAGGGGAGAGAAGGAAAGCGAGCACGTGAGAGAGATGAACGACTGCGATTCGTCCGGTCAAACCCGACCCATTCAGCTGGATCCGTTTGCGCTTTAACGGGCCCCGGTTTGGTCGGCCCGCGATAAGCAGAAGCAGCCAGGCAGCCCTCCTGCTGGCTGCTGCTCCGCGCCACACCTCTGAGGCTCTGACCTCTCCGCTTCATTCCTATCCGTCTCCCCTGCTCTATCGTCGTCCTCCTCCTTCATCGGGCCGGGGGAGCATTGTCTCCGCGGCGGCGCAGTGTGCAGAGCACCGCAGGTTCGCCTCTTGGTTTCTTCATCCCTTCCCCTCCTCTCCAGGTTCTCCATCCCGCGCGAGCGCGACCTTCTTTTGTTTCACATTTTTCGTTGTTCCAGTTGCGCCTGCATTCAGGGCTAAGGTAACATCATTAGACTAAAGGTTCCGTACGTGGTTCATCATGCATGAAAGTCACAGTTTGGTGACACGGATCGATCTTGGCGCAAATTTTGGAGCTAGTGATTGCGAGGATATAAACGCAGTAGAATTCATCTGCAGACACTTCTTGTCAGATGCTTCGTAGCCGATTGGTACTGCAATCTTATAAACAAATAAACAAAAAGAGATGAGTCATGGCTGCAATCCATACAACCAAACTGAGAATGTACCATTTTTGTTTATCTAGAGAATGCCTGAAACATTTTCTGCAGATATTTCTGCTCGAATTGGTTTGAGTTCTGTACTGATCTTTCCCTCTTGAACTGCAGATTCAGAGATATGATGATGATGTCACAACAGTGCGCAAACCGCATCCTTCTTACCGGAGGTTCCAGCTTCCTCCATGGTCTCAAATCTAGAGTTGCATCCAGTAGGAGTTGCAGCAGCACCGTCAGACTCAACTGGTGCTGCTTGAGAGCCAATCTCCGGAGGACCGAGCGTCTTAGTGTCAAGGCTACTCCGTCTGAGGTAAGTACATGATTGCTCATTCGTTGCTACCGAGACGATTCACCTCCTGTTATACCACTAAGAACAGCAGGGTTTTCTCTCCTCCAGCAGATGATTGCAGTACTGCAAGCGTCAGATATTTTCAGTGGCATCAGCAAATGGAGCAAGTTGCAATTGGTCGCCATCACAGGGGTGATGGCATGCGTAGTTCTGGTAGTCCCCTCTGCTGATGCAGTCGATGCTCTCAAGACATGTTCTTGCCTGCTAAAGGAATGCAGGTGACTCTTCATCATCCTGTCAACATTCTTGCCTTTCCATATAGGGGCTGCTTGGTACAGGACTAGCCTCGCCCGGCTAAGCAAGCCTTGCCAGTTACTAGCGCATGCGAGTGCAATTCGCTCATAGAAACTAGTCAAAAAATCATGTCTGCACACAGACCACGAGGCATGCTCTCCTGGAATCCAAATGCTCGTTCGCCTCTGATTTCTCGCTCGACAAGGCAGCACACGAGATTGGAGACGATGATGGGGGTGCAGCCGGTGCTGCATTTTGCAATGACTTTCCTGTCCAGGGTTTAAAATTTTGGCTAACTTTCAGCGAAATTTCACGGGTCTCAGGGGTGGCTGAAAGAAAAATCCAAAATTTCGTATAACACTAATACATGTGTTATATAACGTTAGACTCATATTTTCTATTGTTTATGCTACATATTCATTTACTCAATAGGTTTGTAGTCATAAATTATTCTTATATTTTGTTTAGTTATAAAAAAATTAGAGAAACCATATTTCATGCTTAAGTCCGTAAAAAATCGGCTGAATTTCATGAACTTTGGTAATTCGGGAGGTAATCGAAAAAAATTCTAATGTCAAAATTGAAAACCCTGGTGCTATCCAACCTTAGCCTAAGCACTCGCACCGAAGAGGCCAAGGTCAACTACATCATGGCCAATGTGTCACGTTAGGGCGAAACCAGGGGTGACATGTAACAGGGGGCGTGGTGGAGGCATCCTGATCGATATGGATATGGATATGGCATGGGTGACATGCGGAGAAAGAAGCACAGCGGCGATGCATGTGAGCGTCCCTTAGAGTTTGTTGTCTCATGCTTCGCAGGAAGAGACAAAGAAGTGGCTAGTATATTCAAGGCTAAATTTGAAGTGGAAACGCATGAAGAAGACAAGCAACGAGCAACGGAATCAATCATCAAATCGAAAAAAGCAAAACCACTAGCAAGAGATAAAACCATGATCAACGAATTAGGAAAAGACTCTAGTGTAGCTGGTTAACACAAATAACGGCGTCAACGCACCATGGAGGACAAACAACAGATGAGGTTTGTGGCCTAATAATAGAAACTAAACATGTGATAACATATAGAAGACTAAGGGGGTGTTTGTTTCTCTCAGACTAAGGTTTAGTCCCGTCACATCAAATTTTAGGATATTAATTAAGAGTAATAAACATAGCTAATTAATAAATTGAGACTAATTTATGAGAAGAAATCTATAAGTCTAATTAACCTATAATTTGATAATGTAGTGTTACAGTAAACATTTGTTAATGATGGATTAATTAGGCTTAATATATTTATCTCGTTAATTAGTCTACTCATGTGTACTTAGTTTTTTAATTAGCTTTAGGTAGCTGATGTTTAATCCTTTTAGTTAACATACGAACATCTAATGTGACACAGACTAAATTTTAGCTCTTGGATCCCAACACCCCCTAGAATTTGTTTAGTGTGATTGATATAATTGCTTGAGCCGTATTGAGTTGTATAGACTGATTAGTTCAAATAAAAACTCAAGGTAATAGAAAAAATAGACAATATGTTTTGACTAATCCAACCTTAAAGTTTAATCTAATAGAGAGGTGGGCAATTACTTATACGTCAACACTCATAGGCTATTTATATATAGAACACATTTCTTAAAGGACAAAGGCAAGGATTCTATATCGAATCTCCAGAAAATACACCAATATATACTCTAAACACCCATAGATACTTAATCTTCCATTGTAAAGTGCATCTTCCGTGTTGCACCGCACGTTTTTCTATTATGTCAGCTTTCTTTTCTTCTTGAACTGGAGTAACTGCACAGATGTCTCATTG
Source organism: Microstegium vimineum (assembly GCA_022036555.1). NCBI lineage: Eukaryota > Viridiplantae > Streptophyta > Magnoliopsida > Poales > Poaceae > Microstegium > Microstegium vimineum. The sequence goes on along the minus strand of CM039131.1, from coordinate 19,737,688 downwards.
TTTCATCCAGTGGTTTGTCTGAATTTATATTCAGTATATAGCCAATATAGGTCAAGAAGTTAGCTAGTACTCAAAACTACTAGCTCCCCCATTCACAAGCTTGTCATCTTTTGTATGAGAGTAAACTTAGATTGTTTTATACATTTGTTAGTTGTTACTCAATCGTTTTTTCCTTTCTCAGAATAGAGCTGGCCAAATGCATAGCGAACCCGTCCTGTGCAGCAAACGTAGCATGCTTGAACACGTGCAATGATCGACCTGATGAAACTGAATGCCAGGTTATTCCCATAAACCTTGAGCTCACTGAAATCTGCCAGAAACATAAGTTTTTTATGCTCGGCTTTTATCATCCATTAGATCAAATGTGGAGACCTGTTTGAGAACAGTGTAGTCGATGAATTCAATGATTGTGCTGTTTCCCGCAAGAAATGCGTTCCAACAAAATCTGATGTCGGAGAGTTCCCAGTCCCTGATCCATCTGCCCTGGTTAAGAACTTCAATATGGCAGATTTTGATGGCAAATGGTACATTTCAAGTGGCTTAAACCCGATATTTGACACATTCGATTGCCAGCTTCACGAGTTTCATGTCGAGGGAGACAAATTAATCGCAAACATAACATGGAGAATCCGCACCCCAGACTCTGGTTTCTTTACCAGGTCAACCATGCAGCGTTTTGTGCAGGACCCCTCACAGCCTGGCATACTCTACAACCATGACAATGAATTCCTGCACTATCAAGATGACTGGTAAACCATCTTAGAAATTATTTTCCATTATTGTCAGATTGCCATGCCTCAGGTGTATCAACTTGATATTTGCTGACCTGTAGGTACATTATCTCATCCAAGGTTGAGAACAAGGATGATGACTACATATTTGTATACTACCGTGGCCGAAATGATGCATGGGATGGTTATGGTGGTTCTGTTTTGTACACAAGAAGTAAAACTGTACCTGACACAATAATACCTGAGCTAGAAAGAGCTGCAAAAAGTATAGGCCGGGACTTCTCGACATTCATCAGGACTGATAACACCTGTGGTCCTGAGCCGCCTCTTGTGGAGAGAATTGAGAAAACTGTGGAGGAAGGAGAGAAGACCATCGTCAGGGAGGTGAAGGAGATTGAGGAGGAGGTTGAGGAGTTGGAGAAGGAAGAGGCATCATTGTTTCAGAAGATGGCAGAAGGTTTCATGGAGGTGAAACAGGATTTGATGAACTTCTTGCAGGGGCTGAGCAAGGAGGAGATGGAGCTGTTGGATCAGCTGGACATGGAAGCGACTGAAGTTGAGAAAGTCTTCAGCCGTGCACTGCCATTGAGGAAGCTAAGGTAGGTCCAGCAGCGAAGGACTTGGAGAAAACAAGCCATCATGTAGTGGCCGAAAATAGATTCTATCTTCCACAGCAGTACCTACAGTGACAGATTGTTGCGGACAGAAAACATTTTGAATTCTTTTTTCTTTTTCTTTTTCTTTTTCTGTGGTCACAACATTTTCCCAGGTTAGCCCTCTTTGTAAAGCATCAAGAGACAATGTAACTTTTCTTGCCAAAAAACACAAGTATATATTATGCTACTTTTTCTAATATACTTGGTACTACACTGTAACATCTCTTGTATGAGAATTGTTTGATGGTATAGTTTCGTTTGCTATTTCATCTAAATTTAAGTCATTTCCCTATGTAAAATGCAAATATCAAAGGATCTCGTATATTTGCATGTCTTAACGTATAATGCAGTAGGGGACCTCCACCCCTGTTTCAGTTAAAAAAGGTATAGAACATATCTCCTAATTTCAGGGTTTTTTTAAAGGAGGCTCTCTGGAAATGTTGGTTACACTTAATGCTCTTCAGGAAGAACTGGAAAAAGGTAGTAGAAGGACAAATGATCAATTTGTATGGATTTTTCTGTTTATAATCTTATCATAACCATTTAGAATTACAAGGGAGGGCAATGTAGTTTCTTTTTAAATAAAAAAAAATTGAAAGCCACATTGTTGGTTTTTAGCTGATATCCACATTCAAACTATGGAATTCCAGAGCCCATTCTATAAACCTTTAATTATCACAAGGAAATTGCACACTCCAAACTTTACAAATCTAAATGGTATCATATATATGCTCCTTGTGAGTGGAGAGCTTAAATGGAACAATCCAATTACAGATACATAATCACACCAACAATAACATACATGACAACTAGCACAGGAAGAGTTGTAAGATAGGGATCTCATTACAGAAGTAGCACAAGAACTTGTCCAGAACTCTTTGAGATCATGTCCTCATTTTCTCAAAGTATGCAGCAAGAACATTTCTGGAGATAAAAGAGACAAGGATCAGTCGATAAGGTTATTTGTGTGTTTTATTTTTTAACAATGTTTATTTATCTGGATAAATTCAAGGAAATTCACTCATACGAAGAATTTAAAGGTATATCATTTCTTCATGCAATGATATGCAGCTCTCCTGCATATTCGAGAAAATAAAGGTATAACATTTTGACATTCTATGCCAAAATAACACCACGATTACTAGTCTACTATTGACAGAGCAGTAAGGAATACTCCCTCCGTCCCAAATTAACTGTCGTTTTGGGTTTTCGTGTCACAACTTTGACTAGATTTATATAAAATATGTGCAACATTTTTGTCTCTAAATAAATTTGTTAAAAAACTAGATCAAAAGATCTATCTAATGATATCAATTATGTATCATAACTATTAATATTTTTTTATATAAAATTAATATAAGTTTTTTCTCGGGAAGTGAGAAAGATAGATATTTTGGGACGGAGGGAGTATGTCTCCGTATTTGAGTTCCGGCAGTGAATAAAAACAAACAAATGAAGTCAATTAACACATCATGCTGCTTATGTATTTATGTAAGAATTTGGCAATAAAGTTGACAATTTTTTTAGAAGAAAAAGCGAAGTTGCCACTTGCCAGAATTTATTACTCACAGAATACAAATAATGATGTGTGGTTTCTAAAAAAAATAAACCTGTTCTCAAGGCTACCAATTGACCAGCTGGCATACAAATATTGTTATCGATACTTTAAATGAATTTAAGGTCACAAAATTAAATCTTTAAGGAACATATAGAATGAACTATATAGAAAATGTTTATTGTTTAGTTGTTAGACCAAGGTTCAAGATCACATAGCTGGACAGATTGGACTATTAATGCTAGACAATTAGTCACAGTTAATTACAAATTTACAAGAAAATTATTTTTTATTGGTAGTTTGTTGGTCATTTGCTGTTGAAAAGGGCAATTTGTTTCTAGTATCCTCCTTGTTGTAGTGTGACTGTACTCTCTTATTTCTTAATAAAATGATACACAACTCCCTTGCGCGTTCGAGAAAAAAATAGATCATGCTAATGCAATAATTTAGTCATGCTATGTTGTACAGGAGAACACAGGGAATATTAAAATGCCAGAGAGTTCTAAAAGCATAGCATAAATATCTTTAGTTTGTATGTATGATCTATCAGCTAAAATACATAATATTAAGTTAACATCAATATCATGGAGATGATGGTACTATTTCTGCATAACTGCATCTACATATGTGGTGTACAATCATATACCAAATGAAGAATTGAACATATAAACTGAATTCAACTTTACTCTGGACAAGCTTCTGCATACCTGCTGCACCTTATTCTCCTGACTGTGGGCGGTTGACGGTTGCCTAGCAGAAGAGGTAGGTGACAACCTATCGTCCCTTACCCTGTTAAAGATACCAGTGTACTTTTCACCTGATGCTGCATTTGCATCATCCCACTCACCAAAGGGTGGTACAGCCACTTCTTCAGGCTGGTCATGCAAACAAGAGTAATTACTCTATATTTGTTGAAATAATGTTGAAAAAAAGGACAGTAAGGTATTATTACTGCATAGCCACCAGGCTTCGTGCTGCTCCTTCCAGGTGTATGCTGGCCATGCCCCTCTGAAGATGCCCTCCTTTCTGGGGTCTGCATTCCAGTTGACCTGTGCTTCGGCTTTGATTGGTTGTTTGACTGCATTGGTGAAGCAGGCTCAGCTGTTCTGTAGGGGCTTCTTGGTGCACCAGCATTACTCCCTTGTTCTCTATGAGGATTTCCATGTCTTCGTGGTGCAGGCTCATGGTGAGTAGGCCGGTCAGAGTGCCGTTGGTGATCAGTTTCAGGTCTCAGTCGATGTGGTTGGTTCCTTGGACCTTGGTCTTGAGGATCGGTTTTGTAGAACGTCGGATGCAAAGGCGACTTGCGAGGTTCTGGGTTCCTCCTTGACTCATTTGGTTGTACAGGAATTCCTGTTTTCTTGTTCTTCCGTGCATCCTCGAACTTTTGTGTGTAAGGGGTGTTTCCTGTGGTTTCCCAATCCCCAAATGCAGGAATTTCAGGTTGCTGTACAGAGAAGATCAATCGGTACCTTTAGTCAACTTTCTAGAGAACTATTATTTATGATATATAAAAATGTAAAAGCATCCATATGTTGCTAGGATAGTTATCATTTTGTGGGAGAAAAATTAGCAAAGACAAAAAGGTTCTCAAACATCCCAAAGTATGCTGAATACTCTACAGCAGGATTGAGGAGAATATCATTTCTGAGAACCAAGACTGAAACCCTAAATATTTGGGATGTCTAGGATACATGCTGACATGCAAAAGAAGAGTACAATCCATATATCAATCTGGATCAAGTGCACTCGGATCTAGAATTGCTGCATTTGCAGTTCACTAGTTTCAACAAGGATTTATCTGGGAGCATCTGCCATATATCAACCTTAGAAAAAATCACTCACAGCATAAATAGACCTAGCATACACAGCACACCAATCACCACAACTCTAAAGGAACAGACCAATAAGGTGGGTTTAGAACTACCAAACCAGCTAAGCACACTGCTCATTCATCAGTAGTTATAGGTCCCATTATCTGGCCCTGTGTCTTCGAGACAGGATACCTAAACATAAAACTAGAGCCCAAACACGTCCAGATGTAAAATGTCAAAAAAATTCTCCAGCATGAGCAAGGCAAGGCAGAACCACAGTATCATTCTACACTAGTTCCTTTCTAACCAGACAATTAGCCATCACAATACAGACCAATTCCAGATTTCTTACAGTTGAATCAAAATGTAATACACTGTACCAAGACATCAAGAGGTCGAAGACATGATAAGTATGCAAAATCAGAAATGATTTACTCACCGCCATCGGCCAATTTGGATCTGCAAGGTGGAATCGAGCCTCTCCTGTGCAAGGAAAATTCTAGAAATCCAGAACTACCACCCTTTTTACACAAAATCTTGTAGGAACGGACCACGATCCTCCAAAGGAAAGCACAGAAGTGTCAGCTTTTTCCTTAGGGTAGTACTATTCTTTCCTCGATGAGTTAGCATAGTACTCCTTTCATCTCAACCAACTCAAAAGTAACCAGGCGAAAAGTCTCTGGTTACCGACTCCTGTTAGGAGTTCTTACGACTCGGAGGTAGTCCGAACCGTAGCTCCCTGCCAGGGTTTCAGCTTGGTTTTCCCCTCAAAATTTCCCACAAATCCGAGCTGCTGTTTGCGTTCTGGTTTGTTCTCAAGGCAGAAGAAGCGGCGCTGTCGGGGGTGGAGCAGCTGCGAGTGATGGGGATCAGGCAAGCGGCGCAGAGGGCGGCTGGGCGTTGTGGGGCGTGGGGGTGCAGACTGCAGTCTCCTGGCCCGCGCGAGGAAGTACTGGGGACAGGTCGCAGGAGACCGTCTTTTTTACATTTTGAAAGATTTTTCTCAAATGAAACTCACTTTCAGAATATGGACCCTCACATCGGCACCACCGTGTTTGACGTAGACGTTACACGTCTCAGCGCCACCGTGACTGACGCCCAGCCTGGGCATAATTAACCGAAGACCGAAGACCGAACCGAAATAACCGAGACCAAAACCGAAATGACCAAGACCGAAATTTTCAGTCACTAATTCAGTCTCGAGTTCTTACTAACCGAACTTTTTACGGTTAGTTCGGTTATAGGTCTCAGGTAACCGAACTAACCGAATATTTCAATTTTATTGGCATAATGTGTAATTTAAACTATTATTTGTGATCTAATATTTATTTTAGTGACCATCATCATTATCACTTTGTTTAATTTATATGTGGTATTGTTATTTTGTCTTGAAATAGAAAAAAATATTGCTAAAATTGCTAGAAACTACATTATTTAGTCGTTATTTTTTGCAGTCCGGTTAGTTCGGTCAGGACCGAGACCAAACCGAACTAACCGAGATCGAATTTGCTCGGTCCTGAGTTTTTAAACTAACCGATTGGTCTCCGATTTTAGGTAACCGAATTTTTGTAAATACCGAAGAACCGAACCGATCGGTTCGGTCAGACCGAATGTCCAGGCTGAACTGGCGCTGTTGTATTTGACGAGCTGATGACATGTCACACACGTGGCACGAATCTCGGCGCCATAGTGGATGACGCCAAGATCTACGGCACCGAGGTCGAAGTCATGGATCTCAACGCCGAGTTGTTCTCCATGGATCTCAGTTACAAATTAAATAAATACTTCGAGGCAAATACAAGTACACATCTACAGCTCAACTTGTTAAGCTATTGGACTGTGAACCTTAGGTCCCTGAGTTTCAACCTCAATGTTTTTTTGCAATATTTATATATTTTTTATAAGCAAAAGAACTAGAATCTTTTACCTAATTTTTTATAAGCAACTATAACAAAAAAATAGTTCATCTATTATTATTTATATGTTTAATTTGTTTTTATTTGTGGTTTCAAAATCAAATCAAATAACATATTTTTTGTTCCTTTGTAAAAATATACAAATGCAGCAAAAAAAAATAGAGTTTCTCAAGAGACGAACCAAAGACGAGCACAAGTTAACCAGTTGGATTGAAACGGACTAATGTAAATGGTTCGGAGACATTTTATTTATTTAATTATAAATTGAGTTCTTTGGATAACAACTCGGCGCCGAGATCCATGGCGTCGAGCTCGGCGCCAGCCACTATGGCATCGAGCTTTGTGCCACGTGTGCACCACGTCCTCCTCCACGCGAGCTAGAACGGCGCCATGGTACCTGGCGGCGAGACGTGTAACCTCAGCGCCATGGTACCTGGCGGGGAGACATGTAACCTCGGCGCCAGGCACTCATGAACCTCAGCTGCAGTAGTTCATGCTTTGAAGATATGGAGACACTATCTGATTGGGCATAAATGTGACATATATACTGATCATAAGAGTTTGAAATATATTTTCACCCAGTCTGATCTGAACTTGAGACAACGCAGATGGTTAGAACTGATCAAGGATTATGATCTGGATGTGCATTATCACCCTGGGAAAGCTAATGTGGTTGCCGATGCTCTCAGCGGGAAGAGTGGAGTTCATGAGTTGCTTATGTCAGCCATGTCAGATGAGTTGTGTGATGAGTTTGAAAGCTTGAATTTGGGTTTCGTTGTCAATGCCGTAGAGATGGTGATGGAACCTACACTTGAACAGGAAATCCAAAAAGGTCAGTTGAAGGATGAGAAATTGAAGGAGATAGCAGAGAATCTGGTCATCGATAAGTCCTCTGGTTTCCGCATGGATGATAATGGAACTTTGTGGTTTGGTAATCGTTTATGTGTACCTGATGATAAAGCTTTAAGACAAATGGTTTTGCGTGAAGCTCATGAGTCTGCTTACTCTATTCATCCTGGTAGCACTAAGATGTATATGGATGTGAAAGAGAAATTTTGGTGGGTTGGATTGAAAAGAGATGTAGATGAGTATGTGGCTTTGTGTGATACGTGTCAGAGGGTTAAAGCTGAACATCAGAGACCTGCCGGATTGTTGCAACCTATGAAGATACCTGAATGGAAGTGGGAAGAAGTTGGTATGGATTTCATTGTTGGGTTACCTCGTACCCAGCGAGGTTATGATTCTATTTGGGTAATAGTTGATCGTCTGACCAAGGTAGCTCACTTCTTACCAGTCAAGACAAAGTACAATGGTGCTCAGTTAGCAGAGTTGTATATGGAACGGATAGTATGTTTGCATGGGGTTCCAAAGAAGATTGTGTCTGATAGAGGTACTCAGTTCACTTCAAATTTCTGGCATAGTGTGCATAGAGCTTTGGGAACTAAGTTGAACTTCAGTACTGCCTATCATCCTCAAACAGATGGTCAAACTGAAAGAACTAATCAGATATTGGAAGATATGTTGAGAGCCTGTGCTTTGCAGTATGGTACTAGTTGGGATCAGAGTTTGCCGTATGCAGAGTTCTCTTACAACAACAGTTACCAGCAGAGCATCAAGATGGCACCGTTCGAGGCACTGTATGGTCGTAAGTGTAGAACACCTTTGTTTTGGAATCAAACAGGTGAGACACAAGTGTTTGGTGCTGATGTACTTAGAGATGCCGAGGATCGTGTGAGAGTGATCCAAGACAGTTTGAGAATAGCATAGTCGAGGCAGAAGAGCTATGCTGATAATAGAAGGAGAGACTTGTCTTTTAATGTTGGTGATTATGTCTATCTCAAAGTATCGCCAATGAGAAGTGTAAAGAGGTTTAACATGAAAGGAAAGCTAGCACCAAGGTATGTTGGACCGTTTAAAGTTCTAGCCAGACATGGTGAAGTTGCTTATCAGTTGGATCTGCCTGAAAATTTATCTGGAGTTCACGATGTGTTTCATGTGTCACAACTTAAGAAGTGTTTGAGAATACCAGAAGAGCAAATCCCTCTAGATGATCTTAACGTGGCTGATGATTTGACCTATGAAGAATATCCAGTTAAGATTCTCAAAATAGCTGAAAGGGTAACCAGGAGCAGAATCATTAAAATGTGTAAGGTACAGTGGAATCGGTACTCAGAGGCAGAAGCAACTTGGGAAAGAGAAGACGAGTTGAGAAAGTCATACCCGCAGTTGTTCGAGTAAGCCAGCTAATCTCGAGGACGAGATTCTTTAAGGGGGGTAGATTTGTAACACCCAAAATTTGCATATTTTTGAAATGCATTAAAATGATTTATTTATGTCCTTTGTTATGCATATAATATAATTAAACTATAAATGTTTTGGTATATTAAAATAGGCCATATAGTAACATGTTATGCTTTGCATGCTGGTGCATTATATTTTTGTTTGAGTGGTTTTGAAAAGTCCCCAAAACTGAGTTTGAAAACTACATTTGAAAATGCTTTGGAAATTCGTTTGAAAAATCAAATTTGGAAAATTGAAAATCTATTTCCTTTCTCTCTCTCCCTGCTGCTGCTCATCTGGCCCAAGGCCACTCCCTTCCTCTCCTTTGCTCGCAGCCCAGCCCGCAGTGGCACCCTTTCCCTTTTCCCTCTCCTGGGCCGACGGCCAAAGGCCCAAGTCGGAGCCAGCACTCCTTTCCCCTGCCTTGTGACACAGACGAGATGGCCCCGCGTGTCATCCTCTCCTCTCCCCTTTGCTCTGAGCCGCCGATAGGAGGACCCCGCGCGTCAGCCCGCACTTCCCTTTCCCCTTTCTCTTTCTGTGTCACCGATCGCCTGGGCCCACCCGTCATCACCTCCACTCCCCAGTTCTTGCCGAGCCCGAGTCGAACACCACCACTCCCGAACCGAATCCAATCCCGAACATCGCGGGATTTCTTTTCCTTCTTGGATTTTTGGACGCGGTGGCCATCTACAAAACCTCGGCCGCCTCCCTATTCCCCATCTACCGGTTGCTTCATGCCCTATCAGCCGCAGCGCGTTCCAGAGCTCGAGTTCCGCCGCCGCCGCCATTATCGCCCCTACAAGCTCACGGGTGGCCGTTGGCGCTTCTCTTTCCATCGGAACGAGGTTTGGAGCCCCGTGAAGTTTTTCCCGCGCTCAATTTCGCGTGTCTTGGTCCTCACCGCCGTGTCACCGCGCGCAGGGAGCCGTGACCGCCTCGACGCGTCGCCAAACGCCACTGTCGTCCTTGCGGGTCAATTCCTCCCTCCAGAACAAGGTTTGGGACCCCTTGATCACTACCCCGCACCTAATTTGGCCTCTGCGTGATCACCTTGCCTCCCCTTTGTTCGCAGGGAAGCCCTCGCCGCCCCATCACGTCGGCAGCCGCCTCTGAGCCCACTCTGTCCGCGTGAATCCCCTCGGTGAGTTCGCGCCGTCCCCCTCAATCACCCGGACCACTCGGTTCATCGAATAGTGCCCTGCAGAGCCCTAACGGCTTGCGCCGCCGACCTCCGCGCCGGCGTCCATGGCGAGCCGCCGCGCCGTCTCTCTGCTCCCCTGAGAGCGCCGACCGAGCCTCTCTCCCTTCCCCAGATTCTAATCGTGGCCGTCCTCTTTAAATCCGACGGTCCAGATCATCAGATACCTCTTCGGTCTCTCCCTTCTAATCCCGGCCCTTCAATCTGAGATCAACGGCTGAGGATCTCCGATACCCTTTCGCTCTGGGATTTTGCTAAAGAGCCCCTGAATTCTTTAAGTGCCAACCCGCAGTCCATGGCGCAGTCTGGGAATACGCTTTTGCCTTTGGAAAGCGTAAACTTCGTCTGATTTCTTTTAATTCGAAAATAAAATGAAAATCTTAATTTCAGTTTTGCCACACAAATTCAAAATCCTATAACTCCCTCATTTTTAATCCAAATCGCTCCGTTCAAGTTGCGTTAGATCCGTATTTTCTTGCTCTATCCATTAGTACAGTTTTCATCTATGTTAATTACTTTTAAAAATCAAAGAAAATTATTTCCATAATGTTTTAATCTCGCTCTATTCAAAATCCTATTTAGTTCCTAACTTTTCCGTTATAGCTCCGTTTTTCGTGATTCAAGCGTCTATGTGATCGTAGTGTTACGTAGATTAGTTTTGTAAACCTTTTATCTTATTTTATTACTGTTGGTGTACTGTTCTAATCATAGCTTTGTTTGCTTCGTGTATGATTGCCGTTGGTTGAATGGTGTTGCTTGTTGATCGGTATAGACGTTGAGCTTCCCGTTGAAGAGCAAGAGTTCTTTCTTGATCAAGATCAGCAAGACCAGCAAGAGTTCTTCGAAGAAGGCAAGTATAACATGGGATTATCCTTGTTGTCCTATTCACCATTAATATAACTCATATGCATGAAATTCCTTGTTTACCTTAGTTTGATCCTAGTGTTTGTTATCCTGAATACCTTGACACCTATGTTTTGATCCACTACATAAGATTAGTATTGCTAGCGCTCGTACCAGATGTTCATGATCTTAATTTGTTAATGACTATATGCAATAATGGTAAAGCTCGCTTCTTAGCAACATTGGAATATGGGATCTTATCTGTCGGCAAAATCTGGGATATACAGTACAACCACGAGGGCTATATGGCTCTGGCTTTAGCTAAGTATGGGGACCTTTTCTAGCTTGCTCAGTGGTTACCTTTGTGGCGCGAAAGGGGTGTGCCGAGACGGGTATAGTGTGGTTCCTAATCTTCGGGTCAGCCGCGAAGGAGTGTGACCGTGGACAGGTTGGCTCTATATCTCCTTGCCATGGAAACCTGGCAGCCCTAGCTTGTTAGACGAACCCTTGAAAGGCTTCATAGTGAACCCTGCCCGCTCACCTTGGGAGTGTTTTGGGAGTAATTAACCCGGGCATCTGGGCAATCACGACTCGTGGGTAAAGTGTACACCTCTGATCAGAGTTAATAAACTATCATGATAGCTGTGCTCACGGACACGAGAGGCTCGGAAAACTCACAGAATTATTGGGTTCTTACTTCTATGTGGCTTATGCAAGTGTTATTTATTATTTGCATATTAATGTCATTTACTTTATGATCACGATTATTTGAGCTATTGCAACTTACCTTGGTAATTGTTGATATTAATACGAATTTGATCTACCTAAAATGCTTACCGCTATGAACCATGCATACCCTTTTGAGCTTCATAAACCCCGTGTTATATTTGTTGAGTACGTATGTGCTCACTCTTGCATTCAAACAACACAGATGAAGAGTGGGTTGATGACTACCGCAATGAGTACTAGTCTTGGAGTCAACCAGTCAACCAGTCCCTTTGGAGCTTCCGCAGTTATCTTCGTTTAGTTAAAGTTTCTTTTGTTTAAGTCTATGTAATGAATATTTATTCGCTATGTAATAAACACTGTGATGGTACTTTTACGATTTGTCTACTCATGTGTGCGACTAATCCTGGGGTGCACATGAGCCTTTTATGCACTTGTTTTTGTTTTTAAAAACGGGTGTGACAGTTTCTCTCCTGATTTAGGGACGGGACGGTTCTATTCGGTGCTTGGTTCAAAGAATAGAACGGTACTATTTTGATGTTTGATTGAAGGGATGTCAGCAAAGAGGATGACAGCACCAGATGGGAGAGAACGAGAGCGAGCGCGTCCGATAAATTTTTGGGAGCGAATCCATCCTGCTTTTCAAGGGAATATTTCTGGACTGGGATGACTTCATTCTCCTATCCGCGAATCAAACAGCCTGAAAACTAGGATGGAATGGCTCCATCCTACCTCATCCCATGAACCAAGTGCTTTTGGTGGTTTCTTTCAAAATCCTAGAATTTTACAAGATTTCATATCATATCGAATCTGTGAAAGTATGCATGAAGCATTAAGTATATATAAAAAATACAATTAATTATATAGTTTGTTTGTAATTTTCAAGATGAATCTTTCTAACCTAGTTACTCCATGATTAGGCAATAATTACCAAATACAAACGAAACGTTACAATGTTTTACATACTTAACATTTTGGATCTAAACAATGCCTTGATTTGCCTGTTTGTTCCTTGTCATGTAAGTATATGAGAAAATAGGTAGTACCTTTATCCGAGAAAGAAATACAATTCTGTAAATCATGTCTGATCAAAATATCTCATGTTTGATTAATTTTATATTAAATACTATTAACATTTATGTCAAATACATTCTATAACTAATATAATGATACTTATTTCATACAATGAATATTAGTATTTTTTTATATAAAAATAGTCAAAGTTCAAACTGTTTGACTTTTCGAAAAAACGAGAATTGCGATCTTTTAGGGATTGGAGGTAGTATTTGATGCTTGTCTTAACTGGGCTTTGCTGAAATGGTCTCTTTAAAGTGGGCTTAGTTGAAAGAGTTTATCAAAGGGGGTCAAAGTGTTATAAAACACTCTGATAACTTTATAGTTTTATCTACATAGTCTAAGTCAACATGAGCATACAAGATTACTCATTTATCCCTGGCAGCTTCTAATAGATCCGATCCGTTCCATTCCCTTCAATGACGATTGACGACGTCCGGAGGTTGGCCTAACCAGCATTAGACGCTGGTTTGGCCATTTCTTTTTTGTAACAAGAGACCGCCGTAGCCACACCAAGCTTGGACGCTGGACAAGCAGCGCCAAGCCTGGACACCATTTCTTCAAACATAGTTATTTCATGTTCAGTTCACATCAACATTGCAATTTGTCATTAGAAAAAATAAAATAGACAGTACAGGTGCAAATTGTCATCGAATAACATAGACAATACTTATTCAATTATGTTCTCACGTAGACATAGATACTAAAAAGATATATGCTCATTACATGTCCAAATATTTTTAGTTCTCAATTCACTCTTCAACTTCTTGGAATCAATATTTTTTTTTGGAGGCGATCTCTTGGGAGGTGAGTTTTGCATGGTTGTCTGCTCCTTTCCACCTTCTCCCATCGATTTTTTTTATTTTTTAACCCTTTTTATTAAGTAATTTTTAAAACTAACACAATTTTTTTATTTTTAAAACTAACCCCTTGGACGCGCCAGAGAGCTTGTCGCGGCGAAATCGCACTGCCGCGCCATGCATTCTGGCGCGGCAAACCTGCTGACTCAGGCCGCCGCGGCGCATTCATGCTGACTTAGCAGCTGACGTGGCCGACTCTGCCGCGCCAGCATGCATGGCGCGGCTTGATGCGCCGCGGATCTTTGCGCGGCATGCCGATATACTGGCCACTGCGCGGGCCTCTCCCAGACACTGCCTCACTCTCTCCTGGCTCCCCTCCTCTCTCGGGTTTTTCTCCACTTCGCCCAAATTTTCAAATCACTCTATTAAACCGTCGAAACTTTGATTTGGTCCATTCAACTTCAAGAGCAACTGAGCAAGGTATCCTATCTCTCCTCTATTATTTTTTCACATTGATTTATAATATAGACGGGAGATAGTTATTTTTCTCGTCGCAACATTAACAGACGCAGGTGGAAGCACTTAACCATCCGCGATGCGCAACAACAGTGCATGGACTTAGAGGTGTGCCTTAAGATGGGTCCCATGATGATAAGTAAGCCTGGGCAAAAATAACCGAAACCAAAAAACCGAACCGAAAGAACCGAAACCAAAACCGAAAAATTCGGTTCCTGAAATTGGGGAACCGAAATAACCAAACAAAATTCGGTTCCTACTCTCGGTTAACCGAATGAACCGAACTAACCGAATTACATGAAATATCCTTCTTTTAGTTGTATTTTGTAAGAAAAATATTTGTTTTATGTGTGGTGTTTCTTATTTTAATTGTTATATATTTGTGTTATTATATTGCTAATGTTAATTAATGAATTATAATTATTAAAAATAAATATAGTGTTGCATAAATTTGTTTTAGAACATATATATTTATTGTTGTTTTTATTTTTTCTAAAAACTTTGGTTAGTTCGGTTAGAACCGAAACTGAACCGAAATAACCGAGAACCGAAGTAGTCGATTCCGAGAATTTTTAGGAACCGATCGGTTCCTATTTTTTGAGAACCGAATTTCTACAAAAACCGAAGAAACCGAAATCGAGAACCAAACGCCCAGCCTGAATGATAAGACCTCATCTGATTTTCTTCCTCCAATGTATAGACACATGGTATGCCTTTAGAGCATCTCCAACAACTTGAAATAATTAACTTGTCAAATCTTATGATTTAACAAGTTGCTAAATTATTTGGCAAGTGAAAAAAAGTCCTGTCTCCAATAATTTACTATTTCAACTTGTCAAACTTAGAAGGCCCACCAGTAATCCTTTTCTTTTTTTATTTCTTTTTTTTTCTTTCTCTTCTCTATTTCTTCTTTCCCTTATCCGCTCAAGCATTGTTTGATTCCAGCACAGCGTGGTGCCTCCGCCGCCGTCTCCGTCCGGGTCCGGCCGTCCTACTACTGTACTACGACGACGACGACGCCGTCGCTTACAAAACTAGTATTTCTCCTGTAGTAGCAAGAAAAAATCTTCCATACATCGATTCGCTTCTATCTCGCGCAACACGAGAAGAGCGGAGTCTACGCGAGAGATGGGCGGCTACGAGAACGACTCGACGGCGGCCGCGACGCTTGCTGACGGCGGCGTGATCCCGGTTCTATACTCACATTTAGGTGCTGTTTGGTTCCAGATACGGAGCGGCACCGCAAATGGAAATAGATGCCGCCGCTACCTATTGCCTGCAATGAAATACGTCAATTTGTTTGGTTCGTTATAAGATATCCTTTATCCATTCCCGCTGCTCGATGTAAACAGATGAGCCCGAGGGGTGGGCGGTAATGATGTTTCACGTGCCCGGACTTGATCCCTCCGTGAACCACTCCGCGGTTGCCGAAACAAACACGTAACAACGGGAACGAGTTACAGCGCAAACAGTTACAGGATGGAAAACGTCGAAACAAACAGCACCTTAATGCATACACCAAGATAGACACTCCCACTGCGGATGCTCTAAATGCCGTAACCAATCCCCTGGCAACCAATCAGGCAGTAACAAATAATAAACACAATCGGTTGGAGGTGGGATCCGATCAAAGCACAAAATATGCCAACCAAACATCACCCTAAATCTAGTGGTGTAAATGGATGGCGTTCCGCGTCAGGTGAGACTGTTACTGGAGTTTCTGCAACTTCTGTATATCTGATCCTACATCCACCGGAAATTTGAGCAACTCCTGCAATTTCAAAGCTCCTGCATCAAGATTATTGATTTCTAGGTCGCTTTCACTCGGCGATGCAAACAGAACCTCATTTATGTCTTCTTCAAGTTGCAGTGAGTACAGGTGTTTAAAGACCTACGGAAGAAAGTTGCAGTTAATGGGAGTGAGTAAAGTATGACCTACACAGTGGAAAACATAGGGCCATCACACATCTCACCGCTTTCAGTCTTGAAACAACCATTTCCCTCACTGAAGATGACCGCGAGACTAAATTGATGACAAAAAGGCCGCCAATATACCAAAAAAGGGCACCCAAATTCAGCATAAATCCACCAATATACCTCGTTTAGATATTTTATCCCCAGTTTTGTCCCAGCCCCTGGCTCCATAAGAGCATCCAATCCTCCTTTATCAAGAATCACATCAAATGACCCATCTACAAACTGGTAATTTCATATGTCAGATAGTTTTAATAGGAAATGTGTATTAAGCATTGCTGGATTTATCATGAATCATGAATGAAAACGACCAGGTATGAAGGTAGATGGCCCACGTGCAAAATGGCATTTAGATATGTCAAGTAGCTGTGACAAGACATGTGTATTAGAAATAGTGGATACATACAGCATAAAAAACTGACCAGTAATCCAGTATGGCATCAATAAATTGCAAATTAGCAATTCAATGTCAGATACCTTTTATTGGAAATATATCACTTGAAAAATAAAGCGCATCAAACTAAGCTTAGGAGCACCTAGCAATTATTAACGGAAAGGGTCAAAGACAAACTATAAATAGGTTGGACATGAAAATTCAGAAAACATTTTAGGCAACAGAGAAAGTTCACCATACATTGAAAGAGGTATAACAAAATAAAGCCCAGCAGGTATAGTACAGGGTCATTCAGAATCTCAATTTTCCCTTGGTTTGGTTTCATCTACCATGCCGCAGAAGCTGAATCAACACTACTGTACCTTGTCAAAGCTACCTTTGGGTGACAACCTTGTACGGACACACTCGAACTCATGCACTGAAAAGCAGGAATCAACCAAATGTAGCTGAACTGTGTGTGTTGCCTACTCAAATCGCCCAGAAACATTGAGCTCATGGATGAATTGTTGACATGCTAGATAAAAGACAATAAACTCAGGTAGACGCTACATTGACACTATACCCACTAAACAATAAGCAATAGCATCTCCATAACAACATCGTGTATGATATTGGACATTGTTTTTGAGGCGTTCTAGAGGCTCTGGGCGTCGAGGGCGCCACAACCTGCACAGGTATGGCGTCCGGTTAATCGAGTTTGGCGTCGCCTAGGCGTAGATAGGCATCAGACGGACGCTTAACACCATGGACGCCAGATGCTCGCAGGGGAAAGGCACGAATTGGACCGCGCATCTGCGCCATGGGGAAGGGTGCAAAAATGACCGCAGCGCGCGGGAAATCGACCGCGCGTCCGCCTCTGTCGCGGGAATGGTGACCGAGATAGGATTTCGGCGTGGGAAATCTACCGCGCAGGCATTTACCGAGAGTGGGGCTGGGCGCGAGGTGAGAGGGGAGAGGAAAAGAAGGCGGTGGGCGGACCTTGAGCTCCGCTTGGCTGCTCCTCTTCTCGAATCCACCGTCCGGTCGCCCCTGCCGCAGAGCCGCCCCTGCATCTCTGCTCGGCCTTCTGCACCTTCCGTGGAGCAGCTCCTGCATCTCTGCCGCTGCAGCCACCAGCCGTCTGCACCTGCTTGTCCGCTTGGAGACTTTGCTCATCCGCCTGGAGTGTCTGCTGGTCCGCCTCGAGTCTCTCTGCTTGTCCGCTTCGAGTCTCTGCCTCCGCTGGCCGTCTGCTACTCTGCTGTCCGCCTGGTATGCCCCTGCCTCCTCTCTGGTCTCCTAAAGGCCAAGTCTCTCATGCGTGTACCCTACTCTGCAACCCTGCTTCCCTCCTCTTCCTCTGTTTCTTTCTCTCTTTCTTTGCCTATCTCTCGTGCTTTGTTATATAAGAGGTGACTGGAAGTGCTCGAGTTCTTTGTTTTTACAGCTGATAGCACAATGGCATGTCCATCATGAGCAATTATGATCCCAGGACTGATTTAGCTCGAAAGGGAAACTCTGCCGATCCAGGATGGAAGTATGGGTACTGGCCAAACCTTCAAAACAAAGATGTCGTGGCATGCACTCTATGTGGTGCCTCACTTACCGGAGGGATAAAAAAGGCTGAAGAAACATCTGGCGGGTGGATTTGGAGATACAAGGAAGTGCATGCAAACTACCACTGCAATTAGAGTGGAGATGGAAAACTACTTGAATAATCATCCCCAGATGATACTGACTAGAGATTTCAGATCTGCACTTATGCTACTTATATTTGTTTTGCCCTAGCAGCACTAGTCATTAAGCTATATTATGTTATTCTATAGACTGATTTGTTGCTATTGAGTGATGAGAGATTTCAGATTTGCTATTTTGCTACTTTATGTTGTGCACTAGCACTCTGGTAGCATTATTTACTCCCTCCATCCCAAATTATAAGACATCCCAAGAATCTTGAAGAATCAAACTTTCTCAAGTTTGACCAAACTTCATAGTTCAGCTAGGCGCCAATTACACGTGACTAGGCGCAAGTCGGAGGGTGTCCGCCTCGCCTATGGGGGTAGGCGGACCCCTAGGCGGCGGCGCCTCGTCGGAAGCGCTGGTGGGGGTGAAGGAGCGCCTGGCGGAGGTCGCCGGTGGGGGAGGAGCTGCGAGCGTGCGGCTGGCGGCTGCGGGCACGGGGAGGGAGGGAGGAGGCGGCGGTGGAGGTGGCGGAGGAAGAGACGGGCGGGGAGGGAGGGAGAAGACTGGCGAAGTGTGGCGTGCGGCTGGCGCCGTACGGATGGGGTAGGAGGCGGCGGATGGGGTGGGAGTGGGAGGGGCTGGATGGATAAGGTTTAGGGTAGATAAGGTGGGCTGTTGGGCTTTTTTATGGGCCTTTCTTTAACTTTAGGTCCATATATCTCCTATTTTTTCTTTTATTTAAGATATATGTGTGTGTATGTATAAAAATTAAAACGCCTAGGAAAACGCCTAGGAACGCCTAGGCGCGATTAATCCCGACTAGGCTCTAGGCTGAGGGTCCGCGCCTAGGTTCCGCCTGGCGCCTAGATGAACTTTGCCAAACTTATATAACAATATAATAACATTTATGATGCCAACTAACTATCATTATATTCATTATCAATTATATATTTTTATAGTATGTATATTTGATATCATAAATCTTTATAGTTTTTCATATAATTATTAGTCAAACTTGAGATGCTTTGACTCTCCAAGATTTTTGGAATGTCTTATAATTTGGGATGGAGGGAGTATTATGGTATTACATGCTAAGACTTGGCAATACTAAGGTATGATTTGCTTCTGAATTTTAGTAGCATTATATATTAAGATGACTATATAGCGCCTAAAATGTGTGTATGGCGTCGCCTAGGCGTCCGCCACAAACGCCTCGGGGTCGGGTTACAATTAAGATCAAAGTTCATTCTAACTAACAAGTACGCCCTTGGTTCCAAATTATAAACCACTTTGGTTTTGTCCTAAGTCTAACTTCTCTAACTTTGACCAAGTTTATAGAAATATACATAGGCATCTATACTATAATACCAAATAAGTTCTCTCTCAACATACTGCATGGCCATTTGAATAAAACTAATTTGATATTATACATATTAGTACGTTTTTTTATAGACTTGATCAAAATTAGAGAAGTTTAATTTTGACTGCCAAAGTGACTTATAATTTGGAACATAGCATATACAAGTATTTCAAATTTTCGACTAACAAATTTCATCACTACAACAACCAAAGTACCAATGTCCCAAATTAAAATTATTCCCATGACAACCAATGGCATTGCCGGTAACCCAAAATCCATGCTCGACATAAACTAACCCAGCCCATGCACCGCAGTCCATGTAGCACACGGATTATACCTGCATATCGGTCATGTCCATGATGCGCCAGCGCATCTCTGGCCGCGCGCGTGCGTGACGGCCAAGCATGTCGGCCACGACGACGCGGGAGAAATCGACGTTGGTGATGCGGCGGAACCCCGCGTCGTAGAGCCGCTCCGAGAGCGCCGAACTCCCGCACGCCGGCACCAGGATCTCCTGGGCGGACCCCGCTTCCGCCGCGCTGCCGCGGTCACCTAGGATGGCGAGGAGCGGGGAGAGGAGGTTAGGCCACTCCGCGTACCACTCAAAATTGTCCCCCGTGCCGCGGAGCGCGAAGAACTTGTCCCAGTTCTCCCGCGATGTGAAGTCGCCAAGCGTGCCTAGGATCGCCGGAGGCGGCGTCGTGGTCGCCAAGCGTGGAAACCCTAGCTTAGGTACGGGTTTAGGAAGGTTTAGGAATGCTCGGAGGTAATCTAGGATTGACCCATTGGGTATCAGGCCCGATTGGCAGTCCCTGGCGTGTAGCCCAGGTGGGGCCTGCCCCGCATTGGGTGGTCAGCCTGGGCAGAAATAATCGAGACTACCGAGATCGAAATTTTCGGTCACTAATTCAGTTCCGAGTTTTTACTAACCAAATTTTTTACGATTAATTCAGTTATATGTCTTGGGTAACCGAACTAACCGAATATTTCAATTTTATTGACCAGTGGCGGATCAGCGGGCTGGCCCAAAATAATTTTAGTAGTTCAGTTTGGCCCAAGCGGGCAACATTCACTCGTCTGCGGCCGTCCAGGCAGCAAGCTAGCGACCGCGAGTCTGCCACCGTGATTCTGCGCCCCCAACTGGCATCTGCGTGAGAGACCGACTGACCGAGACACCGGACCAACTACCGCTGCCCCCACCGGCTCACCCCGAGCTGCGCAGAGATCCCCCGCCGGGCGCCGGCTGCCCACCCCACAAGCCACAGCTTACCCGTCTCGCCGAGCAGCAGCCCCGCCATGGCACCACCCTGTGCGGCCACACTCCACCAGTACGCCGGCCGCGGGCATGCCAAGGAGTTGACCAAGTGACCAGGCCGGCCGGCGGCCGCCCAATGCCCCAGTATGCCATGCGCTCAGCCCGTGATCCAAGTATATATATGTGTGCTATATATATGAGCTCTGGATAAATTTATTCTTAATTTTCTATTTTTGAAACACTAATACTTAATTTATTTAAAATTATAGTTCGTTTAACTTTTTCAATCATAAGTTTGACCACTCGTCTTATTCAAATTTTTGTGTAAAATATCATTTTTTTAGTGTGGCTTACTTATTTAATAAATAGTCTACATGAATGACTTAAATTTGATTATGTTTACACAAATTTTTTTTGAATAAGACGAGGGGTCAAAGTTGAGGTCAAAAAAGTCAAACGAATTATAAATTAAAACAGAGGGAGTACTTTATTATTAGTGTGTGCTATATGTCAATAGCTAGCTCTACCAGAGTGATGTATTATCGCTACACTTATAAAATTTTTTTTGCCTTTGCCGCAACTCCATTTGATAAATTCTATGAATGAATCATCTAATGTAGAATTAAACGGTATATCAAGGTCGGTATACTTTTTAAAATTTATTGTTACAATTTAGTTAATTTATAGTTATATATACTAATTTTTTTTCTGGTTTTACCATATTGCATATGAAAATTATGATTAGGACTACCCGGTTTCAAATCTTGGGTCCGCCACTGTTATTGACATAATGTGTAATTTAGACTATTATTTATGATATAATATTTATTTTAGTGACCATTATTCTTATCACTTTGTTTAATTTATATGTGGTATTGTTATTTTGCCTTGAAATAGAAAAAATATTGCTAAAATTGCTAGAAACTACATTATTTAGTCATTATTTTTTGCAGTCCGGTTAGTTCGGTCATGACCGAGACCGAACCGAACTAACCGAGACCGAATTTGCTCGGTCCTGAGTTTTTGAACTAACCGATCGGTCTCCGATTTTAGGTAACCAAAATTTTGTAAAGACCGAAGAACCGAACTGATTGGTTCGGTCAGACCGAATGCCCAAGCTGACTGGGTGGTTCGCGAGGTTAGTCTCAAAAAGGTTTCATTTAAATTATCTTGTCATATATGCATTTTTATAACAAAAATTTCATTTATATTAAATGGGAGTGTATACTATGAAAACTACTAGGTATTCAAACTACGCAAACTCTAATCAAGCGCACACGATTCTAATCCGATGGTCTCAGATGGAGGTGGGACAATTATTCACTTAAATCCTCCCACCAAAAACTTCGTAATCATTTAAACCCAGTTTTGATATTTCTTATGACTATTGGATAAATCTGCAAGCGCACAGATTATAACGTTGAGCACTCCATCGCCACGTCATAGATTCAGGAGGCTTCACTTCTTGTCTCTTGGATCCACCGCCTCCAAACCGACTTGGAATGGAGGGTTAGGATTTCCATCATGTGTTAAATGCGTGGGGGAGTCACCAGGAGCCTCAGAGGGCCTAGGGGGTATCGGTCGACCCCCCCATGGCAGGTGGGCCCTGCCACAGGCTTCTAGAAGGTGTCCCCACTAGTCAAGGACCAAGTGGGAGGGTGTTGCCCTCTTTAGGGTGTCGGTCGACCCCCCTAGGGGTCCTGGCCCCACCTTTGCCTTCTAGAGTGTGGTCCCACTTGTCATGGAGCTTGGTTGATCTCTTCTAAAGTGTTTGTCACGTTGATTCTCTTGATGTGGGCACATGGATCCTTGTGCACTTGATCTGGAGCGTTGAATGAAAACACAGGTTGCATCCAAGGGTTGGAATAGCTTTGTCATTGAAAGATCTCTAGTGTTTTGGTTAGTTGATGAAACCTAAGTACTAACCTAGCTCCTAAGTGTTTGAGTAGGTTTAGTACACTAAGATGAGGTGAGAATGACAAGTGGTGGAGCAAGGATAGAAGCTAGGAGAAAGCAAGCCAAAGCTCACACTTGGAGGAGAGAAGGAGGATACCCTAAGCTAAACAAGGAAAATGTATAAGCTAGAGCTTTTCTTTTGGTGATCAAGACACGAAGTGGGTGTGATCACATTTAGGATAGGTAACCGTACTATTAAGAAGGGAAAATAGTATGTGGTTACAATTGTCAAGTGCCATTAGGTGAAGCATCTCTTGCATTGCATTTAAAACCTAATGAGCAACCCTTGTAAAACTTGATAAAATATGCCAACACACGAGCATAAGTAGTGAAACACTTGGTGGTGGCACATGAGATCAAGGGGAGAAATGAGAAGTCAATTCTCACTAAGGAAGAAGCTCCGGACCAGTTGCTTAGGGAAGCTCCGAACCATTGGTGGTAGTCCGGAGGCTAATCCTAGCCCTGGGTGCCTCACTAGAGGCTCTGGACCAGGCAACAAAAGAAGCTCTAGATCAATCTTCATTGGTCCAGAGGTGTTGACTCAACAGTCAGCGGTGATGCAGAGGCATCAGACCAGGGGAAATGGTCTGACGATGAACCTCTGGACTCGAGTCTGGAGCCTTGGAATGTACTGAGTACATCTGAGAAGGGCGTCGGACTAGATGGTATAGTCCGACGGTGGACCTCTGGACCCTAGTTCGGAGCCCTGGTGCTCATTGCATAATCTGGTGGAAACCGTGAAGGAAGGCGTCGGACCAGGCCTCCAGACCATAGGAGGTGGTCCGACGGTGCTCTGAGTTGCGCGCCAACGGTAAGTGACGAGTGGCAGCCAGAGGAGGCGTCAGACCAAAGCGTCGGACTAGGTGCGATGGTCCGACGGTCCCGAAAGTGGCCCGGCTGTATGTGTTGACACAAAAAGCGTCAGATCTGCGAACACCTCGAGTTTATACCCGAATTCGATATCCAAGGTGTGCCAGTCGATTTGACCAGTTAATCGACAAGGACGATAACTAGAACAAAATTGAACGAGACGACAACGATATGCCCGGATATCAAAGCTCAAATTGCTCAAAAAGCGGAACTCGCGAGGTTGACAAAGGTCGTAAGATGCAGCCCGTCGAGCCTTCGTAAGAACTCGTAGGTAAACTAGAACTAATGCGATAAAAGTAGATTTGCTGGAAAAGTAGATGAAAAATAATAGATTTGATTGATTGATTGTATATCTACTTTTACACCACCCCTAGGTACATATTTATACTCCGGCAAAAGGAGTTGTAAACAGACACGACTCATACCTAAACAAAACTCCTATTTTTAAGGAAATAAACGACTCGTGCAAGAGTCAGACTCAAACTATAATAATACTGGCATAAAATCACCTGTTTCCTTATCCGTCTTCCTTACGATGAAACCTTCCATCGGCAGATTCCTTCAATCCGCAACCTTCTTCTATTTCCATCGGCAGCTTTCTGCTGACGTCAGCTACATCACCCTGCATCCATCGGCAACACTACCAATCTGCAATACCCTTCTACTCCCATCGACAACATCTTCTCATCGGCAAGTACCCTTTTTATCTTGATGTTTTTCTTCAATCTTCTGTTTCCATCAACAATCCGATCGACAGTATCTTGATGCCGATAAGGAACAACAACCATCCCTTTACTGATCAGCGCACTCGGTTCATATTGACACGTACCAAAAAATGGTGTCAACACATGCCCCCCAATTTCGGAGTATGAAATATTTTATGCGTCGAAATTTCCTCTACTGTAATCTTTCCCTCCAAAACGTCTATACCATCATTTCGATTATCGCGCGCCATCATTGTAAATTACCAACAACTCCCGAGACTGTAGCGCCAACAGTTACAATTCCTCGATCACCGCACAAATTCATCACGATATCTTTCCATATCTCTGCTCAGTAAAAACGGAAAACTCGAAAACGCCCTTTGACCTAGGCCTATAAAGATCACTGTCCGCTCTCCTTTTCACCCTGAGTTTACATCTTCATTTCCATTCCACCGGCATTTCCGAAGAGCACTCCGGCAATCACCGGCGGCTTCTTCTCCCATCAGGAGGTGCGATCCCTGCAAGAACTCTCCCGTCTCGATGGCAATCAACTTCAATGTTCCTACGGTAATTTCTTCTTTCCTCACGCTATATACTGCAGTTTTATCTTTATGCACTGTTTCACAATCCCTTTTCTCCTTCTTTCTTCGCTCCCTGAATCTAGGAAATGCGCAACAGAATAGTGATCCCCATCGATCAAGCACACTTTTGTTGTTTGGGTCCGACGGGGAATGCTGATCCAACCGAAATCATCAATGCGGAAACCAACCGCATCCCCTTCAAAGCCGAATATTTTGATCTAGGGTTATGGACAGATACCTTCCGTTCTTGGCCCAAACCCACCAAAGGATGGAAAATCTGGTACCTCAGAATGGCCAGATCACAACAAGTCTATTGGTCAGAACGTAACATAGATCAATGCATCAGATTGTCTCTTGCTGATATGGCCAGGAACGAAAACATGCTGATCGCTGCTTCTTACTTTTGGTCTGACACAATGAACGTCTTCCTATTCAGACACGGACCAACCACTGCTACACTTGCCGATGTGCATATGCTTACCGGCCTCGACATTTCTTCTGCCGATAATGCCACCCTTTTTCAGATGAAGCCCGAACATCGGGTAAATACTCGCAACATCGGTGGTTGGACCGGATATGTCCAGGAATACCAAAAGACCGGATCGGTAGGCCAAAGGGAGCACGCCACTTTCCTGAACATGTGGCTGGAAAAGTTCATTTTCTGTGGTAGGACAGTCGGACCTACCAATATGTATCTTTCCGCAGCAGAGCTTCTAGTCAACGGAGGACTTCCTCTTGGCCGATATCTCCTCGGCTCAGTCTACCATCTCCTGCACCAGGTATCTGGAAATTTACTGTTAGGTGAACCCATCAGCAACCTTGGGGGCCTTGGTGGTTTATCAACATGGGCTAAATGTCCATATGCATAAGTGTCTTCAATTTGATCTGTTTAGCCAGTAATTCCCAAGAGATTTGACTGAGGACCATGTACTTGCCGATGATGAATCGGCAACCCGTTCCCCACTCAATTTCGGGGAAGCCATAATAGTGCTACCGGGAACCGATGCCAATGAGGACCAATTCGACATGTTCTTTCAGAGACTTTACTGTGGAATTCCCGCTGCGGAACGGGTCTGGTGGCCCTATATTGACGAGGATAACCGATTTCCACTCTCTTTCATTCTCACCGATGGGAATATACCACAGAATGAAAGAATCATGAAGGCCACTCTCATTCCTCGGGCTATTCCAGTCAACATCTTCGGGACTGGGAAGAACACTCATCCGTCCTATGAATTCTACTATCCATCGGTAGCAACAAAACAGTTAGCATTTGGTCAACTGCCGATCAAACTCAGCTACACCGATGTAATAAGACCAAGAGAAGTTATCTCCAGCTCTATGGACTGGAATAAGATCGTCAATCTCCCCCCTTAGGCCGACGCAACTAACCTTGATTTATCCTCTTGGGCGCCAACATCCTTCATTACTGAGTCATACAAATCCTGGCGGCAAGAGTGGAAAAATCAATTGTTCGCTACATCATCACACTACTATCGGTATTCAATTGACGCCAATCACATCGTTCCCGATGATGCGGTGAGTTCATCTCAAACATTATTTTTCTATTATGCTCCTTCAAATGTATCGGCAACCGATTTCTTGTCTATAGGTCGATGACTTAATTCCCAAGAAGAGCATAAGTGGCAAAACTTTCAACCTGCGACCAATCAGCCCTACATGAGTAATCGGCAGCAGGGCTCCTTCGTTGGCCTCCCTCATGCATCGAAGGGCAACCCAAAGGTAACCCTCAAGCCCAAGCCAACGACTGGGGCTGCTGCTACTCCATCGGCCGCTGCCGCCGTCTTGGCGCAAGCTTTTGTGGTAACAATCTTTATTTCATTTATGCCGATTACAAACTCTCATCGGTAATGCTCACTTAATTTCGACTTGCACCGAATGTCCTTTTTTGTAGCCAGCGAGTTCATCGGCAGCCGTTCCAAATGTACAAGCCTCTCCAACTCAGTCTGCCGATGCCCCTCAAGTGCAAAGATCGAAGCGCCAAGGCTCATCAAGTACCATTCCCCGACCAAAACGTCCAAAACCATCAGCTCCAGTCACATCACCGGCTGCATCTCCTCAATTTTCTACCGACACACCAACACCAGAGCTAGCATCGACATCTATCCCCGATCAATCACCTATTGAAATTCCCAACCAAGGGACAACACCACCCCCGCAGGGTTTAGCCGCAACAGCAGAAACAACACCGGCATCAGCACCATCATCAACTATTCCTTCCACAGAGGCAAGTTCATTGACAACTATTGCCGATCTTCAAGACGCAGCTATGCCAGCTACCCTGTCAAGTCCGAGGCGAGAAACTTCTCTAAAGCAGGTAAACCAACTTTCTATCACAAATTTACAAGACATAAGCTTTCAACTGATAAACTTCAACTCTTTTCTTTTCAGGCCCAAGATTCTCCCAACAGCTTATTCTCCTTTGCCATCAATATTCCAGATGATGATGAAGAAGAAGAAAGCTCTATCCAAGCTTCAACTGTCATATCGGCAGAAGTAAAATCCAAACTTGAAGCACTGCTACTTTTACTGCAACAAAATACATCCCAACTAGTCCAAGACTCTAGGGCAGTAAGGGTAGCTTTCAGGGAAATTCAAGACCAACTGCCTGCCGATATTGAAGAGTTACTCTTCCAAGCGGCATTCCTCGAGAGTCGGCAACTACAATACCAAAAGGCCTCATGCCCCATCGCCGATAGAGCCGCTCAAGCAAAACTTGAAGAAGAAATACTCAAGTTCAAGCAAACCGCGGACGAAAAGCACAAGGACATTGGCCGTCTAGAAGCTTCTAGCACCAAGCTTGAACAAGAGATCTCTCGTCTATCGACACAAAAAGAAGAGCTATTAGCCGAGTCGAAGAAAGTAGATGAAGCTCTAAACTCAGCTAACCAGAAGAAGATTCAACTCCCTGCCATTACTAAAGCTTTGCAACAAGAGAGGGATGACGATCCTCGCGAAGCTCTTCTGTTGAGGAGAAAAATCAAACCAATTGAGGGTACTGCCGATGACGACGCCAGGGAGATGGAGGAAGCGGACCAAGTTCGCCTTCGTGCGATTTCGTCTATTCAATCCCTACTGTAATTTATTGCATGTGAACTTGATGACTGATCCCTTGTAATATAATGTTAACACCTTTCTACCGATGTTTTGTACAATAACTTCGTCATCGGTATTTATATTTGTATCACTCTATGCATCTACCTAGATACTAGGATAATACTTCTACAAATATTTACCATTGATTGCTCTGGAAAATGCAACTCCTTTGAGGTTTTCCAAAATATAAGCGTTGCCAGGAGGAGACTGATTTATTCGAAAAGGACCTTCCCAATTAGGAGACCATTTTTCAAACTTAGAACTCTTAGTTCCAATCGGCAAAATCAGTTTCCACACCAAATCACCATCGACAAACTATTTTACTTTTACCTTCTTGTTATACCATCTGACAACCCTTTTCTTGTTCTCTTCGATATTGATTAGAGCCCTCAGCCGATGACTCGCTAAATCTTCTAACTCATCTTTCATAAGAATACCGTACTCATCGACAGTCAATTGATCCTGGGAAAACAATCGCCTAGAACCAGACTTAATTTCCCAAGGTAGGACAACATCGTGTCCATAAACTAACTGGTATGGCGATACTTTAGTTGCACCGTGACATGCCATCCGATACGACCATAAAGCTTCATTTAGTACTATATGCCACCTTCTAGGGTTTTCTTCGATTTTGCGCTTGATAAGCTTGATAACCCCTTTATTAGTCGCTTCGGCCTGACCATTAGCTTGAGCATAATAAGGAGATGAGTTCAAAACCTTAAACCCCATACTGGTAGCAAATTCATCAAACTCTCCCGATGTGAACATGGTTCCTTGATCAGTTGTAATAGTCTGAGGAATACCAAATCGGTAAACAATATGTTCTTTCACAAAATCTATCATGTTTGCCGATGTCACCTTCTTCAAAGGGATGGTTTCAACCCACTTCGTGAAATAATCGGTAGCAACAAGTATGAATTTATGATCTTTGCTTGACGACGAATAAATCTGGCCGATGAGATCAATAGCCCATCCTCTAAACGGCCAAGGCTTGATTATAGGATTCATCGCCGACGCAGGTGCTCTTTGAACATTACCAAATCTCTGACAATCTTGACACCCTTTGAAGTATTCAAAATAATCCTCAAGAATCGTCGGCCAATAATATCCATTCCGCCTGATCATCCACTTCATTTTGAATGCTGATTGATACGCTCCACATACTCCTTCATGAATTTCACCTATTAATTCTTTCGATTCTTCTTTACTAAGGCATCTAAGCAACACTCCGTCAATCCTCCGATAATATAAGTCATCATCAAGGAGCACGTACTTGGTAGCCTGAAACCTCAAACACCTTTTGACCTTCTTAGACGAATCCCTCAAGTAATCGGCAATTTCTTTTCTCCAGTCATCGGCAGCCATTACCGATGTCATTATTTCTTGAATTCGCTGGTACCCTGAAGCGTGTTGAGTTGCCGATTGTCTTCTTCATTATGCAACCTGGGAACATGGTCAAGACAGTATTCTTTAAATTCCTTTAATAACTGCAGACACTTCTCATGATATGCAATTAAAATATCACTTCAACATTCATATGTTCCAATCAATTGATTGATCACTAACATAGAGTCACCAAAGATTTCAACGACATCGGCAAACACTTCCCTGAGTAATTCCAACCCCTTCAGTAACGTCTGGTATTCAGCCTGATTGTTTGTCGAAGTAGCAACAATCGGCAATGAGATTTCATACTTCTGTCCTCGGGGTAAAACTAAGATAACACCGATACCTACTCCCTCCTTACATGTGGAACCGTCAAAGAACAAAGTCCAAGGAGCAATCTCTACGGAACTCATTGTACCATAATGCTGAGTAACAAAATCAGCCATCACTTGCCCTTTAACTGCCTTAGTTGATTTATACCTTAGACCAAATTCTGACAGCGCCAAAATCCATTTTCCGATCCTCCCCTCAATATCGGCATCAACAACATGTACTTAACTACATCATCTTTGCATATAACAGTACACTCGGCCAATAGCAAATAATGCCTTAATTTGGTGCAAGAGAAGTATAGACATAAACACAATTTTTCAACAGCCGAATACCTGGTTTCAGCATCCACCAGCCTTCTACTCAAATAATAAATCACATGTTCCTTCCCTTCAAACTCTTGAATCAAGGCTGATCCGATAACACCATCATCGGCAGATAAATACAACCTGAAAGGTTTCCCATGTTGAGGTGGAATCAAAACTGGAGGACTCACCAAATATCTCTTAATTTCTTCCAAGGCCGATTGCTGCTCTTCTTTCCATACAAATTCCTGACCGGCCTTTAGCTTCAGCAATGGGCTCAAATACTTAATCTACCCAGACAAATTAGATATAAATCTTCTAATGAAATTAATCTTGCCGATCAAGGACTGAACTCAGTCTTGTTTGTAGGAGCAACCACCTTGTTAATCGCATCAATGGATTTTCTACCGACCTCTATACCTCTTTGATGTACCATGAAACCTAGGAATTGACCTGCCGACACACCAAACACACACTTATTCGGATTCATCTTTAGCCCATGCTTCCTTGTGCACTCCAGAATCTTTCGCAGATCGGCAAGATGGTTCTCAAAGTCTCCGGACTTAACCACCACATCGTCAATATAGATTTCGACCAACGTGCCGATATACTTATGAAAAATAAAATTCATCGCTCTTTGATAAGTAGCACCGGCATTTTTCAAACCAAAAGTCATTACGACCCACTCAAACAAACTGACATGACTTGGACACCTAAAAGCAGTCTTGGATATATCTTCCTCAGCCATGAATATTTGATTATATCCAGCATTACCATCCATAAAACTGATAATTTTATGTCCAACAGAAGCATCAACTAGTAGGTCGGCAACGGGCATTGGATAGCCGTCCATTGGCGTAGCTTTATTGAGATTCCTGAAATCAATACAAACACGAAGTTTTTCATTCTTCTTATATACAGGAACCACATTAGAAATTCATTCGGCATATCGGCATTGCCGAATAAATCCAGCTTCGATTAATTTTGTAATTTCAGCTTTAATATCGGGTAACATAGTAGGATTGCACCGACGTGCTGGCTGCCGATGTGGTTGAAAACCAAACTTAATAGGTAACCGATGTTCAACTATTGATCGGTCTAGACCAGGCATCTCTATATAATCCCAAGCAAAACAATCTTTATATTCCTTCAATAAATCGCTCAACTGTTGTTTACATTGAAAATCTAACTTAGCACTAATAATAAAGGTTGGCCTAGGTTTGCTACCATCGCCGATATCTATTTCTAGTAAATCATCGGTTGATGTGAACCCCTGCCCAAGTTTTCCATCATCGGCGAACTGATCCATCAAAACTCTTCTTCAGAACTGACTGCTTGGATCGGTGTAATTCGGTAATCGGCCACCTTGAGAAATTATGTATCCCAAGCTTCACCTGATATGCATTTGGTTTGTTCATAAGTTTCCGATTCTGCCGATGCAACAATTGACGGGGCTTCACTTCGGACGACTTCAATCTTGTCCCCAACCCATTGCACCAGACTTTGGTGCATCGTAGAAGGGATACAACAATTAGCGTAGATCCAATCCCTTCCTAGGAGCAAGTTGTAGGTCCCTTTGCCGCTGATCACAAAAAATGTTGCCGGCAAAGTTTTACTGACGATGGTCAACTCAACGCATACAACTTCCATAGCCGGTGATACATTGCCTTCAAAATCTTTAAGCTTCATGTCTGTTTTGACTAAGTCTTGGTCACCTTTCCCAAGCTTCCTGAACATGATGTATGACATTATATTGATTGACGCCCCACCATCCACCAATATTTTTGACACTGGCTGTCCATCAACTTTACATTTGACAAACAAGGCTCTTAAATGTTGCCTTTCGTCATCGGCAGGTTTTTCAAATACAGCTGCCATCGGATCCAGCACTAACTGCGCCATCTCAGCAGCTTCTTCCTCAGCATCTGCAGGCGCCAAGAATTCCATCAGCAGTATGACGACCATATTAATTTCCGCCGATGGATCTCTATCCTTTATTTTCGGCCTCCATTGCTTGACCGGAGATTCCTCTCTTGAAGGATTTTCACTATGGCACAGATCGGTTTGGCGCTCGCGCTGAACTCTCCTTTTTTGAGTTTTCGTCAAACCCCTGGGGCACCACTGAGGAAGTCTAGTTTTCCAAACGGGCTGATACTGCACCTCACCGCTCGTGTTTGCACCGCTCCTTATGTTTGGATCCCTAGAGAATATTTCTTCATCGGGCACTCTTGCATCGGCCATCTCTTCAAGTCTTTCTTGCTGGTTACGCCTACCAAGCCTGTCATGTACACTGAGTCTGCCCCTAAGCCGATCGTGCACCGATCTTCTTTCTCTGATTGGCTTGCCATAGCTTGATGTACGATCGCCAGAGCAAGGCTTCTTTTCTGACCGATCGACAGGATAATACCCGTTGCATTTAGGGCAATTATCGGCAGTGGGTAGCTTGATGCCTTCTTCCCAACAATGAACGAAAAAGGGGCACCTCCAATGATCTTTATGCCGATACCACTCTTGGCGCCTTTCTTCCTCCTGCCGCTGACGTTGCTCCTCTTGCAAGTGCCGATAATCTCGCTGTGGTTTCCTGTGCGTGATCACAACGCCATATGGTGCACGTTCATGAGGCCTCTTGGCGCTGCTACCCTCACCGATAACTCCTTTGCCTTTTCTGTCATCGGTAAATTCCTTTCTCTTCACATCACGCATAGCTATTTGATGTTTAGGATCCACCGATGCACTTTTCTTGGCAGCTTCCGATGTTAGCACTTTAGTATTCCCATTAATTTCCACCATATTACTTGGAAACGGGTTTTGATCGATCTTCATCGGCTTCTGGGCTTTAGAGTTTTCAAATTTAATCCGCCCAGACTCAATTTCTGACTGCAACTGCTGCCTAAAGACTTTGCAATCATTGATACTGTGCGAAGTTGCATTGTGCCACTTACAATACCTGATCCTTCTAAGCTCTTCTGCCGATGGGATCACATGGTTAGGCGCCAGCTTAATCCGTCCTTCTTGGAGCAATAGGTCAAACATCCTATCGACCTTGGTAATATCGAAAGTGAACCTTTTAGACTCCTTTTGACCGAACGGATAGGATACTGACTTCTTGTCCTTTACCCATTCGGCAACACCGATGCTTGGCTCTTCATCTGATTCGGACTCTTCTTTCTCAGCGAAGGACACCTTCTTACCCCAAGTTTTTCTAGGTTCGAAGGCTTTAACTTCCTGATCGGTAACTCTCTGCATGAGATGGCTCAAGCTTTCAAACTCCTGAGACACATATTTGTCCTTGATGTGTGGCAGCAACCCCTGGAAAGCCAAATCTGCCAATTACTGATCATCAAGCACCAAGCTGTAGCACTTATTTTTCACATCTCGTAGCCTTTGGACGAAGCTTTCTACCGATTCATCATTACACTCCTTTAATTTGACCAAATCGGTAATTCTCTTCTCATGCACACCAGAAAAGAAGTATTTGTAAAATTGCTTCTCCAGATCGGCCCAAGTGATCACAAAATTCGGAGGCAGTGAAATGAACCAGGTAAACGCCGATTCAGATAATGACAACGAAAACAATCTCACCCTTAGTTCATCTCTGCTGGCTGCTTCTCCACATTGGATAATGAAGTGGTTGATATGCTCCATCGTCCATGTATCATCTTGGGCAGAAAACTTCGTGAAATCCGACACCTTGTACCGATTCGGGAGAGGAATCAAATCATACGCCTGAGGATACGGCATCCGATAAGAGTATGTATTCACCTTAGGCTTGATGCCAAATTGCTCCTTCATCACTTCGGTGATCTTATCGGTCCAGTATGTGTCCTGATCCTGCCGATGCACTGGCTGGATATTTATTGACTGGACTGGTTTATACGCCCCTTCTTGCCTTTGTGGCAAATAAACTAATCCGATTGGCGCAAACACAGCATCACCTTGCTGAATATTGGGCATCGGTTGATTCACCGATGTATATCCTTGAACACCCACTGGGTATACTGAGGTATCATCGGTTGATACACCGATGTCTCATTCTAAGCGTTTGCCGGGTAATGGTATTGTTGTGCTCCTGATACTTGATGTCTAAGTTGCATCATTTGCTGCTGAATCGATGTCTGACCAGTCCATCTAGGATTATAAGCCATCGGCATATGACTTACCGATAATTGATAGCTAGCTGGCGCCTGTTGCTCCTGTACCCTGGAGTAATTAACAAATTGGCCTCCTTGGCGCACTGATACCCCAGTCTGAGGATTCGCCATCATCATGGGATGGTTTACAACTGCCATATCTTGCTGCATCGGCAAAGAACTTGCCGATGGTTGCCTGTAAGGCACTTTGGGTACCACCATCTGAAGACTCCCTGGCGGCAACTGCACGTTTGGAGAAGACGTAGCATAACGTGTCATTGGGCGTATCGGCTGTGCCGATATTGCCGATTCCACAGGGACCTGCCCCGCTGCATTATTACCTTGGATCAATTTAGCGTCAGCAGATGGATTTGGAGGCATACCGTATCCCCACCAGCTGGCAGGAGTTGGTTGACTCTGGATTACAGGTCCTGACATTGCCGAGGCTATCGAATCTGTATTTAGTTGAACAACGCTTACACGGCTTGATCTTGGCGGGGTAACTTCATCGGCAGGCGACCTCACGGGTTGGGAAGATGCTACTGGGACCGCCGATGGAGTTGTAGTAGATGCCGATTCAGGTTGATGATATGTTGGACCAACATAATTGGGTGCCTGCCCTTCCTTAAAAGATTGCATAACAACATTGTACACAGTGTTGGACAACACGTTGGAATAACTAATTAATGCATGATTCAGCGCAGAATTAACCATATCTTGCAATTTACCAGGATTGGCGTCGAACGTGACCTGCCGCGGCAACGACAGATCTTGCTTCTTGATGGCTTCGCCGATCCTGCTTAGGCTGAAGGACTTCAGATACAATTGCTTGTACTCCTCCATAGCCTGCTCCATAATCCGCTTTTGATCGTCTTTCAGATCTGCTTCAGAGACCTCAACGACATTCTTCAGATTGACCTCAGTAGAATCACCCATGATCTTCGTAATGCTTAAAAACTGTGATCAAAAGATGTATCTAGGGTCCCACCGGGTGTGATAAAAGAGGTGTTGACACAAAAAACGTCAGATCTGTGAACACCTCGGGCTTATACCCAAATTCGATATCCAAGGTGTGCCAGTCGATTTGACCAATTAATCGACAAGGACGATAACTAGAACAAAATGGAACGAGACGACAGCGATACGCCCGGACGTCAAAGCTCAAATTGCTCAAAAAGCGGAACTCGCGAGGTTGACGGAGGTCGTAAGATGCAGCCGTCGAGCCTTCGTAAGAACTCGTAGGTAAACTAGAACTAATGCGATAAAAGTAGATTTGCTGGAAAAGTAGATGAAAAATAATAGATTTGATTGATTGATTGTATATCTACTTTTACACCACCCCTAGGTACATATTTATACTCCAGCAAAAGGAGTTGTAAACAGACACGACTCATACCTAAACAAAACTCCTATTTTTAAGGAAATAAACGACTCGTGCAAGAGTCAGACTCAAACTATAATAATACTGGCATAAAATCACCTGTTTCCTTATCCGTCTTCCTTACGATGAAACCTTCCATCGGCAGATTCCTTCAATCCGCAACCTTCTTCTATTTCCATCGGCAGCTTTCTGCTGACGTCAGCTACATCACCCTGCATCCATCGGCAACACTACCAATCTGCAATACCCTTCTACTCCCATCGACAACATCTT
Organism: Microstegium vimineum; assembly: GCA_022036555.1. Classification (NCBI taxonomy): domain Eukaryota; kingdom Viridiplantae; phylum Streptophyta; class Magnoliopsida; order Poales; family Poaceae; genus Microstegium; species Microstegium vimineum. The sequence goes on along the minus strand of CM039131.1, from coordinate 19,701,898 downwards.
CTCATCGGCAAGTACCCTTTTTATCTTGATGTTTTTCTTCAATCTTCTGTTTCCATCAACAATCCGATCGACAGTATCTTGATGCCGATAAGGAACAACAACCATCCCTTTACTGATCAGCGCACTCGGTTCATATTGACACGTACCAAAAAATGGTGTCAACACATGCCCCCCAATTTCGGAGTATGAAATATTTTATGCGTCGAAATTTCCTCTACTGTAATCTTTCCCTCCAAAACGTCTATACCATCATTTCGATTATCGCGCGCCATCATTGTAAATTACCAACAACTCCTGAGACTGTAGCGCCAACAGTTACAATTCCTCGATCACCGCACAAATTCATCACGATATCTTTCCATATCTCTGCTCAGTAAAAAAGGAAAACTCGAAAACGCCCTTTGACCTAGGCCTATAAAGATCACTGTCCGCTCTCCTTTTCACCCTGAGTTTACATCTTCATTTCCATTCCACCGGCATTTCCGAAGAGCACTCCGGCAATCACCGGCGGCTTCTTCTCCCATCAGGAGGTGCGATCCCTGCAAGAACTCTCCCGTCTCGATGGCAATCAACTTCAATGTTCCTACGGTAATTTCTTCTTTCCTCACGCTATATACTGCAGTTTTATCTTTATGCACTGTTTCACAATCCCTTTTCTCCTTCTTTCTTCGCTCCCTGAATCTAGGAAATGCGCAACAGAATAGTGATCCCCATCGATCAAGCACACTTTTGTTGTTTGGGTCCGACGGGGAATGCTGATCCAACCGAAATCATCAATGCGGAAACCAACCGCATCCCCTTCAAAGCCGAATATTTTGATCTAGGGTTATGGACAGATACCTTCCGTTCTTGGCCCAAACCCACCAAAGGATGGAAAATCTGGTACCTCAGAATGGCCAGATCACAACAAGTCTATTGGTCAGAACGTAACATAGATCAATGCATCAGATTGTCTCTTGCTGATATGGCCAGGAACGAAAACATGCTGATCGCTGCTTCTTACTTTTGGTCTGACACAATGAACGTCTTCCTATTCAGACACGGACCAACCACTGCTACACTTGCCGATGTGCATATGCTTACCGGCCTCGACATTTCTTCTGCCGATAATGCCACCCTTTTTCAGATGAAGCCCGAACATCGGGTAAATACTCGCAACATCGGTGGTTGGACCGGATATGTCCAGGAATACCAAAAGACCGGATCGGTAGGCCAAAGGGAGCACGCCACTTTCCTGAACATGTGGCTGGAAAAGTTCATTTTCTGTGGTAGGACAGTCGGACCTACCAATATGTATCTTTCCGCAGCAGAGCTTCTAGTCAACGGAGGACTTCCTCTTGGCCGATATCTCCTCGGCTCAGTCTACCATCTCCTGCACCAGGTATCTGGAAATTTACTGTTAGGTGAACCCATCGGCAACCTTGGGGGGCCTTGGTGGTTTATCAACATGGGCTAAATGTCCATATGCATAAGTGTCTTCAATTTGATCTGTTTAGCCAGTAATTCCCAAGAGATTTGACTGAGGACCATGTACTTGCCGATGATGAATCGGCAACCCGTTCCCCACTCAATTTCGGGGAAGCCATAATAGTGCTACCGGGAACCGATGCCAATGAGGACCAATTCGACATGTTCTTTCAGAGACTTTACTGTGGAATTCCCGCAAAGGAACGGGTCTGGTGGCCCTATATTGACGAGGATAACCGATTTCCACTCTCTTTCATTCTCACCGATGGGAATATACCACAGAATGAAAGAATCATGAAGGCCACTCTCATTCCTCGGGCTATTCCAGTCAACATCTTCGGGACTGGCAAGAAGGGGCCCTTTTTATCTTGACATTTTTCTTCAATCTTCTGCTTCCATTAGCAACCTGATCATCAGTATCTTGATGCCGATAAGGAACAAGAACCATCCCTTTACTGATCAGCGCACTCGGTTCATATTGACACGTACCAAAAAACGGTGTCAACAGTATGCTTTTTAGCACACCCAAGTGCATAACGGCTAGTTCCTTGTGAGGGGCTATAAAAGGGTGTGTGGCCGGTTCAATCTCTCGCTCTTGCACATTTGGTTATTGCATACTCTTGTGAGCTTGTGACACACACTCCCACTTATCTCATAGTTGATTGATCATCCATTTGAGAGATTTGAGTGTTCTAGTGCATTGCATGAAGTGAGTTAATCTAGTGGCACTTGAGAGTTGTTTCTCGCTGCGGTTTTCTTGTTACTCTTGGTGATTGCCATCACCTAGACGGTTGGAGCAGCGAGGTGGATTCGAGAAGCTTGGTGATTGTGCTTCGTCGACTACAAGTGTGATTGTGAGGGGTTCTTGTGCCTTCTCTGTGAGAGATCGCAAAGGTAACTCTAGTGGATTGCGCGTGTCGTTGAGTTCCCTCTCTTGTGTTGGTTGTGCCACCCGATTGCGGGTTTGGCGTGTGATGCCAATTAGCTCATGAACCTCCAAGTGAGTGAGCCGACACAACGAGGACGTAGCTAGTTGGCAAACTAGTGAACCTCGGGAGAAAAATCAAGTGTCAACCTCTTGTTCGTCATTGTGATTGATTGGGTTTCTTGGTGATCACTTGATTGGCTCACTACCTCTACATGGCGGTATAACCATCCTACTCCTCTCTTGCATTACATTCTTCATACTTGCAGGTAGTATAGTAGGTTGATCTAGTTAGCTCTTAGTAGCTTGTGTAGGCATTGAGTGTGCTTAAAACCTATATTAGGCTAGCATTGCTTGATAGGTGGCTTCGCAACACCCCTTAGGCTAGCGCAATATTCGCTCCGCTTAGTGTGTTACTAACTTGTTGTTGAGTTTGTTTTAGAGTTTTCAAATTAGGCTATTCACCCCCTGTATCCTTGGATTAGGACCTTTCAAGTGGTATCAGAGCTAATACACCGTTGATTTGAGGCTTAACAACCTACGGTGTGATCATGACTCATATCAACAACATGAAGAAACCACCAAGATTTGATGGTTCCAACTATGGGTATCTGAAGGTCAAGATGACCGCACACATCAAGTCAATTAACCAGAAGGTGTGGCTTGTGGTGGACAAGAAATTTGAGGTTGTGAATGTGGAGGCTCCTACTCCATAAGAGGAAGAGAAGTTGCAACACAATGACATTGCTCTTAGTGCCATCCATGAGGCTCTTGATGAGTAGGTCTTTGAGCAAATCAAGAATCTAGAGAGTGCTCATGAGGCTTGGAAGAAGCTTGAGGAATCATTTGAGGGCACACAAGCCGTCAAGAGGGCTAAGGCATATATTCTCAAGGAGAAGTTTGCAAGCTTCAAGATGAAGGATGATGAAAATGTGCCGAAGATGTTCCATAGGCTCCAAGTGCTAGTCAATGATCTCACGGCTCTTGGTGAGAAGGTTGAGGACAAGGACTTCTCTCACAAGTTCTTGAGGTGTCTTCCATCCCGGTTGGACACACTTGTGACTTTGATTGTGAGGAGTGGGCTAGACACCATTACTCCAAATCAAGTCTTGGGGGATATGATGACACAAGATGCATATCGGGACAACAAGGAAGAAGATATCAAGAAGGAAGACAAGAAGGATGAGAAGAAGAAGAGTGTAGCATTCAAGGCTACCTCATCACACAAGAGCAAGGGCAAGAGCAAGATTGAAGAATCTAGTGAAAGTGAAGACCAAAGTGCTAGTGATTTTGATGAAGAGGAAATGGCTCTTTGTGAAGAAATTTGGAAGATTCATGAAGAAGAAGGGCCATGGTACAAGAAGGAAGAGGACTTCTTCCAAGAACTATGATGAACCAAGGAAGTGCTTCAAGTGTGGAAGCTTTGATCATCTCATTGCTCATTATCCATACAATAGTGACAAGGATGATGATGATCACAAGAACAGAGGAAAGAAAGAGATGAAGCCCACATTTGACAAGAAGAAGAAGAAGGGCTACTCTCATATTGTCACTTGGGATAGTGATTCTTCTTCATGTGGTGATGATAGTGATCATGACAAGAAAACCACTACTAAGAAGAAGACTTTTGCAAGCATTGCAATGAGGGACAAGATCTCTCTATTTGACACTCCATCATCATGCTTCATGGCTAAGTCCACTAAGGTACTTTCTCATGATGAGAGTGAGAGTGATAGTGATAGTGAGGAGCCCTCAAAGGAGGAACTTATGGACATGCTTGAACAAGCTAAGGAATACATTGACAAGAAGAGGAAGGAATGCAAGGAATTGCATAAGACCAATATGGCTCTTGAGCAAAACCTTGATGAGGCCGTAGCATCTCATGAGAGGCTAATGGAAGCCCATGAGAAGCTAGGGAAGTCTCACACTAAGCTTGAAAGAGATCATTCCTCCCTCCTTGACCAAAGTAAGAAGGAGATTGTTCAAACATGTGACATGGGACTTACTTGTGATATTCTTGATGAATCTTTCTATACTCCTATCATTGTTGCTCCCACTAACCCCTCTTGTAGCACTACTACTTCCATTTCATCTACTAGTGATGGTTTCACTTATGATGCCTCACTAATGGTGGAAAATGAAACCCTTAAGAAGGAGGTTACAAAGCTCAATCACTCCTTAGCTAAGGCTTATGGAGGCAAGGATCGCTTGTTTATGTGCTTGGGTAGCCAAAGAGCATCTCTCTACAAAGAGGGATTGGGCTATATCCCCAAGAATGGCAAGGCCGCTTTTGCTCCTCACAAGACTCGTTTTGTGAAGAACACTAGTCGATATTGCAAGAGTTGCAAACAAGTGGGTCACAATGAGCATCAATGTGTGAACAAGAAGTCTAAGCAAGATGTATCATCCATTAGAGTTGATTCATTCTATGTCCTTTCCAAGAGTACTAATGGAGCTTATGCCAAGTTTGTTGGTGCACCATGGATGGCTTCTAAGAAGTCCATTTGGGTACCAAAATCTTTGGTAACTAACCTTGGAGGATCCAAGCAAGTTTGGGTACCTAAAAAGAATTGATCTCTCTTGTAGGTCAATTACAAAGCCGGAGGGAGGCATTGGGTGCTTGATAGGGGGTGCACTCAACACATGACCGATAATGGAAGGATGTTTAACTCAATCAACCATGATAACAACCATGGATTTGATAGTATCACTTTTGGTGACAATGGCAAAGGCAAGGGGAAAGGGCTTTTGCACAATGAAACAAACTAATCCTCCCATGGCTCTCTCCTCCCATGCACTCTCCCCGGCGGTACTCCCCTCCTCCTCTCCACCAACAATGGTGCCTCCTTCTGACGTCTTCTCATGTCTGCTCTCTCGGAACTCTGCTTTGATCCAGGAGTCGAGTTTGCGAGGCTGACCTTTCAGCGTTTTGGTGCTTCGGTGAGTCCCCTTTCTCACAACAATGACAAGGTTTTCTTCCTCGTTGTGAGCTTTGGCCGTTCATCTATCCATTTGAATGAGGATTCTGTGGGCTTAATCCTTCAAGCCTGCCTTGGGGGCATGGCTAAGGATTTCAATGTTCGTTTCCTCTCTGGTTGGATGTTTAGACTCTCTGTGTCTTGCAAGAATGTTGGTTTTATGGTTTATCATTTGAAGAGATCCTCTTGCAAAACCTTTAGCCTTTTCTTCCATCTTTGGGGGTGGTGGAGGACCCAATTGGCACAAGGATTTTGAACTTTGGTGCGCTTAGGAGGCTGCATCTTGGACTACTGTTGGATCCAAATACAAAAAATGTTTTGCTGATGTTGTCCGTAGCACTAAAGCTAATAAAAAATCTCCTTTTCTTCGCCTTACATACCCAAAAGATTATCATCTTAACTACTATGAACCGGCCACTGAGATCCGGGGTATTTTGTCGAAGGATAGGATTGATTCAAAGCCTCCTCTAGGCAAGAAACATCTGCCTATTCTACGTTGGGTTGCAAAATCCAAGGGTGTTAATTCGCATAACTCTCAGGCTGTATCAGTGGGTAATCAGGTGGGTCCCTTGAATTTGAATTCAACCGTTTCTCCTCAGAAAACAGGCTGTGGCCCTAGAATTTCACCCCACAAATCAAGTCACAATCTTGGGCCAAGCCCACCATAGAATTCTCCTTGCTCTAAGTGTATGGTCCTGGGACACAAAAGGAAAGATTGCACCAACCAAATCAGATGCAATTGCTGCTTCAATTACGGAAACGTTGCCTCGTTTTGCCTTTCTCAGAAACGGTCATCATGGATTTTCAGACCCGTTTCCCGTTTGGCAGATGAAGAGCCAAGACGCTTACCTTTTAACCAACAGGACGGTGCCCTCTTCCTTGACCCATCCGCCTCGTCCCCAAACACTGTTCCCCTCAATCCTCTTTAAAACAACCACTCTTCCATGGAGAACTAGGCGGTTGATCCGCTTCCCCATGTGCCGGCGGGCTTCACCGTCGAGGATCCTGCGCCGCGCCCCCCTCTTCGCCATGAAGTGTTTGTGACAGGCTGTTACACGCTGTACAACAAGGACTTGGTGATCGTGAAGCTTACCCCTCCAGTCCACAAGAACGACTTCAACCAGTTGGTTCCAGCGCTGCGCAACTTCTTCCATGAGGTTCATCAGGTTCGCACCTCTGAATTTAGCAAATGCACTCTTGGAGATGCATACGTTCGTTTCAGCACTGCTTTAGAAAGGGAAAGATTCCTTGGTCCTATTTTTTGTTTGGGCAACTACTCTATGTCAGTCATCAAGCACGATGAAGCCGACAATGCCCGCTCCTTTGACCTGGATCATGAAGCCTGGGTGCTCCTGGTTGGCTTCCCAGAAGACCTCAAGAACTTTGTCCGCATTGCTAAGGCGGTTTCAGGTTTTGGCATTCTAGTGCATTGGCATGACCCTGAAAACCTAGCATGTGTAGTTGCAAAGGTTTATCTGAATGATGATGCAAAGATCCCAGATTCAGTTAAGGTGAACGCTGGTCTGCCTCAGAAGGGCCGATCTTGGACTTTTCCCTGTTTTGTCTTGAAGAAGCAGAATGTCTCTGAATTACAGGATGAGGAAGGTTTTGCTTCTTTTGGATCCCTGCACCCTCCCCCACCACCACCCCATTGGATTGGGCTTGATCCATCACCCGCTGGAACTGATGCAACACGTGGTGGAGACCTGCCATATGGTAATTTTGGTGATGCTGGTCATAGTCGTTGGCAAGAATAGGTGGCTCCCAGTCACACAATGCATTTTGGTGATGCTGGTCATAGTCGTTGGCAAGAACAGGTGGCTCCCAGTCACACAGTGCAAGGTTTACCTCCAGGGGAGGACTTCCCTATGACTGAAGTTCAGGGTTCTACTGCTCAGTCACCAGATCCAAGGTTCCTGCCTCTGAAATCCATCATCGTTGCCCCCTCCACAAAGGATGACCCCATGATCACAGTCATTCCCTCTCTCCTTGCTCAGGTATCAAATCATTTTACATCATCACCCTCGCCTTGTTTCCTTAGAAATCTCTCTTTGCTGAATATTAGTCATAGAACAATCATTCCACATTTTTTCTCTGACAACCAAATTTTGGTCCACCTTGCTTTCATTTTGTACCCCCAGTTTGGTGGACATGCTTTGGAAAAAGTGGCCCATGACTATATGCAAGAGGATGAGGACACAAATGTTGAAGTGTTGGATGAGCCACCTCCTGTCTTCAAGACTCCCAGGAGCAAGAAGATGATCAAGGTCAAAGAGAGGCTAGATGATAGTTTTTTGAGAAGGAGCAAGAGAGTTGCAAAGAAACTTGGTGGCTTCAAGAACAAGGAAATTGCCACAAAAACTATGTAGCAAACTGAAGAGGTGGATCCAATGCCTCTGGCTGTCATTCCACCAAACACTGCTCCATTTGTACCTGCCCCTCATCTCCCCAAGGAAGTCATTGAAGGAATAGCACACGGCTTCCTCCAGATTCAGCCTGAGGCTGTTTCAGCTGCTCTTCTGGACTGTGACAATTTAGATGAATAGTCCTTTCAATGTGGGCCTTAGTACACTAGAGCTTCTCTTAGTGTACTCTTTTGCTAGTTGTTTCCGCTCCCTCCCCCAGCGCCTGTACTGGGATAATAAGAACCTTTATGGATGTAATTGGTCGCTCGGCACCACTTGGAGTCTTTTATTAGACAGTTTAATTCTGCTTTATTCCTCTAGTTTATCTACTTTTACCTCCGTTTGGCCTATTTTTAGTTGTGTGTTGCAATGCTTCTTTCTTTCTGACCCAACTCACAACTTTTCTCTCTGGTTTGGTTGTTGGTTAACCAAATATTGTCTATCCTTTGATGCATTCTTTAATGAATAATAACAGATCCACAAAGATTTTGTTCTGGAATGTGAGGGGTATCAACTCCCAAGAAAAATGGGATGCTATTAGAGACAAAATCACTGAAAGTGCATGCCATATCCTCTGTATACAAGAAATCAAAAGAGAAATGTTTGATAGCTTTTACATTAAAAAGTTTTGTCCAAAGAATTTAGACTAGTTTGCCTTTTCACCTTCAGTTGGTTCTTCTGGTGGTCTTATCACAATTTGGAACAGTTCCATTTTTGATGGAACTTTGTTTCAAGCTAACAATTATGGAATAACTGTCAAGTTTCATGGAAAACTTGATAATAAAGAGTTTCATGTTAGTAACATTTATGGCCTGCCAACTCTGCAAACAAATTCAACTTCATCACCTGGCTCCTTAACCTGGATACCTCTCTTTTTGAAGACTGGATCCTTGGTGGAGACTTCAATCTCATCAGGCATTTTGAAAACCAGAACAAACTAGGAGGGGACATCTCTGAGATGAACATGTTCAATGATCTGTTAATTGACCTTGATCTGGTAGAGGTGCCTTTCAGTGGTAGAACCTTTACCTAGAGCAACATGCAAGATGACCCACTCCTTGTTAAGCTAGATTGGATTTTTACATCCTTAAGCTGGACCTTATCCTTTCCTGCCACTTTTGTGTAGCCTCTGTCTAAACGTATCTCTGATCACATCCCTTATGTTGTCCACATTGGTAGTGCCATTCCTAAATCCATCTTGTTCAGATTTGAGAATTATTGGTTAGATCACCCGGGTTTCTTTGATACTGTCACTCTACACTAGAACAATACACCCTTTTTTGCAGATGCTTCCAAGAATATGATAGTAAAGCTCAAACAAGTTCGAGCTACGCTTAAATCATGGAGTAAAGGCTTATCAAATTTGGTCAAACTCATTCACAACAGTAACTGGGTCCTCCTTCTGCTTGATGGGCTAGAGGATCAAAGGAGTCTGTCAAGTTTAGAAACTGCTTTCAGAGCTCTTGTTAAACAACACTTAGCCTCTCTCTTAGAATCTAAGAGAATTTACTGGAAACAAAGGAATACCATAAGGTGGGTGACCCTGGGGGGATGAAAACACTCTTTTTCTCCACACCATGGCTACTATATCACACAAAAGGAATTTCATTGTTTCACTTACAGATATGGATGGCAACATCATTACAGACCATGAACAGAAAGCCAGCCTCTTGTGGAATGCTTTCAAACTGAGACTTGGTAACAGTGAGTTCTCTGCAATTCACTACAATCTCAGCCAACTTCTATCTTCACACCATCTTGAGGATCTTGATGCAGTTTTCAGTCAGGAAGAGATTGACAATGTGATCAGGAACATACCAAACAACCATGCACCAGGTCCAGATGGTTTTAATGGTCTTTTTATCAAAAGATGCTGGAACATAATAAAGGAAGATTTCTTAAGGCTCATCAGAGATTTCAACATAAACAACATAAGCCTCAGAAGTATAAATTCTTCAATCCTAGCCCTAATTCCAAAGAAGGATAACCCTGAGAATGTGGATGATTTCAGGCCCATCTCACTACTCAATTATTCTCTCAAATGTATCACCAAATTACTTTCACAAAGACTGCAGTCAGTAATTCTACAGCTGGTACACCCTAATCAGTATGGGTTCCTCAAAGGAAGAACCATACACGATTGCTTGGCTTGGTCCTTTTAGTTCCTTCACATCTGCCATCAATCTAGGAAAGAGATTGTAATCCTGAAGCTTGATTTTGAGAAGGCCTTTGACAAATTAGTACACCAAACCATTTTGCAGATCCTTAGACATAAAGGTTTTTCAGACAAATGGGTGGGCTGGATAGAAAACATTCTGAGTACAGGCTCTTCCTCAGTTCTACTCAATGGAATCCCTGGGAAGAGTTTCAACTATAGGAGAGGGGTTAGACAAGGTGACCCACTCTCATCCCTCCTTTTTGTCCTTGTTGCTGACTTGTTACAGTCTATAGTTAACAAAGCTTGGGCCCTTGGTGTTCTTAAACACCCTATCAATGATCAATTCCAAGGTGATTATCCTGTCATTCAATATGCAGATGATACTTTACTGATCCTACTTGGGGATGCTGTAGTTTTATTTAACCTTAAAGGACTTCTGAGATCTTTCTTTGATTCAACATGGCTTCATGTCAATTTCAGAAAATCCTTCCTTGTTCCAATCAACATGAGCAGCTCTAGAGCTAACCACTTGGCTTGCACCTTTGGTTGTTCTGTGGGATCTATGCCCTTCACATACTTAGGTCTTCCTCTGGGCACAACCAAACCAACAATGCTTGAATATACACCTCTCCTGTCAAGGATAGAAAGAAGACTCTTAGGCATCAACAAATTTTTGTCATACCATCGCAGACTTACAGTGGTCAACTCAGTCCTGTCAGCTCTACCAACCTTTTATATGTGTAGTCTCAAAATCTCACCACAAGTCATCAATAGGATTGATGTTTTCAGGAAACATTTCTTATGGAGCAAAGGTGATATAAATAGAAGAGGATCATGCCTGGTGGCCTGGGACACAGCTTGCAAACCCAAAAACCAGGGTGGTTTGGGTATTATAGATATATCAGAGTTCAAAATGAAGCCTTACTAATGAAATTTCTAGAGAAGTTTTATAACCATGCAGATGTACCTTGGCTTGCTCTAACTTGGTCAAAATTCTACCACAACACACAAACACCACCTCATGCTAGAAATCCTATTGGATCCTTTTGGTGGAAAGAGATCATCAAGCTGCATGGAAAATTTAGTTTGTTTGCAAAATGCAACCCCAGAAAAGGAAATTTGGTTCTACTCTGGAGTGACCTTTGGGCAGAACAAGCTATCAAAGGAAAATACCCCCAGCTTTTTTCCTTCACCAGAAAGCCAAAATGTTCCATTGCTTTCTTCAGGGAATAGGAAATGGATAGAATCTTCTTCCTTCCTTTGTCATCCCAAGCATACTCACAGCTCCAAGAACTTGAAGGAAGGTTGAACTCTGAGCTTTTGCATGATAATGAGAATGATATATGGAGCTACTCTTGGGACTCTCACTCATACAACAGTAAGAAAGCTTACAAACTTCTGATGGGTGACAATGCTGCCTCTCCCCTCTTTATCTGGCTGTGGAGATCAAGTAATCTGGGTAAGCACAAGTTTTTCTTTTGGTTATTACTGAGAGACAGGCTAAGCACAAGAAATATTTTGGAAAGAAAAGGGATGGAACTGGACAACTACAACTGTGTTCTTTGTAACTTGGACACTGAGGAGACTTGTTTCCACTTGTTCTTTGAATGCCCTTTTAGTAATCAGTGCTGGACGACAATCCCAATACTCTGGAACTCAACTCTCAGCCCACTGGACATGATTATACAAGCCAGAAATGATTTTGGGGCCTCTATTTTTAGAGAAATTTTCATCACTGCCTGCTGGGTGATTTGGACGACAAGGAATAGTGTCATCTTTGACAATGGAGAAATCAATCTCAACACTTGGAAGAGGCAGTTTAAATTGGAACTTGGACATGTGCATGCCAAGTCCAAAGCAGCTACAAAGACCAAACTTAATAATTGGAGAGATAGCTTTATGTAATCTTTTGTTAATTCTTTTTTGTTTTGAGCCTAGCTGCTCTGTAATTCTTCTCTCCTCCCCCTTGTAAATATGTCTGGGCCCTTCATTCTTTTATTAAATATAAAAATGAAAAAATATAGGTAGGGGATTCCCCTACTGATCCGCTCAAAAAAAGGTGAAAGGGCTTGGAAAGATTGCTATCTCCAATGATCTAAGCATTAGCAATGTGCTTCTAGTTGAAAGGCTTGAGTTCAATTTATTATCGATAGCTCAATTGTGTGATCTCGGTTTCAAGTGCATCTTTGGAGTGGAGGATGTGGAAATCATTAGTGTAGATGTTTCAAACATGATCTTCAAGAGATTTCAGTATGAGAACCTCTACCTAGTGGATTTCAATGGTAGTGAGACCCAACTCTCTACATGTCTCATTTCAAGATCTAGCATGGATTGGTTGTGGCATAGAAGGCTTGTGCGAACACATGGTAGATAAGTACCCATGAATGTTCAGTTTTGATGATGAATGATTGACCAACACTTGAGTGTTTCAGTTTGAGCGGCTTATTCTAACCTCTTGCAAAAGCATGTGTGTGTCTGTCTATCGGCTTGTGGTGTGCAGGTGATATGCCTAGTGACAGTGGTCAATGGCGTGGAGAAGGTCGAGTAGAGGCTTGCCGTGCCAATGGACTAAGAGCAGTGAAGGGCGGAAGTGTGGCTCGGACTGAGGGACCATGGGCGCCGGCGGACTAGCTGTGGTGGCTAGTACTTGGCATTGGCGAGTGCGAGAAGACATGGAGGTAGACCGAGTCGAGATGGTGGACGTGCGAGTCGAGCGGAGGCTCAGGGGACTCGGAATCTGACCGGGCGAAGACAAGGTGGCTCGCGTCGAGTGGTTTGGTGGTTTGGGCCTCAAAACCATCCACGTCGGTTTCTGAGTTTGGGCCGCAAAACTCGGGGTTCGGTAGTTGAGCCCAAAGCTACCGGTGGCGAGTTTCCTGGGTTTGGGCCTCAAAACCTAGGCGGAGCTTCCGAGGAAGCGGGGATGGCACGTGGCGGAATCCTGGAGGTTGCGTCGAGGCGACGACAACTCTCGGCAGGAAGCGGGGCCGTCCATTCAAAATGCGGGAGATATTTCTAGGAGCTTGGACTGCAATGCTTAGGCTAGGTAGTTCACTCAATGTATCTAGGGGGGTCTTTGGGAAATAGCCAAAGCCCGATAAGTAGGGGGGTGAAGGGGTATCCCTCATCCCATCTCTTGAACCCTAATCATTTGCCCCAACTCTCTCTCTACCCTCTCTCTAGTTCATGAGATCCCTAGGTTGATTTCACCAACCTCTGTAAGAACTCGAATCTTTTGGTGGGAATCGGAGGTCCGACTCTCTGAGTGCCATGGCACGGTTAGTTTCTTGATCGAGTCTCCCCGGTTGCTTGTGTTCTTCACGTTTGTCATTGGCTCTCTCTTTTTCCCAAGTTGATTTATCTTTGTTGAGAGGAGCTTTGCAAAATCCACTTGAACCAAGTTGTTCGTATTCGTGAGGAGCATCTTTGCACCGAAGGAATTCACGAGTGCGTAGATCAGGCAATTTCTTTGCGGGGTTCTTCGTTTTGCCTTTTCTCCCAAAATCCGAGTGTTCCTGTTTATCCTCTCCAAATTGAGCGATGATTTCTTCGGGATAGCTCCCCAACTGCACAAGGATCATGCCTACAAAGTTTGGTTGCAGTTGGAGTTCATTTGGTTGAGTTTTGGGAAGATTTGGCGGAGTGAAATCGGTTTTCGTGAGTTTTTTGTGCGCTGTTCGTGAGCTCCGGACCGCCCTCCGGACCACTTTGGACAAGGCTCCGGACCATAACGGCGAGTGGTCCTGTGGTCTGGCCAAAAGTCTGCAGAGCAACCCCTAGCTCCGGACCGAGCTCCGGACTAGTCCTGTGGTACCGTCGGACCACTAGTCCGGAGGTTGGGAGCTCACTGCGTTGGCTGATTTTGAGAAGAAAAAGCGTCGGACCACCCATCGGACCACCCTCCGGACCATAGTACCGGACCATAGCGAGTGGTCCTGTGGTGTGGCTGAAAAATGCAGTAAGGCACCTAGCTCCGGACCTAAGCTTTGGACCATACCACCGGACCATAACGAGTGGTCCTGTGGTCACTGATAGAAGTAGTCTTGTGCTCGTTTCTCTCTCGTCCGGACTCTGAATCAAGTTCCATTTGTTGCGTTGGATTCGTATTCACGTAAGGAACATGATTAGGTACTTTTGAGACCAGTTCTCATAAGTATTTTTGGGTGTGTTCTTGCCTCTTCTCTCTAGGGGTTGAGAGTACCACTCTCGGTGTATCAGTTTCGAGTTCGTGGCTTCGACCGTCCTCCATCTTCTCCGACCGCTCCGCTGCACCTTTAGGGGTCTTCCTAAGGTGTCCACCTACTTATTAGGTCGTGTGCAAGTCGGTTCTTCCGAGGTCAAGTTTTGGGTGTGAGTTTGGGACAAGGGCCAAGTCTTTTAGTTGGATTTTATTTGGCTCCTATTCACCCCCCTCTGGTCGCCGTTCTCGGTCCTTTAATTGGTATCAGAGCCGGTTAAGGATCAATCCACCTTACACAGTTCTTGATCCACGAAGGTGACATGGAGCGAGGTGCTGGTAAACCTCCTTACTTTGATGGAACCAACTTTGCCTATTGGAAGGTGCGCATGTCCGCTTACCTTCAAGGGCTTGACACAAAGTTTTGGGAGATTTGTGAGAATGAGAACTACATGGTTTTTGACGCTCGGATCACTGATGCTCAAGTCACGCAACATGCGTCAAATGCAAGAGCCCGTAGTATTCTCTTCTCTTGTTTGTCTCTTCCGGAGTTTGAGCGGGTTTCGAGTCTCACTACGGCACGGGAGATCTGACAAACACTCTTGAGATATCATGAGGGCAACCCTCAGATCATGTCCAGACTCTTCGACACGTACCGTAGAGAGTACGAGAACTTTTCTCAGTTGGCCGGTGAATCTGTTGACGGGATGTTCACTCGCTTCCAATCTATCGTCAACAAGATCCGTGCTAATCGAGCCAACTTGCCTTATGATGATCATGAGATGGCTATCAAGCTTTTGCATGCTCTTGATCGGAAGGTGTGGGAGATGAAGGTGGCTGCCATTCAGGAGTCACCGGGCTATGATGCCCTGACCGTGGACGAGCTGTTCAGCAAGCTCAAGTCCTCGGAGATTGACTACCAAACCCGGGCCAAGCTTGAAAACCCATCGAAACCATCTATGGCATTGGTTTCTGGCCCCGGTGGTACATCTTCTTGATCCTCTAACCCTTCACACTCTTCGTTCGCTTTGTCTTTGATTTCTGTGATAGAGGAGCAAGTGGAGGATCTTGGAGATGATGAGTTGGCCCTAGTCATCACTAGGTTCTCACGGTTTCACAAGAACCGTTTGAACCGATGACGTGGTGGCTCGGCCAAGGGGTGCTACCATTGCGGTGATGAGGATCACTTCATTGCAAACTGCCCCAAGAAAGTTGTGGGTGACTTCACCAAACGCAAGGACAAGCGCGAGCACCACTTCGAGTACAAGCATAAGCCCAAGGGCGGCTACAACCGAAGGTCTTCGAAGAAGGTGATCGACAAGGTGAAGCCCAAGCACCGAGCCTTCCTCAGCGACATCGATGCCTCCTCCGACGGAGATGCTTCCTCATCGACGATGAGTCAAAGGGAAAGGTTGAGGACAAGTTCAACGACCTATGCTTCTACGCCAACGCTAAGCACAGTGGCTTTTGCACCATGGCGATTGAAGAAGGCAAGGTCGGGAAGCGCAAGGATGGCCCCGACTACGACTACGACTCCGACACACCCGGGGTATCACCCACCATCGAATCCCTCTCGCTCGAGCTTGAGTCTCTGAACGACACCTTGATGAGTCAAGATGCGTTGCTCAAGTGTGCCGCTTGTGAGAGGAACGATTTTAAGGCGAAGTACCTTAGCGCGCTTCATGAGCTAGATTTTGCTAAGGCGTCTGTGGTGGTTACCGAGGAGGTAGAGTGTGATGCTTGTGCCATCCACATGTCTGATCTTGTCACTCTCCAGGACAAGTATGACACTCTACTTGAGGAGTTTAGTGAGCTGAAGGCTAGGCCTAGCTTACTTGGTGCGTGCAAGTCTTGCTTAGGCTTGCGTTCTGAGCTGACATCGAAGGATTCTAGGATCGCTGTGTTAGAGAAGGTCAACTCATATAGCACTAGAGAGTCGGATTGCTTTGAGGCTTTGGAGCTTGAGATCGCGTTGTGCAGACACGACAAGATGCATACCGAGGAGGAAAACACATACCTTCAGTCCATCTTGAGTTGGGTGTCTTGCCGAGAGCCGTAGTCGGGGATGTTGCTTAGCAGTTGCAAAAGGGCTGGCAGCACGGGAGTAGGCTTTGCTATAGGTGGGAAGGACGATAGCTTGTTCGGTAAGATCGGTGAGTGCAGTGGTTTGAGCGAGAGTGAAAAACCCACCATAGCACCCAAGCTCACCAAGATCACTCCACCTAAGCCTACCGACCCCTCCAAGTTTCCTGTGAGAGATGGTGTGTTTGAAGAGCCACCCAAAACCACTCCACAGAAGCAAGTGTGGATTGCCAAACCGAATCATCTTTGCAACCCACTTGACACACTGCCAGACATCTCTCGTGATCCCCTTCCTAAGAAAGCTAGAGCCACCCAACCCAACAAGAGAGTGGCTACCAAGAGTGCGGTGAGGTACCATTGTGAGTATTGTGAGCGGGATGGGCACTTGGCTGAGTTTTGCTTTAGGAGGAAGAGGGATGATCGACGTCAGTTTGAGTTGAACAACCATGACATGTACCGCCCACCTATTGGGGTGCGTGAACCGGAAGTTCAGAGGCGCACTACTAGGCCTAGAGGTACAATGCCTCAAGGTGCTAGGCCTCAGGAGGTGAGACCACATGGTGGTCGTGCCCGGTGGGGTACCGGTCGTGACCCATACGACTACGGGTCTCGTGGCGGTGGCTTCATTCCTCCCTTCTCTAGCGAACCACATTTTCCCTATTGTGGTGATCGCTATCCCTCCGTGGGGCAGGAGATGTTTGGTTTTTCTCCTAACCCATTCTTTGGGCAAATGGGACAACACTGGTATCCTTCACAGTTTACTAACCCAGTGTTGCACCGTTTGCTCACCCTATGTCTTTTTATTGATGTAGGAAGGAGGACTAGAGGAGACTTGGCTTGTGGATTCCGTATGCTCACGCCATATGACCGGAAGTGCCAAGTGGTTCTCCAGCCTCGACCCCGTGCACCACACTGAGTATATCACATTCGGGGATAAGAGTAAAGGTATGGTTGTCTCGGATTTTGGACTCTCGTGGTGATCTTGTTTCCCGGATTTTGTCGTTCGGGAAGGTTTTTCGTGCGGATTTTTCTATCTCTTCCGGACCTTCTCGTTGTCTTCTTGCCGGTTCTTCTTCCGATCTTTGGAAGTGGCATAGGAGATTAGGACATTTGAGTTTTGACTTGCTTGCAAGGCTTAGCTCAAGGGACCTTATCCAAGGATTGCCAAAGCTAAAGTTCGAGAAGGATTTGGTTTGCCATCCTTGTAGGCATGGCAAGATGGTTGCCGCTTCCCATCCTCCTGTGACTGAGATCATGACCACTAGACCCGGCGAGCTCTTACACATGGACATAGTTGGTCCAGCTCAGGTCAGGTCGAAAGGAGGGAAGTGGTATGTGGTTGTAGTCGTTGATGACTACTCGAGATACTCTTGGGTGTTATTTTGGAGAGTAAGGATGAGACTTTTCCACTTGTTCGAGATCTGTTTTTGAGATTGCAAAATGAGCTACCTAAGAATGCCATGAGAGCTATCCGCAGTGACAATGGCACAGAATTCTAGAATGCTCACTTTGCAACTCTATGCTCTTCTTTGGGTCTCGATCACTAGTTTTCCTCACCTCACACTCCCTAGCAGAACGGTGTTGTGGAGTGCAAGAATCAGACCCTTGTTGAAATTGCCAGGACGATGCTCGATGAGCATAGGACTCCTAGGCGGTATTGGGCCGAAGCGATCAGTTCTGCTTGCTATGTTTCCAATCGCATTTTCTCTGAGCTTTCAAGAAGAAGACCTCTTATGAGCTACGATTTGGGAGACCACCCAAGTTAAGTCACCTACGGGTGTTTGGGTGCATGTGCTTCATCCTCAAAAAGGGCGGTAAGTTGGACAAGTTTGAGTCTCTATCTTCTGACGGTATCTTTCTTGGTTATTCTACTCACTCTCGTGCTTATCATTCTCTTAACCTTGAGACTAACCGAGTGATGGAGACCTGTGAGATTACCTTCGATGAAACTATGCCCTGCATTTACACCGCTTTTGAGCTTGCAGATGATGATGAGGTGAACACTAGCATCTTTGTGGAGGAGGAGCAGGACGATGCCGATTGGGGTGATCCCGAGCCGACTCCACCGGCTGCCCCCGTCGACCCTACGACATCTACTTTGGCTCACGGTCCCGACCCGACTACTTCCTCTACATGGGGGCTGTTCAAGCAACTTCCTCAGTTGGTGCCCGCTGCACCTTAGGGAGATCCAGTTGCTGTCGAGGGGGGGGGGCACTTCGTCCAGGCAGGCTCCCTGCCACATCCAGCGGTAGCACCTGCCGGAGAACATCATCAGTGACATCGACTGACGAGTCACGCGGTCTAGGTCCTATCTCTCTCACTTTGCTCATTCGGCTTTTGTCGCTTCTTTTGAGCCCCGAGATGTTGGACACGCTTTGATGGATCCGGATTGGGTTAATGCCATGCATGAGGAGTTAGAAAACTTTGAGCGAAACCGCGTTTGGGTCTTAGTTCCTCCACCACCTAGTTGTCACCCAATAGGTACCAAATGGTTTTCAAAAACAAACAAAGTGAGGATGGGGTGATAGTGCGCAACAATGCTAGGTTGGTAGCTCAAGGCTTTTGTCAAAAGGAGGGAATAGAATATGAGGAAGCCTTTTCTCTCGTAGCTCGTTTAGAAGCTATTAGAATCCTTCTAGCTTTTGCGACTTCTAAGGGTTTTAAACTTTTTCAAATGGATGTTAAAAGTGCTTTCTTAAACGGCTACATAGAGGAGGAAGTTTATGTTAAACAATCTCCCGGTTTCGAAAATCCTAAGTTTCCAAACCATGTTTTTAAACTTCACAAAGCTTTGTATGGTTTGAAACAAGCCCTAGAGCATGGTATGATAGATTGCGAACCTTCTTGCTAGCTAAGGGTTTTAAAATGGGATCGGTAGATAAGACGTGGTTTCTCCTCAAGCAAGGCAAATACACTCTCCTTGTCCAAATTTACGTGGATGATATCATCTTTGGTGGTTCTTCTCATGCTCTTGTTGCCAAGTTTGCAGATCTTATGAGCAGGGAATTTGAGATGAGCATGATGGGAGAGTTGACCTTCTTTCTCAGGTTGCAAATCAAGCAAACCCGGGAAGGGATTGTGCACCAAGGAAAGTACACGAAGGACATCTTGAATAAGTTTGACATGGGTGAGGCAAAGCCTCTTTCGACGCCCATGTCGACTGCGACTACCTTGGATGCGGATGAGGAAGGAGAGGCAATGGACCAGACGGAGTACCGCAGCATGATCGGGTCGCTTCTGTACCTGACGGCGACCCGGTCAGACATTCAGTTCGCCGTCTGCCTATGTGCTCGCTTTCAGGCGTCCCCACGGACTTCGCACAAGCAAGCGGTGAGATGCATCATGAGGTACTTGCACTTCACTCCTGAGTTTGGACTTTGGTTTTCCACCTCTTCCTCTCTTGTTCTTTGTGGTTATTCTGATGCTGACTTTGCCGGTTGCCGGCTTGATCGGAAGTCCACTTCTGGGACTTGCCAGTATCTCGGGTCTTCTTTGGTTTCTTGGTCTTCTCACAAACAGTCTAGCGTGGCACAGTCGACGTGCGAAGCTGAGTACATTGCCGCGGCTAGCTATTGCTCGCAGTTGATTTGGATGATTGCCACTTTGAAAGATTTTTGTCTTGAACTTACTAAGGTGCCTCTGCTTTGCGATAGCACGAGTGCAATTAGTGTGGCAAAAAATTCTGTGCTTCATTCAAGGACCAAACACATTGAGGTCCGCTTTCATTTCTTGCGAGATCATTACGAGAAGGGCGACATAGACCTCCGGCATGTCGAGACCCACAACCAGCTTGCGGATATCCTCACAAAGCCTTTGGATGAAGCTGCGTTTTCTCATCTTCGAGGCGAGTTGGATGTTTGCTTTCCTTTTTAGAGGAGGAAAGTTTTGTGTATCATAGTTCTTTTTGGTTCTTTTTGTCTTTCTTCTCATTTGGTGTCTTTTTAGTGTTTAATTGGTGTCATTGCATCTCATTTGCATTTGTTACATAGTTCATTTCAACCTTCACACTTATAGCCTATATAATGAATCTATGCTCTGTTTGAGGTGCTTTATGTGTCTATGGTGTTGCCTAACTTAGACTCTCTTTGATCTAATGATATGCAATAGAGCTAAGTTAGAAAAGCTTTAAAACTGAAATTAATTCCCCATGCCACCTCTGAAATGGCACTAGCATGTGTAGGCTTTTGAAGATCCTTCTTGGTTGTCTTGTATATAGCTTGTAACTATGACTCTTCATTGTCTCATTCACTACCTTTGAGCACCATGATTAAAACTATTAAAATGTAAATGCTCTCTGTTTTGTGAATTGGAAAGATCGAGTTGGGTTTGCATTGTGAGCACTTCACAGTGTGTTCGAGACTGCTTCCATATGGGTTGATACTTGAGCGGTGTCGTGTATGACCAAATCAGGTGTGTCAAGTCCTTTGACTTCGCCCGGTTGGTAAGAAGTGGCATCACTTTGCTTATAACCACTTGCATACAACTTAAATGTGCCTAAAACTGAATTTTGGCTGTGAAACTCTAAAACTTGAAAAATTCATTCAGTTGGGTCATTGGCTTGTTGTATGAACTTTGCTAGGGATAGTTCTACTTGCTATACATGATATTGCTTTGAGATAGATCCTATCTTGTTTACCATGTCTAGTTGTCTCTAGGAGGTGATACCCTTTCTCTGCTCTCACATGATATGCTCTCTAAAATAGCTTCTAATGTGATCTTAAGCTCAACTTGAGTCTTTGCTAGGCACGTAGAGCTTTTCCTATTCTCACAGGATCACATCACGTAGAGCATCTATTCATTGTCTTAGCTCTATGTATGAAGTTTTTGCACTCATTTTGAATTTCATGGCTTTTGTGGCACGTAGTGCTTGATGAGCTGCATGTATCAACAAGGGGGAGAAAAGGTGTGCATTTCATTGTCATATTCATCCAAGGGGGAGTTTTGGTGCATTTTAGTACTTGCACTAGTCAAGGGGGGAGAAAATGTGGCTTTTGAGCTTTGTTCTTCAATTGGTATCTCTTTGTTTTCTTGGCTCTTTTCACCCTTTCTTGGTATCTTGAGTGTGCATGTTCCCAGGGGGAGTTTGTGCTAGATATGTTGAGCCGTTGCCTCTTCTGGAGGGTCTAGCTTGCTTTGGTGGCTCTGACAGGTTTCGATTGGTCTTTTTGAGCCTTAGTTGATTTATTTGGTATCTTGGACTTGCTAGCGGTGTTGAGTCCGTTCTCTGCCTCTTTTTGAGGGCTAGCTTTGTTTTGCTTGGTTGCATCGAGCCGTTGCCCATGTCTTTGGGAACCAAATTTGGAATCGCTTTGCTTCTCTCAAGTGACCTCGTTTTGGCTTTCTTAGGTTTTTGGTCATTTTAAGAGCTTTACCTTGTGGCTCAAATCTGAAATGCACTTGTGTTGACAATGCACTCATCAAGGGGGAGATTGCGAACACATGGTAGATAAGTACCCATGAATGTTCAGTTTTGATGATGAGTGATTGACCAACACTTGAGTGTTTCAGTTTGAGAGGCTTATTCTATCCTCTTGCGAAAGCATGTGTGTGCCTGTCTATCAGCTTATGGTGTGCAGGTGCTATGCCTAGTGACAGTGGTCAATGGCATGGAGAAGGTCGAGTAGAGGCTTGCCGTGCCGATGGACTGAGAGCAGTGAAGGGCGGAAGCGGGGCTCGGACTGAGGGACCATGGGCGCCGGCAGACTAGCTGTGGTGGCTAGTACTTGGCATCGGCAAGTGCGAGAAGACATGGAGGTAGACCGAGTCCGCCGAGTCAAGACGGTGGACGCGCGAGTCGAGCGGAGGCTCAGGGGAGTCGGAGTCCGACCAGGCGAAGACAAGGTGGCTCGCGTCGAGTGGTTTGGTGGTTTGGGCCTCAAAACCATCCACGTCGGTTTCCGAGTTTGGGCCACAAAACTTGGGGTTCGGTAGTTGAGCCCAAAGCTACCGGTGACGGGTTTCCTGGGTTTGGGCCTCAAAACCTAGGCGGAGCTTCCGAGGAAGCGGGGATGGCACATGGCGGAATCCTGGAGGTTGCGTCGAGGCGACGACAACTCTCGGCAGGAAGCGGGGCCGTCCATTCAAAATGCGGGAGATATTTCCAGGAGCTTGGACTGCAATGCTTAGGCTAGGTAGTTCACTCAATGTATCTAGGGGGGTCTTTGGGAAATAGCCAAAGCCCGATAAGTAGGGGGTGAAGGGGTATCCCTCATCCCATCTCTTGAACCCTAATCATTTGCCCCAACTCTCTCTCTACCCTCTCTCTAGTTCATGAGATCCCTAGGTTGATTTCACCAACCTCTGTAAGAACTCGAATCTTTTGGTGGGAATCGGAGGCCTGACTCTCTGAGTGCCATGGCACGGTTAGTTTCTTGATCGAGTTTCCCCGGTTGCTTGTGTTCTTCACGTTTTGCTTTTGCTCTCTCTTTTTCCCGAGTTGATTTCTCTTTGGTGAGAGGAGCTTTGCAAAATCCACTTGAACCAAGTTGTTCGTATTCGTGAGGAGCATCTTTGCACTTAAGGAATTCACCTCAAACCTCACGAGTGCGTAGATCGGGCAATTTCTTTGCGGCATTCTTCGTTTTTCTTTTCTCCCCCAAATCCGAGTGTTCCCGTTTATCCTCTCCAAATTGAGTGATGATTTCTTCGAGATAGCTCACCAAATGTACAAGGATCATGCCTACAAAGTTTGGTTGTAGTTGGAGTTCATTTGGTTGAGTTTTGGGAAGATTTGGCAGAGTGAAATCGGTTTTCACGGGTTTTTTGTGCGCTGTTTGTGAGCTCTGGACCACCCTCTGAACCTAGGTGAGTGGTCCTGTGGTCTGGCCAAAAGTCTGCAGAGCAGCCCCTAGCTTCGGACCAAGCTCCGTACTAGTCCTGTGGTACCGTCGAACCACTAGTCCGGAGGTTGGGAGCTCACTGCGTTGGCAGATTTTGAGAAGAAAAAGCGTCGGACCACCCGTCGGACCACCCTCTGGACCATAGCACCGGACCATAGCGAGTGGTCCTGTGATGTGGCCGAAAAAACTACAGTAAGGCACCTAGCTCCGGACCTAAGCTTCGGACCATACCACCGGACCATAGTGAGTGGTCCTGTGGTCAATGACATAAGTAGTCCTGTGCTCGTTTCTCTCTCGTCCGGACTCTGAATCAAGTTCCGTTTGTTGCGTTGGATTCGTATTCATGTAAGGAACATGATTAGGTACTTTTGAGACCACTTATCATAAGTATTTTGGGTGTGTTCTTGCCTCTTCTATCTAGGGGTTGTGTTGGGGAGATAACCTCGGCATATCCCCAGGGACCTTCTTGGGCCTGCCGACCAGGAGACGACCCAGCCTACGAGGCCTTGCGGCATGCGACCAGCCCATCGTGCTCTCTAAGGACTCCTAAGAAGACTTGCTCGTGAAGGAAGATCCTAGGAGATAGACTCGAATCCCTTGCCATAGGGAACCGATCGTAATAGGTTAGGATATGGAAATTGTAACCCTGCTCCCCGGCTATATAAGGCGAGCAGGGACCCCACTCAGAAACCCCCAGACAACCTCTCTCAGATCATCTACAGATCTTGTAACCTGATATACGAGATCAATCTAGCCACCAGAGCACAGGACGTAGGGTATTACGACGGTTTGCCGGCCCGAACCTGTATAAATCGCCATGTCTACGCTCTCTGTGTTACGCTTGATCGCCGTCGCCACACCTCCGCCTAACAATCTACTACCGTGGGGTACCCCCTGGGTAGACTACGACGCATATTTCGTTGACAGTTGGCGCGCCAGGTAGGGGGTGTGTGCATCGACTCCATGGCTCATCAAGCGGTCACCTTCCCCGGATCCATGGTTATCCCCGCAGGCGGCGCCACCCTCCAAATTGGATCTATGATCTGGACCATCCATGGCACCATCTCCATCACCGAAACGTTGGAATCAACACAGCTCCTCGCGCCGAACTCTCCTCCAATCGAAGACCCGGTCACTAAGGCAGTTCAAAACATCCCTGACCGTACTACCCGTGATGACTGTGCGAGCGCCGTCGACCAGGTTGATGAAGACCTCACCGAATGCATCAACCTCATCAGCATCGCCCGTCACTGACTTCGTGTAACGCCCAGAGTCCAAACGGCTCAGATCCACTCTGCACGCTGAGCGAACCACACCCACCACCATCCCACTTAAGCTTTCGTCCTCGCTTCGCTTAAAAGGATTAACCCGGAGATGGTGGGATGAACTCTAGAAGCCTTATATGTTGGTCTATCCCACCTTAAACAACCAAGGTGGGACTAAACCCTCCACAATATCTCATTAACACACATGGGCCACTACGGGCGAAACGGGCCGGATGTGACATACACCCCCCCTCAAAGAACTCGACGTCCTCGTCGAGCCCAACATACCCACAACCAGGCAAACGATGACCAGAAACGTTCCCTCTTAGCACACGCGACCGTGCGCCCAGTGTCGGCACATGTGCCATGTCGTGCGCCCCGCAGAGCCTACACGCGCAATGAACCTACATGTCCGCACACCTGGCCTGCACGCGCCCGCTGCCGCGAAGGTCGGCTCTGATACCATTTGTAACGCCTAGAGTCCAAATGGCTCAGATCCACTCTGCACGCTGAGCGAACCACACCCACCACCATCCCACTTAAGATTTTGTCCTCGCTTCGCTTAAAAGGATTAACCCGGAGATGGTGGGATGAACTCTAGAAGCCTTATATGCTGGTCTATCCCACCTTAAACAACCAAGGTGGGACTAAACCCTCCACAATATCTCATTAACACACATGGGCCACTACGGGCGAAACGGGCCGGATGTGACACTTCGTTCACACGCATTGGCCTCACGAAAGACCAAATCTGAAGCACCACTGCTGCACTCGGCGCCCGACCTCGTCGGCCACGGCACCGGGCGAAAGCACCGACGTGGTAACGGGTACAAAGAGATCCTCGATGGTCCCTGCCCTCTTCATGGACAGGGAAAACACACCATGCGGGGGTGCATCGCCCTTAAGGAGACTTTCCAGAACAAGGCAGACTCAAGGCGATCTGACAGTACTCCAGAAAAGGGAGATCTAACGGAGACTCCGACTACCGGCTTCATGAAGGCCGCGCGCATCTTCCCCATATTCGGCGGGCACCCAGGTGATAATGGTAAGCATCGCCGCTCCTTTTACGACTGCAACAACATTCATGTCCCTTCTCCAGATTGGACAAAGCAGCGGATCGACTTTTCGAGGGACAACCAACAAGTACGTCACCAATACCCTGGTCGTCGGTGCAGCTATCTCAATCGGTCTCTTCAAGAAGATACTTGTCGACGGCGGCAGCTCCGTCAATGTCATATTTCCAAACACCCTCCAGCGGCTTGAGTATCATGAAAGCAATCTCCGACCAATGAACTTCTCCCTTCACGGCGTCATCCCTGGTGAAAAGTCGTCACCGTTCGGACAAATCACTCTCCCGGTGCGATTTGATTCCGACAAACTAACCCGCGAGGAGCCCGTCGACTTTGTGGTCGCCGACATTGATACTCCATATGACGCCATCCTTGGACGGCCCGCACTCTCAAAGCTCATGGCGATACCACATTATACGTATTTACTGCTCAAGATGCCGACACCGCAGGGCGTCATCAGCATCCGCTCCGATCTACAAACTTCCTACGAGTGTGAACAAGTGGCGATCGAAAACGCGAATAGTCGCGAACATCTACATGGCACTCAAATCTGCCTGTCCGATGCGGCCAAACCTCACGCAGGGGATTTCGACATCCCAGAACCTCCAACTACACGCGCCTCGAAAAAGTCCAGGGAAACAAAGACTGTGGCCCTGGTCAACGACGACCCAGAGAAGACCGCTGTGATCGGCGCCGGCCTCGCCCCCGAACAAGAAAGCGCACTCATCAGTTTCCTGCGGCGCAACATCAACATCTTCGCCTGGAAACCGGCCGATATGCCAGGCGTCCCCCGAGATCGCGCCGAGCGCTCGTTGAATGTGGTTGAAGGAGCCAAACCGACTCGACAAAAGCTTAGAAGGTTCGCACCGAATCGCAAGGAAGCCATAAAAGCCGAAATAACCCGGCTCCTAGCCGCGGGATTTATTAGAGAAGTAAATCATCCAGACTGGCTGGCCAATCCAGTCCTTGTACGAAGAAAGAATAATGAATGGAGAATGTGTGTTGATTATAAGAGTCTCAACAAGCATTGCCCCCCGACCCCTTTCCTCTGCCGCGAATCGATGAAGTTGTCGACTCTACTATGGGATGCGAACTCCTCTCCTTCCTCGACTGTTATTCCGGTTACCACCAAATAGCCCTAAAGGTCGAAGATCAGATCAAAACATCGTTTATAATGCCTTTCGGCGTCGACTGCTACACGACAATGTCCTTCGGGCTAAAAAACACCGGCGCCACGTACCAACGTGCCATACAAGAGTGGTTGGAAGACCTCATTCCAGGAAAAGTCGAGGCCTACGTAGACGACGTAGTCGTAAAAACGCACTCCGTTGAAACGTTGATCGCCGACATAGAGGAAACCTTCAAGGCCCTCAACGAGTTCAGATGGAAGCTAAACCGAAAGAAGTGCATTTTCGGCGTACCTTCAGGGAACCTCCTGGGCAACATCGTCAGTTAGTCTGGCATTCGAGCCAACCCGGAAAAAAACGGCAGTAGTTCTCCAAATGAAACCTCCATCCAACGCAAAGGACATACAAAAACTCGTAGGGTGCATGGGTGCCCTCAACCGCTTCATCTCTCGCTCAGGAGAGAAAGGACTTCCGTTCTTCAGACTCTTGAAGGGCGGACAAAGGTTCGAGTGGAACGACGAAGCAAATCGCGCATTCAACAATATTAAGCGGTACCTAACTGAGCCACCATCCCTGGTCGCACCAAAGAAAGACGAGCCAATGTTGCTTTACATCGCCGCCACAAATCGAGTCGTCAGCACCGTCATGGTGGTCGAGCGCAACGAAAGCAGACGTGTATTCCGAGTCCAGCGATCATCTTATTTTGTAAGCGAAGTACTGAACGAATCAAAAACGAGATACCCCCAGGTCCAGAAGCTACTATACGCAGTCCTCATAACCGCACACAAGCTCCGATATTATTTCGAACGATTAACCATGGTGACAGTCATCACCGAGTTCCCGTTAGGTGACATACTGCGCAACAAGGACATCACTGGGCGAATAATAAAATGGGCGATGGAACTGGGAACCTTCAACATAGCCTTCCAGGGGAGGCACACGATCAAATCACAAGCACTCGCTAATTTCATCGCCGAATGGATCGACATACAGGTCCCTATAAGCACCGACATCCCTGAACACTGGACCCTAGTCTTTGATGGGTCACTATCCATCCACGGGGCCGGTGCCGGCCTATTTTTCATATCACCATCCAGCGATAAGCTACGATACGTCCTACGGCTACTGTTTCCAGCCTCCAACAACGCTGCTGAATACGAAGCAGCCCTTCACGGGCTCAGAATCGCAAACGAACTCGGCATAAAGCGCATCATCGTCAACGGCGACTCAACCCTAGTAATCAATCAACTCAACAAAGAACGGAAGTGCTCCAATGAGAAGATGGACGCATACTGCGCCGCAATTCGAAATCTAGAAGGCAAGTTCTTCGGGATCGAATACCACCATGTTCCATGAGACCGAAACTAGGCTGTAGATGAATTGTCCAAGTTAGGATCGTCACGATCCCCCATCCCGGTGGGAGTCTTTATCCAAGACCTACATTAACCGTCAATCGTCGATGAGCGCGCAGCTCCACCCGAGGAAGTACCACCACCGCAGGCCAGCGCACTAACTGTCGCAAACACCAGCCGACCATTCGACTGGCGAGATGACTTCGTCCAGTACCTCTCCAACAACGAGTGCCATCAGACGAGACAGAATCAGAACGATTGACCCGCCGAGCTCACAACTATGTCCTAGTGGATG
Source organism: Microstegium vimineum (assembly GCA_022036555.1). NCBI lineage: Eukaryota > Viridiplantae > Streptophyta > Magnoliopsida > Poales > Poaceae > Microstegium > Microstegium vimineum. The sequence goes on along the minus strand of CM039131.1, from coordinate 19,673,758 downwards.
GCAGGTTGATGAGGAGAAACTCCAAGATGGAAGTGTTACAAAAATGCATCTCCAAGGAAGAGGGCGCGACGATGCTGCAAGACATCCACGTCGGCACCTGTGGGAACCATGCCGCCGCAAAGACACTGGTACGAAAAGCTTTCCGAGCAGGCTTCTACTGGCCGACGGCGGTCGCCGACGCAGAGCAAATGGTGCGAACCTGCAAGGGGTGCCAATTCTTCGCCAAACAAACTCACCGTCCCTCCCAGGAATCACAAATAATACCAGCTTCTTGGCCCTTCGCTTGTTGGGGTTTGGATATGCTAGGTCCCTTCCGACCAGCACCGGCAAACTTTAAATATATCTACGTGGTCGTCGACAAGTTCTCCAAGTGGATCGAAGTCAAACCAATCACCAAGGCATCGGCCGGAACCGCGGTAACCTTCATCGATGAGATCATACACCGATTCGGCGTCCCAAATTCAATCATCACCGACCTGGGATCAAATTTCACTGGAACTTCTTTCTGGGATTTCTGCGAAGACAATAAAATACTGGTCAAGTACGTCTCCGTTGCCCACCCAAGAGCAAACGGCTAGGCCGAACGCGCAAACGGAATGATACTAGACGCACTCAAGAAAAGGCTATACCAGGAGGAAGAGAAGAACGCAGGTCGCTAGTTACACGAACTGCTCGCAGTGCTTTGGGGACTACGTACGCAACCCAGTCGAAACACCGGCGTCTCCCCATACTTTATGGTTTTCGGCTCGGAAGCAGTAATGCCAACCGAGGTCGCCTTCGGCTCTCCACGTGTGGAAAACTACGACGAAGAAACATCCGACGAGGCTCGCATCGACGACATCGACCGTCTAGAAGAACAGAGGCTAACTTCGTGCATACGCACGGCCAAGTACCTAGAAGGCGTTCGACGATACTACAACCGCAATGTCAATAACAGATCATTCACCGCCGGAGACCTCGTACTCAAGAGGAAACTCAAGACCAAAGGCATGCACAAACTCTCGTCACATTGGGAAGGCCCCTACATTGTCAAAGAGGTAACCCGACCAGGGTTTTACCGACTCGCCCACCAGGAAGGCATCGACGTACCTAATTCATGGAGCATAGAACACCTCAGACGTTTCTACGCTTGGATACTTGTATAATTTGTCCCACCAATATCAATAAAGTTCGACGATCCCACCCATATACGTTCTCCCTTTTTGTCATCTATTTCGCGACCACAGTGCCCGGCGACCACTACAAAATGCATATGGCGATCGACGACTCCCCCAAAACACTCCCACAGTGTTCGACGACCTCTCCAAACGCATTGCGGCGTTCTCCAAATAGCCTGGCCATAACCAGAAAGCCCCCGAAGCTGGTCTGCCAATGGGTCATAGCGAATAGAAGTAGCTTCCCTACTCGCTACGACCACGGTGACAGAACCCCCAACTGATATTTCCCCATAAACCAGGCGGTATCATTTGGGTCGGAAGCCATGAGGTTATGCGCCCAGAATCTGTATACGACCACGGAACGGTCGACGACTCTACAAGCAGCATGGCTTTGCGCCCAGCGTCTGCAGGAACGGTCTCCACAGGCTGGTCACACCACGATAGAGCCTCTCGGAAAAGGGCCCTGACTCTGGTATCATTCAAAGCGTGCATGAGCTGTTCGCCCTCTGCGCTGCGGATTGCCAGCAGCGTACCTCCTTAGGAGTCCTTATGTATCCTACGCATGAAGTGGCGATAGCCCTACGACCTAGACCATTTGAGACCCAAGGCAGAACGCTTGATTCGCTACGGCTCACGACTCAGTAGGCATGAAGGGACATACAAGTGAAATAAAAGCTCACCGCCCGGATAAACAAAAGCTTTGACACATTTCACTTACACGTCCATACCAAGCCCCCATCACATACAACAACAGCTATCTAGTAGCAAAAAACTCCATATCGCGAAGTAAATCCTTAGCTACCACGTCGGCTTCCTTCTCCAAACGACTAATATTAGAGTCTGAAGTATCGGCCGCATAACCAGTCTCCAACCTTCGAAGACTGACGCGCGGGTAATGCGACTGCAACATCGATAACCCACGGGAGAGCATCATCTGCGCCGCCAAAGTCACAAACATCTTGAATTGACCACAAAAGCCTTGCACCTTCGCCACAATGTCACCAACAATATCATCCGACGCAGGAGCGGAAGCGAAGGCAACATCGTTCACACAGGCCACCACCGGGGCTACCTCTTCAATCACATCCCAAAATCGATGACGCCAGGCAACAACTTGATCCGCCAGTTCTACAAACGACAAAAGGTGTAAGTACAAAAGCAACAACTAGAGGAACTCCATAGACCACTATGAGCCAACCTTTCTTCGCCCGTGAAAGACGATCGACGTCACGATCCTTTTCTAGCAGAGCCCTCTCCAATTCATGCTTCCGCGCACGAGATTCCTGCAAAGATTTCTCCAAAGACGCAATGCGAAGCTTATGTTCCCGACCAGTTCTCAGCAACACCTATGAAACAAGGATAAGCATGCGGCCAGTTCATGATGAAAACAAGCTGACGACTCACCTGCACCACTCAAGATGCTCCGACCAGAATCAGAGTCTTCATCACCGACAATACCCTCCAGCGGGGGAGACACTTCCACAAAAACATCTTCAATTATAACAGAAGCCCGCTTCCTCCTCTTCGAACGATGGGTAAACACCAGTGGCACATCGTCATCATCAATTTCTGAGGCAAAACCGGAAGGTATCTCGGCACCCCCCGAAGAAGCAAGTCCACTACCAAGTCCCGGGGGATCTGCAGCCCAGGGCTCCGACCTCAAAGGCTCCGGATCGACAACAGTCGTCCCAACGCCGGGAAGCTCTTCGCCGACAAGGCCCTCATCGTCAATCCCCTTAGAACGACCAGACCCAGTCGGCTGATCAAAACCCGCCAAGGGCGTACAAAACTCTGGCAACAGATCAGGGGTCGGCAAGATGGCAAAATAGTGAGCACGGTCTTCACCGCGAACCTGCATAATAGAGGCACATAAGTACACCACTAGCTACAATGACACAATGCAGAGCAATATATAGATCAAAACTTGAGGAGGAGGACAACGAAGAGAAAAAGCCTCCCTCGAACGCGATGGCCGCGAACGCTTCGATAGGTCAAAGACGTAGTTTAGACGCTTTTCACCAACAGTGCTCTCAATATTCTCCGGCGCTTCGCGGGTACCGTCAACAATCCCAGCGTACTCAAAAGCTGGATGCGCCCTGTCCTTGCAGGTCTGACATCGTCTGTCAATAAAACTACAAGCTACCACCACCCCATCAAGAGTGCGGCGGTCGAGCAGCTCCAAAAGTAAGTTCACGGTATCCAAATTAGCCCCAGACGGCAGGTCCGACTAGGTCTCCAAAACTGTTGGCACTAGCGAAGGATCACATGGCACAAAGGGTTCCTCCTGATGAATATAAAACCACCTCGATTTGTGTCTAGCAAATTTGGAATGCAGCGGCATCGAGACGTATTCCCTAGCCATACCATCTCTGAGTTGAAGGTAAACTGAACTAATAACACCAACCAACTTCTCCCATTTATCTTCAAACGAAAGAAGTACCAGAACAAATCAAAGTGGGGATAGATCCCAATAAACGCCTCACACATATGAATAAACGTCGCAATGTGAACGATCGAGTTGGGGTTCAGATTGCAGAGTGAAATATCATAGTATCGCAAAAGGCCACGAAGGAAAGGATGAACCGGAACCCCGAGTCCGCAGCGAAAGAAAGGTTTGAACACCACAAGCTCACCAGTGTCCGGCGTTGGATACGACTCACCGAACGCTGGCCGCCGTGACTTGGGCCACTGTCCTCACCGGTTGTTTCGGCCCATTTACTTCCCCTTGCATAAACATTCGCTTACAGTCAATTACATGATTTACGGCTAATAATCTTTCCTTGCAATTTCACCAATGCTACAGTTCCGGGGAGTGGATGCGCATCTTTGTTATTTTTCAGGAAGAGGATATAGCTACAGCAACCTGGCCGACACGGTCGATAGAGCTACATGCACAAACACGCTCGGGGACTTCGCCTAGCTCCACGCCAAGCCAGGCTCGGGGACTGCGATTAGGGTGCCAGAAAACGACCACCAGACGGACAACACCCGGGGACTGCGAATAAAAACCAAAAGAACCCGATACAAGAATCTCTCTGAGCTCCTTCCATCAGGCTCGGGGACTACAGGTATTCGCAGTCGTTTATCATTAAACTAGTATTTCAATCCTTTATTTTCTACATACTTGATCCTGATGCAAGAAGCTACTCGCTACTCTCATCAGGCTCGGGGACTACGGGTACTTGGAGTCGTTTTTGCAAATTTATGCCCCAATCTCTATTTATATACTTTATGCACTACTTTATAAAGCATGGCACCACGTGCATACTTCACCTGCTACCATGCTCGGGGACTAAGTGGGTACAATTCACCTTGCAGTGAATGTACTGATCTTGTTCAGAAACAAAGCTCTGCTGTTTTAATGTGTGGTTTTTGCAGAGCCTAAGGGGGTACACTTCACCAGGGAAAGACCTTTCAAAATTTTTTTCTTCTTCAGCACGTCACATTCTTCCAGCAAGCTGCCGCAGCATCCGGCAAGACGACCAGCTCACATGCCAAGTTACGACGTTCCCGACTAGATCGATCTGGTCGGGAGACCTCTCCGAGCAGCACCTCGACCAGCCATGTTGGTCAGGACTCTACGACAACCACCCCGCATGACGGCGACCAGCTGGACGCCTCTTAGGATGACGCCGTGGGCTCGCCAAGAGAATATAACGTGCTCGGGGACTTGTTGGGGATATAACCTCGACATATCCCCAGGGACCTTCTTGGGCCTGCCGACGAGGAGACGACCCAGCCTACGAGGCCTTGTGGCACGCGACCAGCCCGTCGTGCTCGCTAAGGACTCCTAAGAAGACTTGCTCGCCAAGGAAGATCCTAGGAGATAGACTCGGATCCCTTGCCATAGGGAACCGATCGTAATCGGTTAGGTTATGGAAATTGTAACCCTGCTCCACGGCTATATAAGGCGAGTAGGGACTCCCCTCAGAAACCCCCAAACAACCTCTCTCAGATCATCTACATATCTTGTAACCTGATATACGAGATCAATCTAGCCACTAGAGCACAGGACGTAGGGTATTACGACGGTTTGCCGGCCCGAACCTGTATAAACTGCCATGTCTACGCTCTCTGTGTTACACTTGATCGCCGTCGCCACACCTCCGCCTAACAATCTACTACCGTGGGGTACCCCCTGGGTAGACTGCGACGCATATTTCGTCGACAGGTTGAGAGTATCGCTCTCGGTGTATCGGTTTTGAGTTCGTGGCTTCGATCGTCCTCCATCTTCTCCGACTGCTCCGCTGCACCTTTAGGGGTCTTCCTAAGGTGTCCACCTACTTGTTAGGTCGTGTGCGAGTCGGTTCTTCCGAGGTCAAGTTTTGGGTGTGAGTTTGGGACAAGGGCCAAGTCTTTTAGTTGGATTTTATTTGGCTCCCATTCACACCCCCCTCTGGTCGCCGTTCTCGGTCCTTTATCTTGGTCATGTTGGCATGAAGCAATTGAATAAGCTAGTCAAGCATGATCTAGTGAAAGGCTTGAAGGATATCACATATTAGAAGGACAAGCTATGCAGCTCATGTCAAGCCGGAAAGCAAGTTGGCAACACTCATCCGAAGAAGAGCATCATGAGTACAAGCAAAGCTTTTGAGCTATTGCACATGGATCTCTTTGGGCCAACAACATATACAAGCATTGGTGGAAACAAGTATGGATTTGTGACAGTGAATGACTTCACAAGATACACATGGGTATTCTTCTTGAGTGACAAGAGTGACACATTTTATATCTTCAAGTCATTTGTCAAGAGGTGCCAAAATGAGTTTGAAACAACTATCAAGAGAGTTAGAAGTGACAATGGGAGTGAGTTAATGAACATAAGAGTAGATGAACTTGGTGATGACTTTGGAATCAACCATCAATTCTCTCCAAAGTACACTCCTCAATCCAATGGGATAGTTGAAAGGAAGAATAGAATTTTGATTGACATGGCAAGATCAATGCTAAGTGAGTACAATGTTAGTCATTCCTTTTGGGCCGAAGCTATCAATACGGCTTGCTATTCTAGCAACCGCCTCTATTGTCATGGAATGCTTGAGAAGACTCCCTATGAGCTATTGAATAGAAGAAAGCCAAACATTGCCTATTTTCGGGTATTTGGTTGTAAGTGTTATATCTTGAAGAAGGGAACAAGGTTGAGCAAGTTTGAGAAGAAATGTGATGATGGATTTCTCCTTGGTTACTCAACAACTAGCAAGGCTTATCGAGTATGGCACTTGACTAGTGGCATTCTTGAGGAAGTGCATGATGTTGAATTTAATGAAACACAAGGCTCTCAAGATGAAGAAGAAAATTTAGATGATGTGAGAGGGGACAAGTTGGTCAATGCTATGAAATATATGGTGTAACACCCTAAAATTTGAATTAGCAAATTAGGTTTGAATTTGAATTTAATTTGAATCAATTTGATTTTATTCTAGGAATTTTGTGAGCATAGAATTAATTAAATAAAACTTGAATAAATAATAAAAAGGTTAGGGTTACAACATGGATGTGCATTGCATGCCTCTGCATTTCTTTTGTACTGTTTGTTTACAAAAGCTTTAAACTATTTCAAAAACCATTTGGAAAAATGATTTGGAAAAGCCAAGTAAAAGAAAAGAAAAATATAAAACCTTTCTCCCTCCCTCCCTTCGGCATTTGGCCCAGCAACTCAGCTGGTGACCTCTCTCTTCCTTTCGCGTGGGCCGGCCTCGCCTCTCTCGGCCCAGCTCGCCGCAGGTCCGTTCGGCCACTGGCTCCTTCCTCTCCTTTCACTGACGCAGCGGTCCTGCTCGTCATCTCCTCCTTCCTCCCCTTCACCGTGTCGGACTCTGCCTCGGCAGAGCGAGCCGACTCCCGAACCGCCTCTGCGATTTCCTCGCGGGCATGACGTATCCGCACTGGACCTATCTCTCTATCGCTATAAATAGCGCCGCCTCGCGCTATCGATTCCATCTAAGCAGCTGAGCTCTTGCCTCGCCTAGCCCTAGCCGTAGCAGCACCGTATGCATCGCAATCCGCCGAGTAGAGCACCGCCGTCGAGCCTGTGAGCACCCTTCTGAGCTTTGCATCATCATCTCGAAGTCGTCAAGCCTTTTATCTCTCTCTCTCTCTCTTGCGCTCCCTGTTGCTCACCCGAGTCATTTTGGGTGTACAGGAAGCACGCTGCCTCGGTTCGTCGTCGTCGGTCGTCCTCAATCACCTCCGAGCCCTACTGTTTACCTAGGTGAGTTCGCCGAGCTCCCCTCATGCTCCCAGTCCTTTTCCTGCTTCGTTTCGAGCACCGAAGAGCCAGATTGGTTTCCGCCGGCGAGCTCGCGGACGCCGGCCATGGCGTCAGCCGGCCGGTGTGCTGTTCCCCCGATGGGGAATTCCTCCTCTTGACCCCCTTCTAATCGTGGCCGACCAAATCAGATCCGTCGGTCCAGATCGAGCCATACCCCTTCGAGGGTCATTTTTTCTAAAGAGCCCCTGCCTTTTTCTCTAATAAACCCATCGTCCAGATCCCTCTAACCCTGAATTTTCCCGATTTATTTTAATTCAATAAAGTTTAATCTAATTACAAGTTTTCCACTGTTTTCAAATGCCCGTAACCTGCTCGTTTTAGATCCAAATTGATCCGTTCAAGTTGCATTAGATCCATAATTTCATGCTTTATCCAGTAGTATATGTTAATAACTTTTAAAAATCAAGCTTAGATTGATCTCTTTTAATGCTTTAATATTGCTTAATAAATCTGGTTTAATTCATAACTTCTCCGTTCTAGATCCGTTCCATCCTGTTCTAGTTGCATTGGTTTAATAAAGGTATAATCTACGTGTTAGTAACAGTATTAAACGCATTTTAATCTTTCAAATAAAATGACAAATGATTAATCTATATGTCATTAGTTTTCCAATTAAAAGTGATCTAGGTTTTCACCTTAGTTTTTCATAAACAAAATATAATTAGTTTAATATTATTTTTACAAGTAAATATAATGTGACTTAATCTAATTTGGATATTCCTCTGAAGTATCCAATATATGCTTTTTATATAGATAAAATAAATGAAGTCTAGTTCTCTTTTAAACCTAATCTTCCTTTAGTCATTTCTTTTCCGTTATAGATCCGGTTAGCGTGATTCTCATGTCTGTGTGATCGTAGAGATGCGTAGATTTATTTTAAAACCTTTTTTTATTGATTGGTGTATTGTCTAAGTAGGTGTATTGTATGCTTTGTATGTTTGTTCAGATGCTTGTGTGGTGTTTATGATCTTGTACAATCGGTGAGATTTACGTGGAGACCAAGAAGAAGTCATCTAAAGTTTGAGAATTAGTTGAAGAAGGATCTAAGGGTTTAAGGCAAGTTTAACATGAGATCATCCTTGTTACCCATTCAATATAATCAATTTAGTCATGATGCATGTGTCTTAACTTGATTCCTACATAGATCTATATCATAGCTTGTTATCCTTTTTCCTTGTCACCAATGGGATCTATGCATGTGTGTAGCTTTGCTATGCTTTACAATAATGAATTATGAGATGAATCTTGATTAATGATATATGCAACGATGAGTTAAAACTGGCTTTTATAGCAACATGGAATATGACCCCACTGTAAGGCAAAAGCTGAGACTTAAATGCAACCATGAGTGCTATATGGCTCTGGCTTTAGTCAAGTATGAATATTCGTACTGGCATGTTGGCAGTTCATGAAAGGCACCATTGCCGAGCTGGTTGTAGGGCATTAACTAGGGTTGATACCGTTTCAAAAGTTACCATCGAGTAGGGGCTTTACATACCCCTTTCCCTTGGGTCCGTAGGGTCTGTCGACATGTTGGGAAGACTTTTGAAAGACTTTGTAGTATACCCTGTCTTCTCACCTTGGCAGTGTTTTGGGAGTTATAAACCCGAGCATATGGGCTACACGGCTTGTGGGTAAAGTGCGTAACCTCTACAGAGTGTAAAACTATCATGATAGTAGTGCTCACGATCACGAGCGGCTCGGAAAACTCACAGTGTTAGTGATCATGTTGTTTAAATTAAGATGATTATTATTATTATATCATGTGGTTATTAATTGGGCTATGCATAACTAAAACTAATTATGGTTAAATCTTGACCAAGTTAAAAGAAACCGCAGTAAGACAGTGTCAGCCTTTTGAGCTTCATATCCCTGTGTTATTCTTGCCGAGTACTTTAAGTGCTCACCCTTGCCTTATCAACCATACCAAATTGCAAGAGCTAAAGGAGTTAGGCTTGTGATCAACCAGTCAGTTGTCCCTGTGAAGTTGGAGCCTTCACCCGAAGTTCGGAGTCGTCTTTCCGCTGTTTGTTGTGTTGAGGTTATCCTTTGACCTTATATATTATGTATTTAAGTATTGTATTTTGATATCACCTTAATTTGTGGCTACATGTGAGATTTGACTTCTTGGGCTCACATATAGTGTATATCTGGTTTTGTCTTTAAAACCGGGTGTGACAAATTGATATCAGAGCAATGCTGACTATAGGACACAAGCCTAAATAGAACTAGTCATTGTAGCAAGCTCCTAACCTTGTCTAGTTCTTGCTTTCCCTCTAACCTTGATATTTTATTAAAATTATGCTCCCTCCTTTCCATTCCATTATAAGAACCTTGTCTCAACTCTAAATCTTTTCCCTCTATCATAGATGGTTCGTTATGAGAAAGCTGCTTGCAACAACTCTGGAAGACCATGTCTCGATGGAGGAAGAAATGGTTTCATGGAAGGTCAGATTCAACACCCTTGTTGGCACAAGGAGTACATTACTACGTTCTATAACAGTGAAGCTTTCTTCCACCTTCGACTCATGCAAGTGTTGCAGGACCACTACCCTAACCAACAAGCCAGGGTGGAGTATAAATGCACTATTTGGACTCATCCTAACTATGAGAGTCATTGGAGCATAGAGGCACATGTCACAATGTGTACTCTGACTACTGGTTTAAGGATGGTGGAATCCATTCACACATCTCTCATAGATCATTTCAACATGGAAGCCGGCATATCCGATGCTGCTAATCAAGCTCTTTTGGTATACCGTGGAAAACACTATGAAGACATGAATAATGTCAAGTAGAAGTATTTTCCTCGACATCCACCAAGAAGTTTTCAGTGTGTGATGGATGACCCTCAGTCAGAGCAGAATGAACAAGTAAAGGAGATGGCCTTGACCATCCAAGCCCTCCAACAAAAGTTGGAAGATAGTCAACTGGAGTTGTCAGAAGTAAGGCAACACTATGAAGAAGCTCTTGATGAGATTGATGATTGGAGAAGTTATGCTGGATTACCCAAGATCAATATAGTGGAAGATGTGTCCCGCTCAACCCCACGCAAGAGATGTTACCCTGTGAAAGTGCAATCAAGCCCTAAGTGGGTTTTGCTGACATGACAACATATTTAGGGAACTAATGAGACTCTTCAAGTATGACAAGCAGGTTGAAAGTAAGGAGGTTGATGAACAGGTTGGCGGACCCCACAAAATTGCATAGCAACAAGCTAAAAGGACTTTATTTCTTTTATATTTCGAATTTGAGTTAGGTATGCTGTACTATTAAGAAGGATTCAACACGCATGCCAACAAGTGAACCAAATGCCATATCTATACACTCAGTAAACACTTCCACATATATCTTTGGCACAACAGCCAACATTTCCATTCTTTACTCCTTGCTATCTCTGCCAGGCCGACAGTGCCAGGCTTCAGGCCAGCACTGCCGCGCAGTCCGGCACTGTCGCGACTTATTCTGCTCGTTGGACAGTGAAGGGGTATAACCTTATCCCCTCACTTTCCCCCAATGGCTATCTCTGCCATTCACTAATAAACATTTCGAGAACAGAATTGTGAAGCTCTCTTCTTGCTCTCCCCACTCTCTTGGTTGCTCCAATACTCTTCCCATTGATTTCCACTCAAATCTTTGAGAATTTGAGCCTCCAAGCTTGAGAAGAAGCTTCTCCCTCGGATCTTCAACTCCTACAAGCATTTGGTTTGCATGGTGGCTGGCGATTTGAGTTCTTTACTCTTGGAGATTTTCTCCTAGCCGGCTAGGCGTCGCCCTTGAGCTTGCCTCCTTTCTGTGGCAACCTAGGGAGGTTTGTAACACCCCATATTGCTAATACATTACCCCTCATCTCAAGAGTTCATTCTCTTGACTTGAGACCGAGGAAAGAGCTAGCCTTTATGGTGAGCTTGAGCCTTGTGTGGCGCACCTCAACAACATGGACGTAGGCAAGCCTTGGTGGCGAGCTGAACCACGGGTCAAATCTTGTGTCATCTTGTGATTGTCTCTCTACTTTGATATATATTGCTCTCAAGGTGATTTCTAGGGTTTGGACCCGATCTACGCGGTGGGTGTGTTGCTAACACTTTCAAGTGGTGCTAGAGGTTTCCTACACCTCTAGGAAGGTTTTGATTCAAGCAGAATTTCCATATCCATTATAGTTTTTGAATTTTGCAAAGGTCTGTCCAGCTGACCAACACTGCCGGCCTAGAGTCCAATAGTGCCGGGCAGCCGTGACAGTGCCAGGCCTGTGAGCGGCAATGTCGCGCCTGTGACTGACAGAAGCTTTGAGATTTATTTTAAACATGCCTATTCACCCCCCACTAGGCTTATCAGATCCCTACAAGTGGTATGAGATCAAGGTTACCTCAATAAGCACTTAACTGTGTGAGGTAATGGCCGCAGAGGGTAGTGTCAAGCAAGTTGACCCCAAGGATGTGGATTTGCACTCCACGGACAGCAACGATGAAAGTGTGGCCACAGACAAATACTTGACCACCGCTGGCATATCCGAAAGAGAAGTAGCAAAAAGAAAAAAAGAAAGAATACTGAGAAGAGAAGGAAAAATATTGCAAAAAGAAGAAGATGCAATCAATGAAGCTAAGAGCTTGAAGCTTACCGAGAAACTTCATAGAAGAGAAGTGAGGTAGCTAAAGAAGGAGCTCAAGGCTAAGGAAGAGGAGCTGAAGAAAAGCAAAGAAAAGGCCTCTCAAGTGGAGGTTGATTCTAGCAGCTCCGATGGTGATGATGATGCATCATACCAAGCCTCCAAAATGTGAAGAAGCAAGAGAATAAGAAGGATGATGAGAGCAAGAAATACTCCGCCGTATCCTTCAACTATTCATCTATCTCTAACCATGAGCATAAACCTCTTTTCCATGTTCCCGCGGGTAAGTTGTCTCATTTTGATGGGACTAACTTTGTCAAGTGGAAACACTTGATGAAAGCTTATCTTGTAGGTCTTCACCCCGGTGATTGGGAGATTGTCCATAGAGTATGTGAGCCTCCGGTGGATCCTACAAGCCCCACCACCACCGAGCTTCGCTGCATACAACTCAATGCAGAAGCAACTAGTGTGTTGCTAAGTGCATTGGATGGTGATGAGTACAACAAGGTGATGGGCTTGGAGGTTTCCAAGGAAATATGGGACACCTTGCACCTTTCACATGAGGGTGTGAGCAAAGTAAGGCAATCCAAGATTGATCTATTCATGGCCAAGCTCAACCGATTTGTGATCAATGAAGGTGAAGGGCCACAAGAAATGTTTGATAGATTGATGGTTATAGTTGGCAAGATAAGAGGACTTGGTGGTGAAGAAGTCAATGATCACAAGGTTGTCAAGATCATGCTTGAAGCTTATTCTCCAAGGAATGAAACCGTGGTGACATTGATAAGAGATAAGAAGAAGTTCGAATACTTCACCCCAAGTAATGTGCTTGGAAGAATAATCACATTTGATTTGCAAAGAGAAGAAGCTTGGTGAGATGCAAGCAAGGATGTAAGGGATGAAGATTAAAGATGTGGCTCTCAAAGCCAACAAGAGCACAAGAAGATCAACCCCTAGCTGTCCTAAAAACAGCAAGCAAGCATCATCAAGCAAGGCTCAAGCAACAAAAGCAATCAAGTAGAACCCGAAGCTTCAACATCAAGTGATGGTGAAATTGAAGATGGGAAAGTTGATAACATAGATGACATGGCCCGATTCATGAAGAGATTCAATAAGGGCATAAAGATAAATGGGTACAAGCTCATGAGGAGAAAGTTCCCAAACAAGAAATCAAGAACTTGCTTCAATTGTGGTAGCACCAAGCACTTCATTGCCGATTGCCCAAAGAAAGACAACAAGTTTGGCAAAGGCAAGAGAGAAGACAAGGGTGACCACAAGAAGGGCAAGTGATATGTGGGTGAAGCACACATTGGGCATGAGTGGGACTCAACAGTAGAGAGCTCAAGTGAAAATGAAGAGATGACAACCATTGCTATTCACAAGCCATCCACTTCACCAAAGCTCTTCAACAACATGTCCGATAATGATGAATGCTCCCCTCACATTTGTCTCATGGCAAAGGGTGAGAAGGTACAACCAAAACCGAAACCCATAACTCCTTCCCCCAATGACATCTCTAGTAGTGATTCTAGTGATTACTCTAGTGATGATTGCTCTAGTGATAAAGAAATTAATGAAATAACTAAAACGATGGATGAGACGACCAAAATCTTCATTGCTAACCTAATGGCTGAATTAGAGGCAACTAAGGCTGAGTTAGAATCTAGAGAAAAGACTCTTATTAAACAGGAGGATCTCTACATTGCTAAAAAGGAAGCCCTTGCATTAGAGAGGAGTAAGGTGAGCTCTTTGACTAAGGCTTTGGCCAAAGAACAAGAAGCTCATGCTCTCACTAAGAAGGAGTGTGGTCATCTCAAGCAAAAGCATTGTGGCTTAGTTGAAAAGCATCAAGAGCTTGAGGCACAATACAACCTTCTTTGGGAGAGCAACTCACATCTCACTAAAGCAAATGATGCCTCTTCTCCATCCACTAGTCAAGGATGTGGAAAATGTTATAATATTGATTTGAATGATTATTCCACTAACCTTGCCAACATGGAAGCCATGAAGAAGGAGATAGCAAGGCTCAACAATGTCATTTCAGTTTCTAGCAAAAATGACAAAGACAAAGTTGAGCCAAAAAAAATTCAATACAAGGATGGAAGGCATCCATCTTTCAAGGATGGGCTTGGACACACTCAAGGAGGTAAAACCAATGGAAGAAAAATAGTGAAAGGTATTGAGTGTGTCAGGTTTGAGAAGAAAGGAAGCATTGGTGTAGATCAGCCTGCACAGACCACGACAGTGTCGGGCTCCAGGCCGACAGTGCCATGCCCCACTAAAGGGAAGGCTACCAGTGTTTCACCTGATCAAACTCAAGTTCATGCCAAGAGGGTGCCTAGGGAAAAGCAGGTTTCTCAGAAACCCACGGATTCAATCTGGGTGGCCAAAAATAAGTTTGCATATCAACCAAAGGCAAGGTCACCCCAAGGAAGCTTATCATCTTGCTATGTTTGAAGAATCATGGCCCTATTGGTTTCGGTGATTAACGACAATAAGAGATTATTCTGGCTAATGTGTGTTTTGCAGAGGCTATGCGTAGCTTAGCCATAGTGATCAACATGAATGGGCATCAATGGTTATCACTTAGCCCCCAAGATGGATATCGTTTCGGATTTCAAAGAGGCATAATGAAGACCTTAGAATAATAGGCTAAGTTCCATAAGGAGATGAAGGGCACTTAGTATAGATAGGTCTTTATTTGATCTTTGGCCGTACTATAAAGAGAGGTTGAGACTAGTAGCTTGACTTAGGAAAGCTTCATGACCTAGGTGTGGTGCACACTTGACTTCCTTAGCTCTAAGCAAGCCTATGGTGACTGTAAGATAGCCTAAAACAACTTCCGAATTCATCGCGTCAAAAACCGAAGTTGAGAGAGAGCTTCTGTGGGCGTCGGACGCTGAGGCCGAAGGCGCCGGACGTAGGTCCGGTGCGCCAGACGCTGGCGCCGGACGCTTACGCATGCATGACGTAGCGTCCGTCGCCAACACAGAGAGCTCCAGAAACGTCCAGTTTGCGATGGACGCGTCTGTCGCATGGGCGTCGGACGCTAGCGAGCGTCCGGGAATATTTTTCCAGAAACCCGAAAGCAGCTAGTTGGCGCCGGACGCTAAGGCGCAGCGTCCGTCGCCAAGCTTTGGAGCGTCCGACGCCTACTGACGTAAATATGAATTAGCCATTGGGGCTAGCGACGGAGCGTCCGTCGCCTAGCGACGGAGCGTCCGTCGCCTAGCGACGGCGCGTCCGTTGCCAACTTAAAAAGCCTGTTTCTCAGCCCGAGGACTGAGTGTGAGGGGGAGTATAAATACTTCACTCCTTGCTTCTCCCACCTTGCGTTTGATCATTTCATTTGCTGGTTGCTTGAGAAGGTTGGGAAGAGAGCAAGAGCCCTAGAGAGAGAGAGAGTGATTCGCGAATCCATCCATCCTCTTCTCTAGTTCATCCAAGAGTTCAAGTGTGCATCCACTCTAGTTGTGAGGCTTGATTGAGTCAAGTGAAGATCAAGGCTTGTTACTCTTGGTGATCGACATCACCTAGACAGTCCGGTGGTGCTTGGAGGAAGGTGATCGCCGGAGGATTGTCGGCGGCCCTTCTCCATCGACTTGTGATCGGTTGTGGGCGGTTCACCGAGCCGGAGTGGCAAAGAACCAACCCATAAAGAGCACTCAACCCTTGCGCGGGTTGAGGGGGAGCAATACCCTTGCGCGGGTGCTGCAACGAGGACTAGGGGGACTGTCAACTCCTCGACACCTCAGCAAAACGTCATCGTGTCAAACTTTCTATCCCTAGCTCTTTCATACCGCGTTACTTACTGCGTCATCCTTACTTTCATTGAATTGCTACCGCTTTCTAGTTAGGACACACTACCGGTAGGCACTAGGGGTAATTGACATTGCTAGGATTTCATATTGCTTTAGAAATTTGAAATAAGCCCAATTCACCCCCGCTCTTGGGCATCTTGATCCTTTCAGTGTTGAAATGTAATGACCATGGTAAAGTCATTGCAGAATTTGTAGGTGATGAGAAACATGATAAAAGAGGCATGAATGTTTGGGTTCCCAAAATTGTGGTTACTAACATGCAAAGCCTCAAGATTAATTGGGGACCTAAATCTAGGAACTAAATTGTTTTGTAGGCATACTCCTTCGGTGGATCAAGTTGGGTGCTTGATAGTGGATGTACAAATCATATGACCGGAAAGAAGAGTATGTTCTCATCATATTCCCCAACTTCAAATGCAAGTGAGAATATCATCTTTGGTGACAACTCTAAAGGGGAAGTGATTGGTCTTGGTAAAGTTACTATCACTCTTGATCATTCTATCTCAATTGTTTTACATGTGAATTCGTTGAGTTACAATTTGCTGTCCGTTTCACAATTATGTGAGATGGGCTACAATTGTCCTTTACGAATAAGGGTGTGGAAGTCTTTAAGAGGGAGGATTCCTCTATTGTCTTTACGGGTTGTTTGAAGGGCAAGCTTTACGTAGTTGATTTCAACAAAAGTAAGGCTACGCTTGAGACTTGTTTAGTGGCAAAATCTAGCATGGGTTGGTTATGGCATCGCCGACTAGCTCATGTTGGGACGAGGAACTTGGCCAAACTCCTAAAGGATGAACACAATCTTGGACTAACAAATGTTCATTTTGAGAAAGATAGAATTTGTAGCGCTTGCCAAGCCGGAAAGCAAGTAGGAGCACCTCACCCACCAAAGAGCATTGTCTCCACCAAGCAACCATTAGAGCTAATTCACATGGATCTCTTTGGACCGGTGGACTACATAAGCATTGGTGGTAACAAACATGGTTTAGTTATTGTTGATGATTTTACTCATTTCACTCGGGTGTTTTTCATGTATGATAAGGCACAAGTGCAAGATAAGGTGAAAACCTTCATTAAAAGAGGACAAAGAGAATTCGGTTTCCAAATTAAGAAAGTTCGTAGTGACAATGGAACCGAGTTCAAGAACACTCAAGTGGAGGAGTTTTCTGATGATGAGGGCATCAAGCATGAATTTTCAGTTCCATACACCCCTCAACAAAATGGTGTAATAGAGAGGAAGAACCAGACACTAATTGACATGGCAAGGACAATGCTAGATGAGTACAAGACTTCGGATATCTTTTGGGCCAAAGCCGTCAACACCGCTTGCCATGCTATCAACCGGCTCTATCTACACAAGATCTTGAAGAAGACCACATATGAGCTGTTAACCGGTAACAAACCAAAGGTGTCATACTTTAGAGTTTTTGGGTGCAAGTGTTTAATACTCAACAAAAAGCCCAAAACCTCTAAGTTTGCACCTAAAGTTGATGAAGGTTTTCTTCTTGGTTATGGATCAAATGAGCATGCCTATCGCGTATTCAACAAGACCTTAGGGAAAATTGAAATCACGATAGATGTGACATTTGATGAATCTAATGGCTCTCAAGTAGAGCAAATTGATCAAGTGGTTGTAGGTAATGGGGAACCACCATATGAAGCAATCAAGAACATGGCCATTGGTGACATTAGACCACAAGAAGTCAAGGCCACATAGGTGGAAGCTCAAAATGCTGAAGCTACTACTCCCAGGATTGAAAAAGATGGAGCAGCAGTGCTGCCTGGTCCAGCAGCAGTGCCAGACCCCGGCACTGCCGGACCAGACAGCAGCACTGCCGCTCCCCACAGAGGGGCAACAACAAGCTGCTCACCAGCAAAACCAATGAACCTACAACCTATATTTGAAGACTATGAGTATGATGACCAAGCAGACCAATAAGAAGCCACATAACACCAAGATTGAGGCAAACAATTCAAAGAGATCATCCCGTTGATAACATACTTGGGAGTCTTTGAAAGGGGGTAACTACTCGTTCATATTTGGCAATTTTTTGTCAATTTTACTCTTTTGTTTCCTCTTTGGATCCTCTCAAGGTTGAGCAAGCTCTCGATGATCCGGATTGGGTAATGGCTATGCAAGAAGAGCTAAATAGCTTTGAAAGGAATCATGTTTGGTCATTGGTGGAAAGACCAAATACCAATGTGATTGGAACCAAATGGGTTTTTCGCAACAAGCAAGATGAGAAAGGTGTGGTGACAAGGAACAAGGCAAGACTGGTTGCTCAAGGTTTCACTCAAGTGGAGGGCTTGGAATTTGAAGAAACTTATGCGCCGGTGGCTAGACTTCAAGCAATCCGAATGCTTCTAGCCTATGCTGCCCACCATGATTTCAAGCTTCAACAAATGGATGTGAAGAGTGCATTCCTCAATGGCCCTATACAAGAGCTTGTGTATGTTGAGCAGCCATCCGGATTTGAAGATCGAAAGTTCCCACACCATGTCTTCAAGCTCCACAAGGGGCTCTATGGGCTTAAGCAAGCACCAAGAGCATGGTATGAATGCCTTAAGGAATTCTTGCTCAAACAAGGCTTTGAAGTAGGCAAAGCGGATCCTACTCTCTTCACTCATAAGATTAATGATGATATCTTTGTGTGCCAAATATATGTCGATGACATAATATTTGGTAGTACTAACCAATACTTTTGTGATGAGTTTAGTAGGATCATGACTAAGTGTCACACCCAGTTTTAAGGATAAAACCAGATATACACCATATGTGAGCCCAGGAAGTCAATTCTCACATATAGCCACAGAACAAGGTAATATCAAAAGACAATACTTAAATACATAACATATAAGGTCAAAGGATAACCTCAACACAGCGGACAGCGGGAAGACAACTCTGAACTTCAGGCGAAGACTCCACTCCACAGGGATCAACTGACTGGTTGATCACAAGCCTAACTGCTCGAGACTCTTTTAATCTGGTACCCATCCGGGATTTTTATCCAAATATTGAAAAGATAAAGCAAGCGTAAGTACTTTCGTACTCAACAAGTATACATGGGGTTCATGAGGCTCAAAAAGGTATGACACTGGTTTAACTACATAAGCTTTTATATTATCTCAATTTTAGCATAGGATAGCATCAATATAATCAAAAAGCCCATTAACCATATGATCAAGTGAATAAGATGTAATTCTTATATGAACAAGTAACAATAATCAATAACAAATAACAACTAGCTATGACATAAGGACATCACACAGTAACGAGCCCAAGTCACTCTTGACCGCGAGCACGACTATTATAACAGTTTTACACTTTGCAGAGGTTGTACATCTTTACCGACAAGTCGTGATCCCCATATGCCATCACCTCTACCAAGGAAGTGGAGCAGGGTACACTACGAGACCGTTCACAGGTTCCACTGGTAGGTAACAACCCACTACAAGTTTCCTCAATGGTTAGTGCTACCCCTCTTACGAGGGCACTAAGGTGAGTCCCTCCTGTGCCCTTTCGAGTAAGTTGCCACAAACTAGTAGAAGTCTAATACTAAGTGAAGCCAGAGCCATATAGCTTGTGGTTGCACTGTAAGTCCTGGGGTAATCTACTTACAAAAATATCCCTATGAGTAAGAACACAGGTTGAGGTGCCTGTTGTTCCACCTATAGTCCACGTTGCTAAAAAGTCATCTTTTATTGTCATTTCATATATCATTAATCAAGTTTACATGATCATAATCATTTGCTTGGCACTAGCATCATACTACCCAAATGCATAATCCCACGGTAACAAGGTATAGGGTACAATACTAGGATAACCTTATAGGGTAACAAGGAAACTAATGCATATGATTAATGAGTGATTATCATAAATAGGACAACAAGGATGATCCCATGTAATACTTGCATTAAACTTAGGTTCCTCTTCTAGTTCAAACCTTCCAAGATCTCCAAAACTACCAACTTCTTCTCCTTGATCTCCAACGCAAAACTCACTGATTGAACAATAATTAACAAATCACCATGCAAGCACCTGATCATACAAAGCATACAAACATGGATAAATTAGAACAATACACCAATCAATGAAAAGGATTTAAAAAGAAAGCTACGCATCTCTACGATCACACAATCGCGAAGAACACGCTAATCGGAGCTACGATGATCGAGATACATCTACCGAAGGGTTTGCTTATATAACCAAGAACTATGAGCTTTATTAGTTTTAACTATATAAAAGAGTGTATAAATTATTTCAGAGAAACACCTTGATTGAATTAGGTCAAACTTGTATTTGTGTTTCAAAAACAAAAATAGAAACTATCATTATTTTATGTATAAAACAAGTTGCATAGTGGTTAATCAAGTTACGGTTTGAAAACATGAAAATACAGAGCTACTAACATGTTATTAAATATCACTAATTCAAAGATTAATTCGTCATGAGATTAACGCAACTTGAACGGATTGAATCGGATCTAAAACGGAGAAGTTACGGAGAAAACAAGATTTAGAGATTAAATTTGAATTTTAAAAGACATTAAATAAATCTTTATTTTCAAGGTTGTAAAACATAAGTTCTTAGGGTTTGATCATGTAGATCTCGTCTCTATGAATCTAACGCAATTTGAATGAATAAAAACAGAGTTGAAACGGAGATTTTATGAGCAAAAGAAGTTGGTGGCATTTTTGTAAATCTAGGAAAGCGTACTTTGAAAGAAACAGACAGGGTTCTGTTTTAGAAAAGGGGAAAGCGTAAACCGATAATACGCTTTGGATTGCGGGTTGGTTGCTATAAAACTTAGGGTCTCTTTTGCAAAAACAGCGTGGCCATCTGGTTGACCTAGTCATCGCTGAGGTGGCGCCATGTGGCGTCCGGTGGCTGGTCCACGACGATGCACCCGCCGACGTGGCCGTGGACTCGGTGCGGTGGACTCTGTCCACGCTATGCTGTGGACCGAACTAGTATCCAACTAAAGGGATCTAATATAAGCCATAGATTCGCGGATGGATGGTTCAGAACAGAAGGGAGAGAGGGGGATGCCAGAACAGGGCGGCACCATGGCTGGCCGAGGCGAAATCTCGTCGGAGAACGGCTCGGCGGTGCTATAGGGCTCCAAATCCCACGCGGTTGGATCCAGAGTGATGAGTGAGGTAATGCGAACTCGACTACGGTGATGGTTGAAGCAGAGTCGGAACAGAGACGATGGTGCTCGTGATTCTGCGGCTCGAGACTCACGGCGAGCACGCACAGAGGCAGAGAGAGGGGGTAAGGAGAAATCAGAGTGCCTGGGAGCTCTACTACCTCAACGCGAAGCTCGAGAGACGAAGAACTAAGGCCGGATGGCGGCGAGGGGATCTCGGCGGCGACGCTTTAGGGTTACGGCGATGCTAGGGTTAGGAGCTCACGGCGCGAGGGCTTCTGGCACTGCTGGGGCTGGAAGACAGCTCAACGGACGCGGCACAAGGTGTTGGTGCTGGTTTATATAGCTCGGAGGGCGCGATGCATAAGGAAAGGGAGATTGGGAGGTGATTTTGTGCCAGTGGAGAGTATGGAAGGTGGATGCGCCTTCCCATCCAGAGAAAGAAGAAGATGGCTGAGGTGCTAACGAGCGGGCCCGCGGCGTCAGCCGAAGCAGGGAGGGAAAAGGGAGAGACGTCCGCGCGGGCGCTAGGATGGGCCGGCCTGCTGGGTCTGCCCTCGAGGAGGAGAAAGGGAGGGAGGTGTTGGGCTGGGTGGGCTTGGCCCAAGAGCGAGAGAGAACGGGAGGGAGCTGGGCTTGCGGGAGAAGAGAGGCCGAGAGGTCCTGGGCCAGATAGAGGGAGAGGAGGGTTTTCCATTTCTTCTCTTTTTTCTTTTAGCTTTTCTTTTACTTCCAAGCTCTTTTCAAAACCATTTTAAATCCTCATTTTAATTTTTGAAACATGCCAATCAATACATGTAGCTAACTTAATATAATTTTTATTTCAATGAAAAGTTTTTATTCTCCTACATTTTCATGAGCACAAAAAAAATCATAATTAAATCATTTTATTGCTATTTTCTTAAAAAGCAAATTTTAGGGTGTTACAATTCTACCCCCCTTAAGATGAATCTCGTCCCGAGATTCGGAAGATGGTGATAAAGAGATAAAGATATTCTTCAAGATACCAAGATCATAACTATTCTTGGAAACAAAACTTTTATCTAGAAAGCAGAGCTGAAATTCATGTCATCTTGAGTGTTGTGACATTGCTTAGATGGATGATTCTCATAAGCATGATCATCTATTTTATTGAGCTCTTCCAAAGGCATCTGTTCCTCAACATTGACATCCGAGAACTCACGTTCCACTTCACTATCCTCTGTGTTCCTACTTTCTAGTAGGTCCTCTTCACATTCCTCAGGTTCAGCTTGCATCCCTTGATACTCAATTCTTTCTCCTGTCGGAGTCGTTACAAACACCAAACCTTGGGTGGGATTAATAACTCCTTTACAAGTAGCAAACCATCCTCTTCCAAGGACAACATCATTGGCCATGAAGTCCAAAACAATAAGGTTTACCTTAAAGTTTCCTCCCTTTATTTGAAGACTAACTTTTGGGCATATGCGAGTTGCCTTGACTTCACCTCCAAGGGTGTTAACTATCACCGGTTTCCTTATTGGGAGCATTGTCATCTTTTGTTCTTGCACAAATGCGCTAGAGATGAAGGAATGTGTAGTCTTAGGATCAAACATCACTAAGGCAGGAGATGAATTTACTGAAATGTAACCATATACAACCCCATTAGCTCCACACGTGGTGGACACATTTCTCAACATTCCTTGGATGTATTTTCTCTTTACTTTTATTCCTTGATTTTGCTTCTTCTGGTTGCTTGATTCCAGGTTCTGTTGGTGTTGGTTCTGGCATTGATTGTCCACGACTAACTTCCCAAGGCAAGCATTCTTGATAGGTTTATCCTCACCACAATCATAACCTTCCTTACTATAAGTGTTAGCATTTATCAAAGGGATGGCAAGTGGTGATTGACATGGATCTTGAGAGTTGGAGTGTTGTCCTTCATCATTCTATTGTTGATATTGATCTTGATCTGTACTTCCAAGCATATTCATAGACCGTGACTGATATTCGGTTGGTGCATCATAATGAGGATGAGTATCTCTTAGCTAGTGTTGAAGATCACGTTTTCTCTTGTTTTCTTCCATATCTTGTCGTTTGTTCTCAATTGCAATTGCCCTATCCATCAATGCATGAAAATCATCATACGCAACAGTCATAAGTTGTAGTTGCAAAGCATCATTCAGTCCTTTTAGAAAGCATTTCTGCTTCTTGGCATCACTATCCACCTCTCTTGGAGCATAACGGGACAACTGAGTGAATCGATCACGATACTCATACACTAACATTGAGGCTTGCTTCAAATTGAGGAACTCCTCACTCTTGATCTCCACCGAGCTAGGTGGGACATGGTAAGATCGAAAAGCAGTCTCGAATTCTTTCCAACTAATCTGATTTACATCTCATTGCCCAAATTCTGCTTCCCACCAGTCTAAAGCAGTTCCATGAAGTTGACCGGAAGCATACAAAACCTTCTCAAGGTCATTACACTATGCTATGTTAAGTTGTCTCTCTATAGCTCTAAGCCAGTCATCTGCTTCTAGTGGGTCACTTGCATGAGAGAATATCGGTGGATGTCCTTTCATAAATTCACCACGTTTGTCAATGGGTGGTGCTTGATGCTGGTTGTTCAAAGAATTTTGAACAAGAACCTGCAATAGCTGAGTCTGTGTCATCAGAGCTTGCTCTATAACTGAAGGGTTTGACGTTGATGGATTAGGATTGAGAACATTCCTTCTAGCGTCTTGTGAAACACCTTTCCTTGTCAAGGCTTCCTTAAATACAGTTGCTTATGATGTCAAGGTATAGCCGGGAACCCAAAGAAAACTTAATCATGGTGATAAGCAATTCTTTCAAGCAAGGCACTAACATCTATGCAACTCTGTGTTGCAACTTCTTCATCTTGGCTACCCTCTTAAGGAAGATGAACTAGGGGCACCAAAGTAGCTTGTATCTTCTTGAATTAACTGTCCTCATATTATAATTTTTTTTGTTATTCCAAAGAAACTTTTGTGCCAAAGTATGAACCAAAAACTCAATTCTCCTTGAGGGCAAGAAAACAACAACACAAATGCATCGCCTTGTGATTTTCATAACTCCATAAACCATAAAAGTCATCAGGGTAGTTCTTGCAGTTAGATAAGGATAAGGAAGTGTATTGTTATCCAGAATTTTTCCATGATTTTTTTACTTCCAACAACAGAGATCTTAGATGATAAGGATAGATTGCTCCGGAAAGACAAGATAAAGGAACACATGAGAGAAACGAAACCCAAACTATTTATTTCATTAAGCCTTAAGCCTATAAACTAAATGAAATTGTGGAAGACCTCACAAGATCATTGCACTCATTACAAAGATGCAAATCAAGCATAAGCATTAAGACAAACCAACCAATCACTTATAGGTTCACAAGACACATAGATTCAACTTTCACTACTAACGTATTTATTACAAGGGACATAAACTCCTAGTTGGGTGACGGTCGTCAAGAGCTTCCTCCATATAGCATGCGACTAACTTTGACTGCCTCCAAAGTTCAGCTGTCGATCCTTCTGTGGACAGGATTTAACATAGTGTCCTTCCTGTTGGCAATGATAACACTTCCTCTTAGCTGGATCTTTGGTGATGGACTGCCCCACCAAATTACTACTTGAGGAGTTAATAACTGGCAGACTCCGGGGGTTCACCTTCATTTGACTGATCCGCTTTCTAGCTCGCTTGACCCTTCGGGGTTGGAACTCTGTGCAAGTGATTGTCCATCCATCTATGCATACCTCACCAAAAATGGATTTATCTTGAGGAACTTCTATCTCTTTACCCTTTGGATCTATCTGACTAGGATTCCAAACTAGATGTGGCAAAGCAGTTGAACTCAAAGGTGGGTTGTTCTTTGATATTGACTCATGTGAGATAGCCTTCCTCTTCTTATCATCATTGGCTTCATAGTTCAGATTCATCTTGAATTCCCCTTTATGAGGCTCGTTTTGAAGACAAACAACTCCATAATGCTTACAACACTGGCATTGATTCTGAACTTCATGCTTCTTACTGTTACCACTTTCAAAAGGGGTATCCTCATATTCCTTGGTTAAAGGTTGTATCCCCTCATATTGAATCCTTTCTCCTGACAGTGTTGTTAGATGTACCAAATGTTGGGCACAATTGATCACCCCTTTACAAGCAGAGAACCACCCCATTTCGAGGATAACATCAATCTCCGAGAGCTTCAAAACAATAAGATTCATCGCAAAGTCCACACCTCTTATATTAAGTCTAACCTTTGGACATATATGGTTTGCCTTCATTTCTCCAATTGGGGACTGAACTATCTTGGGTTTCTTCATTAGCAATGGCATTATCTTTTGATCCTCTACCAACTTGGTAGAGATGAACGAATGCGTGGCTCTAGGATCAAATAGAACCATAGCATTTGCTGAGCCTACTTGAATCAAACCATACACGACCTTCTTTGATCTAGGAATTGTATACATGTCCACATCGTACAACTTGCCTTTGCTATAGTTCCGTTTTATTTTACTTCCTTGCGCATGTTCCCTTTGGGACCTTGGCACATTGATCTGTCCTGGAGGTAAGTACTGTTGTTGAGTCATTTCTTCAGGTACTTGGTTCTACATGGCTGATAGCTTTTCCTTATCAGACGCGATCAAGGATATCATAGCTTGGTCTTTTAGATCTTTGAGGCTAGCTGGCATCTCGTTATAATCCATCTAAGAGACAGATAGAGAAAAGTTAAAATTGGGACAATGTTTTTACAATAGAATAAGGATAGAGTGAGCATAAATTTAAACATATATCAAGGTTAGAGAGAAAACAAGGACTAGACAAGGTTGAAATCTTGCTAAAATGACCAATTCTATCTAGGCTTGTGTACTACAGTCAGCATTCCTTTGATACCAATCTGTCACACCCGGTTTTAAGGATAAAACCAGATATACACCATATGTGAGCCCATGAAGTCAATTCTCACATATAGTCACAGAACAAGGTAATATCAAAAGACAATACTTAAATACATAACATATAAGGTCAAAGGATAACCTCAACACAGTGGACAGTAGGAAGACAACTCCGAACTTCAGGCGAAGACTCCACTCCACAGGGATCAACTGACTGGTTGATCACAAGCCTAACTGCTCGAGACTCTTGTAATCTAGTACCCATCCGAGATTTTTATCCAAATATTGAAAAGATAAAGCAAGCGTAAGTACTTTCGTACTCAACAAGTATATATGGGGTTCATGAGGCTAAAAAAGGTATGACACTGGTTTAACTGCATAAGCTTTTATATTATCTCAATTTTAGCATAGGATAGCATCAATATAATCAAAAAGCCCATTAACGATATGATCAAGTGAACAAGATGTAATGCTTATATGAACAAGTAACAATAATCAATAACAAATAACAACTAATGAGCTATGACATAAGGACATCACACAGTAAGGAGCCCAAGTCACTCTTGACCGCAAGCACGACTATTATAACAGTTTTACACTCTGCAGAGGTGTTGACACTGTTTTTTGTATAGGTCAATATTAAACCAAGTGTATTGATCGGTAAAGGGGTTCCTCATCGGCATCAAGTGGCTATCGGTTTCATTACCGATGGAAACAGAAGAATCTGCCGATGGTGGATGTGATAGAAGAAACGTCAAGGGAGAAAAGGAAAGACATTTGCCGATGAGAAGATGTTGCCAATGAAAGTAGAAGAATATTGCCGATAGGAAGGAATTGCTGATGGACAAAGGATGTGGCTGACGTCAGCAGAAAGCTGCCGATGGCAATAAAAGGAAGGTGGCAGATTGGAAAGAGTCCGCCGATGGAAGGTTTCATCGTAAAGGAAACGAATAAAGAAACTGGTGATTTTATACTAGTGTTATTGTCGTTGTTTGAGTCCGACTCTTGTACGAGTCGTTTTATTTCCTTAAAAATAGGAGTTCTGTTTAGGTATGAGTCGTGTCTGTTTGCAACTCCTGTTACCGGAGTATAAATATGTACCCAGGGGCGATGTATCAATGAATATTCAATACAATCAAACAAATCTATTATTTTTGTCTTACTTTTCAGCATCTCCTTTTTTCGCATTAGTTATAGTTTATCTACGAGTTCTTACGATCTCGACGGGCCGCATCTACAAGATCTCCGTCTACCTCTCGAGTTCCGCTTTTTGAGCAATCTGAGCCTTGACGTTCGGGCATATCGCTGTTGTCTCGTTCATCGTTGTTCTAGTTATCATCCTTGTTGATTAACTGGTCAAATCAACTGGCACACCTTTGGATATCGAGTTCGGGTATAAGCCCGAGGTTTTGCAGATCCGACGCTTTTTGTGTCAACACCTCTTTTGGCACACCCGGTGGGACCCTAAATTCATCTATCGATCAAAATCATGGGTTATTCTACTGACGTCCATCCAAGGAACGTCATTGAAGTCTCTGAAGCAGATCTGAAGGATGATCAGAAGCAAGCTATGGAGCATGCTATGGAGGAATACAAGCAACTATATCTAAAGTCCTTCAGCCTAAACAGGAGTGGCAAAGCAGTCCAGAAGCAAGATCCGCCGTCGCCACGGCAGGTCACTTTCGGCGCCAATCCTGGTAAATTTCAAGAGATGGTTAATTCTGCATTAAATCAAGCATTGATTAACCACTCTACTATGTTGTCCAACGCTGTACACAACGCTGTTACGCGATCCTTCAAAGAAGGGCAGGCATCTCATTATGTTGGTCCATCGTATCATCAATCTGGATCAGCATCTACTATAACTCCATCGACAATCCCAGCGGGATCCTCCCAGCCTGCGAAGCTGTCTGTCGGTGAAGTTACTCTAAAATCAAGCCCTGTAAATGTTGTTCGGCTGAATACAGATCCAGTAGCATCAGAGGTGTCAAGACCTGTAATCCAGAGCCAACCGATTCCTACTAGCCAGTGGGGATATGATATGCCTCCAAATTCATCGACCGATGCCAAGTTGATCCAAGGTGACGATACGGCGGAAAAAGCCCCTGTGGAATCGGCAATATCAGTGCAGCTGATGAATCCAGTGATGCATTATGCTACGCCTTCTCCAAACGGGCAGTCGTTGATAAGAAGTCTTCAGATGGTGGTACCCAAAATGCCTTGCGGGCGACCATTGGCAAGCGCTCTACCGATGCAACAAAATAGGGTAGATGCAGGCTATCCTTTGATGATAAATCCTCAGACGGGGGTATCAATACAACAAGGAGGTCAATCTATTGATTATCCTAGAATGCAAGGGCAGCAGGCTCCGAATGGATATCAATTATCGATAAATCACATGCTGATGACTTGTGATCCTGGATGGACTGGTCAAACATCAATGCAACAACAGTTGGTGCAACCTAGATATCAAGTGGCAGGAGCACAGCAATACCATCACCCAGTGGATGTTCAAAATGAGATGTCGATAGTATCTCAAAATACTCCAGCCGGTGTCCAAGGATATACATCGACAGATCAGCCGATGTATAATGTTCAGCAACATGGTGTTACGATTATGCCAATCGGATCGGTTTACTTACCACAGAGGCAAGAAGGGATGTATCTACCAGTCTAGCCGATAAATATATAGCCAACGCGTCGGTAGAGTCAAAATGTATACTGGGCCGATGAGATCGCCGAAGTGACGAAAGGACAGTTCGGTAGTAAGTCTGAGGTCGATACATATTCTTATGGAACACCATACCTTCAGGCATATGACTTGATTCCAAATCTGTACGAGGTGCCGAATTTCACAAAGTTTTCTGGTTTCCAAATTACACCGATCCAAGCAGTCAGTTCTGAAGAGGTGTTTTAATGGATCAGTTCGCTGATGATGGAAAGCTTAGGCATGGGTTCACATCGGCCAATGAGTTACTAGAAATAGACATCGGCGACGGCAGCAAGCCTAGGCCAACTTTTATTAGTGCTAGGTTGGATTCCCAATGTAAACAACAGTTGACTGCAATTACTAGTTTCCATATCCGTCTTCGTCAGGATGACACCTTCCATTAGCAGATTTCCAATCTACAACTTCCCTCTAATGCCATCGGCAACCTTTGCTGACGTCAGTCACGTCATTCTACACCCACTGGCATGCCTTCCGATCGGCAACACCTTCATCGACAACCTTCCCATCGGCACGCAACCTTCTTCCTTTTTTGATGCTCCTTTAATCAAACTTGTCATCGGAAATCTCCTTCGTTTCCATCGGTAATTTAACTGGTACTATTCGAAGCCAACAAAGAACAACGACCACTCCTTTGCCGATCAGCATACTCAGTCCATATTGACTCGTTCCAAAAACGGTGTCAACATTTACAACGCTTTCGAAGCCCTGAAGGTACCCATGAAGAAACTCCAACCAGAGTCAGTTCCTTTCCTAGGAATCATCCCTGGAAAACCGGCCCTGCCCCTAGGGCAGATCGACTTGCTCGTGACATTCGGAGAGTCGAATAACTTCCGGAGCGAGCTCCTCACTTTTAAGGTCGTGCACTATCGAGGAGCGTACCACGCGGTGTTGGGAAGGCCGTGCTACGCGAAGTTCATGGCCGTCCCCAACTACACCTACTGCAAGCTCAAGATGCCGGGACCGAACGGTATAATCACGATGACCTCTGAGATCATGGAAGCATATCAGTGCGATGTGGATAGCTACGAGAATGCCATGGCCGAGGCACGATGCTCGAAGCTGACGGCGGCAGCCAAAGCTGCGAGCGATGAGAGAGTCGACTCTAAGGGCACGGGGAACTTCACCCCCTCGAGGGGGTAAAAGAAATCCCCCTCGACCCATCCAAGACGGACGGCCGAGTACTACGCATCAGCGCCTCCCTAGATCCAAAGCAGGAGTTGGCGCTCATCGACTTTCTCCGCGCGAATGGCGACATGTTCGCGTGGAGCCTTGCGGACGTTCCGGGCATAACGAGGGACGTGGCCGAGCACGCTTTGATGATCCAATCCGGGGCCCAACCGGTGAAACAACGCCTGCACCGTTTCGACAAGGAGAAGTGACGGGCCATCGGGGAGGAACTCCACAAACTTCAGACGGCTGGGTTCATCAAAGAGGTATTACATCCCGAATGGTTATCTAATCTGGTACTAGTTAAGAAGAAGAGCGGGAAATGGAGAATGTGCGTAGATTACACCAGCCTGAACAAGGCATGCGGCAAGGACCCATACCCCCTACCGCGTATCGATCAGATCGTCGATACCACCTCGGGGTGCGAAACGCTTTCTTTCCTCGACGCATACTCCGGCTACCATCAAATCCAGATGAAGGAGTCCGACCAGCTCGCGACATCCTTCATCACGCCGTTTGGCTCTTTTTGCTACGTCACTATGTCGTTTGGACTCAGAAACGTTGGAGCCATGTACCAGCGGTGCATGCGCTCGGTTTTTGGGAAACTCATCGGCACGACCGTCGAGGCATACATGGACGACATTGTGGTAAAGTCCAAACGGACGGAAACCATGATCACTGATCTCGAGACAGTGTTTGAGGCCATGAAACTCAAGCGCGTCAAGCTCAATCCTGAGAAGTGCGTGTTCGGGGTGCCGCGTGGCATGCTCCTCGGTTTCATTGTCTTCGAGCGTGGCATCGAGGTCAACCCCGATAAAATCTCCGCCATCGCTGGTATGGGAGCAATCTGCAACGTGAAGGGGGTGCAGCGGGTCATGGGGTGCCTTGCGTCCCTGAGCCACTTCATCTCGCGCCTTGGCGAACGAGGCCTCCCCCTTTACCGACTCCTCAAGAAGACCGAACACTTCACCTGGACCCCCGAAGCGCAAGAGGCCCTGGACAAGCTCAAGGCGATCCTCACGAGCGCACCCATCCTCGTCCCGCCGACGCCACGCGAGGCCCTTCTCCTATACATTGCCGCCACCACCCAGGTGGTGAGCTCCGTCATCGTCGTCGAAAGGGAGGAGGAGGGCCACGCGCTAAAGGTCCAACGACCGGTGTACTTCATGAGCGAGGTACTATCCGAGACCAAGACCAGGTACCCTCAGATCCAGAAGCTCCTGTACGCGGTTCTCATCACGCGAAGAAAGCTAGCCCACTAGTTCGACGGCCATCACGTCACCGTCGTGTCATCCTACCCCCTCGGGGAGGTGATATAGAGCCGCGAGGCTACGGGGCGGGTGGCGAAGTGGGGTCTGGAGCTCATGGGGGAGTTTATCTCCTACGCACCACGGACGACCATCAAATCCCAGGTCCTCGCGGACTTCGTCACCGAGTGGACCGAGATCCAGCTGCCACCGGCGGCGTAGAACCAGGAGTTCTGGGTCATGTATTTCGATGGATCGCTGATGAATACTGGCACCGACGCCGGCCTGGTTTTCATCTCCCCGCTAGGGGTCCAGCTCAAGTACATGATCCGTATATTTTTGTCACGAAACCGCCCAACATATAAGAGCACTAGTGCAATGGTCATCATTTTTGAAAACTCTGTCACACTAGAGCCCATATAAGCCCGATAGTCCTTGAAATCTCGAAGGATCTCAAACCACAATCAAGTAACAACCGGAGATCGTACACTAGATTCAGTAACCGCACATCCACAGTGATAAGTTCGAAACGAAATAATATTACTACTGAGTTTAAAGAAGTGTTATTACATCACCAAGTTCAAATCAAAGTAGCGGAGGTTTAGGTTTCACAAAACCCATTGCAAATTATTTAACACAAATATAGTGCCAGGTCTAGTATAGTCCCATCAAAAGCAACAAGGAGAGACATCAAAATTCACCATTGCTCATGGTCTTCACTCTTCATCACATGCAGGGTAGAGGCACGCCTGGCAATAGCTAGAATAGACCATACCATCTGCAACAAGGGTAAAGAAACCCTGAGTACTCAATTGTACTCAGCTAGACTTACCCGACAGAGAGATAGATACATAACCATAGACACTTCAAGGATTATGCAAGGCTTTATTAAGTGGATATCATGGGATAGCAGAATTTTGCATAAAAGAGCATCCTAATTACTCATGTATTCTCATCATTAGAAAACAACATTTAGCATCAGATTAAGTAACATTTACAAGATCTCATTAGCACATGTACTAGAGCAATCACTGAGTTACCAAACATTAATAACCATAATGTGCTTGGCATAAAACCACATAACCATCTTTTGGTTACTTATTAGAATTCAGATTTCTATAGTGGGAGGAAGATATTTCAAGTTTCTCACTGACGGGGAGAGACCGCGATCCGAATCGAATTCCTATCCAACTAGAGGTTTATTCCTCAGTCACACCCAAGCATGCCTGCCGGCACACTTATGCGTGTCACCTTCATTGTCGTTCGGATAGCCCGCGGATCTCCAGGTACAGGCATGAGTAGCGACTCACGGTAGCCAGGTAGCTCAAGTAGTGCCTGCCCTTAGTGCAAGGCCAGGACATTCAGGGTGCTTGCCCAGGGTCTAGTATTCCGCTCGCGGTCTTCATGACCCAAGTAGGGGGAGATACCGGCCCGAACCCACATAGTTAGGCTTCGCGGTCGAAACGAGTTATTCAGCCAGCTATAACAGAGGCATGCGTTCAATCTCGGTAGATGTCCAACCACGATGCAGTGCCTAGCGACACAGGCAGAGAGAACCCACTCACAAGACCTCCAAGTCAAGTGGCTCACAACACCTTGTCTGCCCAGTCTTGATTTATTACTTCGACATGGCTATTTTCCACGATAGCAAACTATAGCCAACCGTGACCAGCATCCTATGTTTGTGGGAGATGATAGACCACCCACGCTACCGGTCTAAGCATAGCTAAGCAAGGTTTCGATCCTGGGCCTACAAGGTTCTTTTTAGTGGACAAGGAAGATATAATGCAGCAAGGGGTTTCATCTCAAATCCTACTAACTTAATGCACAAACAAGTGGTGGTATTGTAAGTAGAATACTTTGAAAAAGAGTAAGAAGGTGTATAATGCTCCGGGGCTTGCCTTTCATGAAGGTGGAAGGAAGGTGGTTAGGGCACTCAGGAAGGTCAGGGCTCTGTTCTCCTTCTTCTGGAGCTTCTGGAGCTTGCAACTCTGGTGGGACTCCTCCTTCTATCTCCCCAAACTCCAGCAATGTCACTCCCTCCGGCGATCCTGGATGCATGTATACATGTATGATAAACAAACATATATGACAAGTCATATATTATAATAAGACATGCCTAATGCATATGAATGGATGCTCATGATGAATGTGTTATGCAACATTTTACTTTATTGACCGAATATGTGCAAATTTCTTCTCCCGTAGAGAAGTTAACACTTACCCTTCTTTTGCAACCTGTAATAGAGCTTCTCCTCTGAGGTAAGCTCTCTTACACCTGCATTAAACAAGTTTTATGGTTTAAGGCACTTGATTAACTTACGCAAGCATACATTACTTAACACATGCAAATCATGACATAGAAACACTTAAAACAACGGCTAGAAGAAAACTGTGTAGCTGGAGCTACACACAACCAAAAATTACAAACTAAAACATTATGGAAAGGTCATGAAATTATCTACAAAACATTCCATAAACTCACCAGCTAGGTCCAACATTAAAAAGGCCTTACAGACACTATAAGCAAAGCTGTTTTGAAGAAACAGGAAAACACACATTCAAGGTTGAACTTGTAAAACATGCTCAGGTTAAACTAAACAGGTTATGGTTGTGAAAATTTAACACAAGATAGTTCAACAAGTTATCTACAACAAAGGCAACTGTAGCTACTGCTGAAACTCAACACAAATAGCTCAAACAATTCTAACAAGAAAACATGCTTCAGCTGTCTAACAACAAACAGAGACAACTTAGAACAGTTATAAAGCCTTTAAACATATATCCAAAAATCATGATAACATTAGACAGGATAGATTACATATTTGGCTACCACTTTTGTGTTCACACCAACAACAGAAAACACATGTAAAAAGAAGTTAAAATTACTTATTGGCTGGTGATGAGAAAACAAGCACAAGTTAAACATATATTACTTAAACAATTTGAAAAGTGTAAAACAACAGATTTCATATTTTTCTTAACTTACTCTAAGCAAGTAACACATGTACAAAAATTATCAAACATAGTAACCA
Source organism: Microstegium vimineum (assembly GCA_022036555.1). Classification (NCBI taxonomy): domain Eukaryota; kingdom Viridiplantae; phylum Streptophyta; class Magnoliopsida; order Poales; family Poaceae; genus Microstegium; species Microstegium vimineum. Next base: position 19,639,696 of record CM039131.1, on the reverse strand, counting down.
CATATAACTTAGCTTAGCAATTAAACAAGGCTGCATTTAATTAAACAAGCATTTAATCAAAAGAACTATAACAAGTCACTAAATTACAGGTTACTGTCACCTTAACATTTTTTATGGGAAGTGCATGCTGAGACAAACTCAACACAATAAGAACCATGATTTTATCATAAACCAAACTCTAGTTATGAATTAAACAAGTTAGCACACAGAACTGAAAAAGACAAAACAGAGGAAACAAACAGAGCTTATGACAGGCGGGACCCACTGGTCAGCTTCTTCCCCACAGAACCGACTGCACTGGAGGTGCTCGACCCTCGGTCCTTCGTCGGCGGTGAGGTTTCCGGTCAAACCAACCCCATGGTCGTGTTCCCCTAAGCAACCCGCATCGATCCATGTAACTAGTTGTACTCCATTCGCACCGGAGCATGCTCGACGGCGTTCATGGCAGCATGGCGGTGCTGCGGTTCTTGCGCTGGCCGACGCAAGCTTTCTCTGACCAAACTGGCGACGACTACACCTACATGGAACCCTAGCAGTCCGATGTAGCCCAGATTAGGGCGGTGTGAACCCTCCGATGAGCTCGACCACATGCACAGCGGCATGGTGGCGAGTTCACGGCGGCGCGGTGCTTCTGTTCCGGCGGTGGCGAGGCACGGACGCTTCAACCAACTCTAGCTATCTAACCACGAACTAGAAAGCTAACCCTAACGCTACTCAGACGAACTCAAACGACACTCAGAAGCCTAGCGTCAACCTCGCCGGCGTTGCGGGTGCCATGCGCTCGCGCGCGGCGGAGATCTCGTTCCGGCGAACCCTAACCCTAATCGTTTCAACTGACTTCTCGGTGAGCATCTACAACCTCTAGGCTACCACGTACAAGAGCTAGAAGAAAGGGAGAGGCTCTGGATTGGGCTGGCCACAGCGGCGCAAAGCTCGGCGGAGCTTAGGTCAACAATGGCGGTCGCGGTGCATTTGGTCTGGCTTACCCGTGCGGTTAGCGCGGAAACTGAGCGGTGTAGAAGATGGAGCGGAGCGAGGCGAAGCTATGGCTGCAGTTCGGCGGCCAATGCGGCGGTGTGCAGTGCGGGTGAGCTCGGCGACGGCGCTGCTGCGGCAATGGCGTGTGCTCCGCTTTCTTGCGCGAGGCAGAGAGGAGAGGGAAGAGTGAGGCCGCGGCGTGAGTGCGGTCGCGAGGTGGAGTGTTCGGCTCACCAAGGCGCGGCCGGCGCGGGCCAAATGCCAGTGTACGGCTGCCACGCGGCGCACAATGCCTGACGCGGTCGGCCACCGACCGAACTGTACGCTGCCTCCCCCGTTCAAACGCCCGATCAGGCCGACTGACGGCCGATCTTGACACGCGGTTAACTCTCTAACCTCTGTGTCTTAGCTTCAACCAAATGCACACTTTTGTAGAGCTATAGTTGAACTCCAAATTTGGTGCAATTTGTTTGAACTGAAATGGTTTGGATTTCAAACTACAAGCATTCAAACACAACATCATTCAAACTGAAAACCACTTTAGGACTTATGCATATTCAGAAGTTAAAACAGCACCTAACTCAGCCTTGATTGACCAATTAGAGTATTTTAGGATCCAAATCACCTCAAGGTAGTTAAACAAAGTTTGTTCAGAATAAAAAACTCTACAACTTTACTTAAGCCAACTTTTTCATACAAGGTCCTTAACAAAGTCAATTTGTTAAATCAAGCAAAAAGGTTCCTAGGGTCAATCCTTAGGCTTAACCCTAGAAGCTTATTTGGACTTGATCATGACATAAACATGGTTTCATTATCATCTCTAAGCATTTCTAGATGGTCATTAGTGATCAAAACATCAAACACTTGATTACACAAGCATAACTTACTTACAACTAAGTGTAGGTTAACACATACACATGAAAACAAGGTGATCACTTAGGATTATCATTTCATATGATCATAGAAATGCATAAATGCAATGATGCTTATGCTCATGCTTATGAAATGATATGCAAATCAAAGCTTAACACCTAGGGTGTTACAAATCTTCCTAGCGTCTAACAACGTCGCGGCATACGAGGCCCTGGTAAACGGGCTACACATAGCAACGGAGTTAGGCATCAAAAGGCTCGACGCGCGAGGCGACTCTTAGCTCGTGGTCGAACAGGTTATGAAGGAGTCAAACTGCTATGACCCTAAGATGACGACATATTGCCAGGCGGTCCGCCACCTGGAAGAAAAGTTTGACTGCCTGGAACTCAACCACGTCGCCAGAAAGTACAACGAGGCGGCAGACGAACTCGCAAAACTGGCTTCCGGTCAGGGTACAGTCCCACCCGGAGTCTTCGCCAACGACCTTCACAAGCCGTCCGTCACCTAGCTCATGGATCCCGAGGCCGTGACTTCAGAAACGACCGCGACGGAGGTCATGCACATCGAAGGGGTACAAGACGCCGCGGACGACGCACCGACCGGCGACGACGATCCTCCCCCCGACTGGAGGGTTCCTATCCTGGATTGGTTGGTTCGGGAGCGCCTCCCCGACGACAGGAACAAAGCACGCCGCATCACGCGGTGCGCCAAGTCCTTCGTCATTATCGACCAAGAGCTCTACAGGCGCAGCTCCACGGGGATCCTGCAACTTTGCATCCCCACGGAGCAAGGTGTGAGCCTGCTGGAGGACATACACGCGGGAGACTGCGGGCACCACGCGGCCACCCGCACGATCGTCGGAAAGGATTTCTGCCAAGGTTTCTACTGGCCAACGACCGTAGAAAACTCCACGGAGGTAGTACACGCCTGCGAAGGGTGCTAGTTCTAGGCCAATAAGACTCACCTGCCCGCGCAAGCGCTACAGACCATCCCCCTCACATGGCCTTTCGCGGTCTGGGGTTTAGACTTAGTAGGGCCGCTATCCCGGGCACTTAGGGGCTTCGACCACCTGCTCGTCACCATCGACAAGTTCTCAAAGTGGATCGAGGCATGCCCCCTCGCCCGGATTAAGTCATAGCAGGTAGTAGTGTTCTTCACGGACATAATATATTAGTTCGGAGTGCCCAACATGATCATCACCGACAACGACACCCAATTCATCGGCAAAAAGTTCCTAGACTTCTGCGATAGGAATCAAATCCGTGTGGACTGGGCCGCCGTCGCGCACCCCCAAACGAATGGGCAGGTCGAGCGTGCCAATGGGATGATCCTACACGGGTTAAAACCGAGAATCTTCAGTCGGCTTAAAACGTTCGGAGGCCGTTAGGTCGTGGAATTGCCAGCCATCCTTTGGAGCCTCAGAACAACTCACAGCAGAGCCACCAGCTGCTTACCCTTCTTCATGTTCTACGGGGCGGAGGCCATGCTCCCAACCGACCTGGAGTACAGTTCTCCGCGGGTGAAGGCATACGACGAGGAAGGCAACCAAGCCAACATGGAGGACGCTGTGGATCAGCTAGACGAAGCAAGGGACATCGCCCTCCTACACTCCGCAAAGTACCAGCAGGCCCTCAGGAGGTACCACGACCGTCACGTCCGCAAGTGCGAGTTCAACATCGGCGACCTGGTGCTTTGGCTCAAGCAAAGCAACAAAGGCAAGCACAAACTCACACCGCCATGGGAAGGGTCATACGTCGTGGTGGAGGTCCTCTGCCCCGGAAGCTACAAGATCGCCACCGTGGGGCCTGATAGCCAAGTCTTCTCCAACGCCTGGAACATCAAAAAGCTACGTCGCTTCTATCCCTAAGCACCTCCCCTCGAATCACATACATCCGGATGTATCTTTCCATTAGAAGAGATTCGATATCCTAGCCTGTGGTTGCACGTCTTACTCGGGGGCTGGATAAGGGGGCTGCTTTTCCTCGTTTTTTTCAATAAAATCTTGCCTTTTCCCGATCTCCTCCCCGTGTTCACCCACTCTCGCTCGAATTCTGTCCCCGCAGAGACACTAGGCTCAACGCCACGCTTACCCTCAAGCGCAAGCAGGGCTCGGCCCGACCCCCGACCCGGTTCACCCGACGCATCCAAAGATCGGACGAACGGTTACATGCCAACATCAACGGGGACGGCCTTCGTGCCCAGGTAAGAAAAAGGGATAAGGGCTATAGACGCCCTGATGGCCCACTACGGTCCAAAGATATGGAGACCTACCCAACAGGGTTCGAAACGGCCGTCTCAGGATGACAGAGCGAGGGGCGAATAGGAAATGGACACGTTAGCGGTCATCAGCCTAACAATCGGATGATTGGTTCATGGTATGAGGAAGGCACCGAGCTCCTGGGACCCGATGAACGGACCCGGGTACTAGATGAAACCGATTTGGGGTGAGCCATGACATGGGCCAGTAGTCAGAACCCTATCGAACGGGAACCAGCACCCCACTCAAATTTTCCCGATAACAACTCGATGAGCATCCATGGTTCGTCCACCTCGAGGATATCATGGTTCGGCTCACATTCCCCCTTCTCACGGAGAGATGCGTGGGGAACGCATAAAAGACGATACGGCCACGAGACGCTTTCTCTGCTCTAGGCAGAGACTCGGGGGATGGCATCGCACATCACCACGGTTCTCGCAACCAGGTGGAAAAAGGCGGGCGCATAAGCCTCATGCATCAGAGGTCCACACAGGTAAAAATGACAAATGAATGTCACATTTTTATACGCTAATCCTTGCGAAGGTTACATACTTTTCTGGTGCCACAAGGGTCAGACCAAATCATCAGAAACCAAAGCAAAAACAAGGTGGACTGAAGGGGATCCTGGTCGGGGGCCAGAGGAAAGGAAAACAGGGCAAGCGTCTAACGCCCTAGACACACCGGTAACGTCGCTCCGAGGGCTGCCTATCAGGCGAACGCCCAACGAGCCAACTGCCGTTGTTTCATCTCCCGGGATGGGACAGTGACTGCACCACCGTCACTAAAGACCTACGCGGTCGGCTTCGCCCCCAGAAAAAGGCATGACGAGCTGGTCAAGCACTTTTCTGGGTCGCGCTTTGAACAACGGGCCAAGGAGCACCCATCGGTCTGACGACACACCCCGCCCTACTCCAGGAGGGAGTTCACCAGCACCGAGAGGCGTTCAGGACCACCCCCTCGAAGCCCAACTAGGCATGCAACACCAGTGTTTACACAAGTGCTACATGATCAGGGCAACCCCGTGCGCGTGCGCGGACGATCGCTTCCTGATCCCTAGGGCTTCGGGGGGGGCGGCACTGATACATCCTCGCCCGGACGCGACCAGGCTCACCAGCTCGTAGGTCCACCATCTCCCAACGGTGGCGTCACACCAGCAGGCCCAAGGAACTTCTGGCTTAGAAAACTGCACGGGCGGACCGCATAGTATTTCCGCTAGACGCATCCTTGGCCCCCTGCGATGGGAGATGATGAGGGAGCACGACCGTCCCATGGGACAAGATGACCGGAAGAACTGCGCATGCCGCAGGACTCCCCCTGATATCCCCCGTCCGACAACAAGAGACGGTGGCGCTCCCCATGCAGAACTTCCTCAGAATCCGGTGTTGCTCTCAAAGGGCCGTCCGCCAGGGCAGCTCAAGAGACTCTCCGACGAGACCTCGGAGGAAGAATCTAGGGCAAGCCATACTGTGAGGATGTGAATCTCCCCACAGGTGGCCGCCCCTATTTATAGCCTTCCAGGGCACTCACGCGGCAGCAAGCCTGTGAGGCTACAACGCTCGCCTCCCGACAAAATCACACTGTACGTCAGTACCCACTTCAAGATCGAGGGTGCGACAGGGGGGGTGCAGTCAGACCCCAACGCCGACAACACAGCTTCGACCGCTCAATCATCTGTACCGGTCAAAAGACGGCACAACGCAGTACCGATTCGTCATTTCAAGATGCGTCAGCCCAGTTCCAACAGTGCCCCCCGTGGCGGGGCTAGCGTGCAAGCAGAGCTCTGGCTCCGGCGTACGGCGTAGTCCGCTTTCCTCCCCCTCGCCTCATAGGGGGAACGAAGGGCCAACCACTGTACGAGTCTACCGAATAAGCCCTTAGGAGAAAAAATCTTTCTCCTAAGGCCTCGGGGGCTACACCCGGCGGGTGCGCTCGTGCGCACCCACTGGAATCCAAAATCTAACCAAACCATATAAGCACTCTCAGAAGCCTTCGGTGTAGTCCTTCACTACATCGCAGGCTCGGGGCTACTTTCGAATACCTGATAATAGGGTACCCAAACTCCTTGCCTTGCAAAAAAAATCATCCCCGAGGACTCTCCTCCTCGCCCGAGCAGGGGTGACGTCACCACCCTCGGGGGATTTCCTACCCCCAAATCGGTTAAGGCAACGGTACACCCTCGGGAACCCTTCCGCCTCGCCCGAGCTAGGATGACGTCACCAGTGACACCACTCACCCTTAGGGGCTCCTCCGCCTCGTCCGAGCTAGGACGACGTCATAAACGACGTCACAGCACGCGGGGGCTTCACTTTGTCAAACCAACTAAGGCAGTGGTACACCCTCGGAGGGTTCTCCGCCTCGTCCGAGATAGGGTGATGTCATACGTGACACCACTTACCCTCGGAGGTTTCACCGACCCCCTACACACTTTCCCCTATAGTCAAAAGGTCCACAATACAGGATCGTCCTTAGGGATGGGGGCCGAAGGCGTGGAACGCCATGCCTACCCCTGTTAAGTCCCTATGGGACACGCTCCAGTACCGATCGGACCGTCGATTGACACTCGCCATCCCTCCGGCGGACATCTAAACAAGGATCGGGGCGTACTTGGTCCTGTCTGACGGAACGCAGGGGTACCTGGCCCTGTTCTGCCCACCTTTGCCCATACCCAAATATGGCAACAGGGACACCACAGATCACAAGGCGCATGGCTACAGTCATACCCAGGACGAACAGGACTCAGGCGGCGTGCCAACAGGAGCAATCTTCCCCTTGGAAGGAAGGTGAACAGAAGCCGAGGGCGTCCAAGTCAACAGCCCACACAGGGCCCACGTTTTCCTCTCCTCCTCTACTGTACTCCTACATCTCTCCCTACATATAAAGGGGGAGAATGGACCTCCAATCTCTTTCTCTCTCGACACTCTCTGAACTCTTTCAGCTCATTCACACACTCATACTCGCATCCACGTGAGCCCTCACCACGAACCTCGAACCTCATACGCACGAGAACTGGGAACCAGCTTCCCTCTCTCACCAAAGCTTGTAGCTCCCCTCTACGAGCTCTCCACGCTTGGTAATACGACTCTGCAACACACTGGACGTAGGGCGTTCGTGCCCGAACCAGTATAAACCGTGTGTTCTCCGAGTGTAACCATCCGATCTCCGACACACTTAGAAATTTACTCGTTGGTCGTCTAGACCCCACCATTTTAGACACCAACAACTCCCGAATTCATTCTTTGGTTTTCCACCTCTTCCTCTCTTGTGATTTGTGGTTATTCTGATGCCGACTTTGCCGGTTGCCGTCTTGATCGGAAGTACACTTTTTGGACTTGCCAGTTTCTTGGGTTTTATCTTGTGTCTTGGTCTTCTCGCAAACAGTCTAGTGTGGCATAGTTGATGTGCGAAGCTGAGTACGTTGTCACGGCTAGCTATTGTTCGTAGTTGATTTGGATGATTTCAACTTTGAAGGATTTTGGTCTTGTTCTTACTAAGGTGCCTCTGCTTTGCGATAGCAGGAGTGCAATTAGTGTGGCCAAAAATCCCGTGCTTCACTCTAAGACCAAGCACATTGACGTTCGCTTTCACTTCTTGTGAGATCATTACGAGAAGGGCGACATTGACCTCCGGCATGTCGAGACCCACAACCAGCTTGTGGATATTCTCACAAAGCCTTTGGATCAAACTGCGTTTTCTCGCCTTCGGGGCGAGTTGGGTGTGTGTTTCCCCTTTTAGTTGAGGGAAACCATTTGTGTATCATAGTTCTTTTTTGTTCTTATTTGTCTTTTCTTTCTTTCTTTTGGTGTCCTTTTAGTTGTTAATTGGCGTCATTGCATTTTGCATCTCATGTGCATTTGTGACATAGTTCATTCTAAGCTTCATACCTATAGCCGATATAATGAATCTATGCTCTGTTTGAGGTGCTTTATGTGTCTATGGTGTTGCCTAACTTAGACTCTTTTATCTCTATATATGCAATAGAGCTAAGCTAGAAAAGCTTTAAAACTGAATTAAATTCCCCATGTCACCTCTGAAATGGCACTAGCATGTGTAGGCTTTTGAAGATCCTTCTTGGCTGCCTTATATATATCTTGTAACTATGGCTCTTCATTTCTTCATTCACTACCTTTGAGCACCATGATTAAAATTGATCTAAAATAAAATTTCTCTCTGAATTGTGAATTGGAAAGATCGAGTTGGGTCTGCATTGTGAGCACTTCACCGTGTGTTCGAGACTGCTTCCCATATGGGTTGAACTTGAGCGGTGTCGTGTATGACCGAAACCGGTGTGTCAAGTCCTTTGACTTCGCCCGGTTGGTAAGTGGCATCACTTTGCTTACAACCACTCGCATACAACTTAAAATGTGCCTAAAACTGAAAGTTGGCTGCAAAACTCTGAAACTTGATAAATTCATTCAGTTGGGTCATTGGCTTGTTGTATGAACTTTGCTAGGCATAGTTTTACTTGTTATACATGAGATTGCTTTGAGATAGAGCCTATCTTGTTTGCCATGTCTAGTTGTCTCTAGGAGGTGATACCCTTTCTCTGCTCTCACATGAAATGCTCTCTAAAATAGCTTCTAAAGTGATCTTAAGCTCAACTTGAGTCTTTGTTGGGTACGTAGAACTTTTCCTATTCTCACAGGATCACATCACTTAGAGCATATATTCATTGTCTTAGCTCTATGTATGAAGCTTTTGCACTCATTTTGCATTTCATGGATTTTGTAGCACAACTCTTGAGTTTGTGGGCTTTGATGAGCTACATGTGTCACCAAGGGGGGGGAGATGTGCATTTCATTCCATTTTCAGCCATCTACTTCCAATGGGGAGAAAGAGTGCATCTCATTGGTTTCATTGGTTTAGAGCTTCTTTGGTCAAGGGGGTTCATTGGTTTAGAGCTTCTTTGGCCAAGGGGGAGTTTTTGTGCATCTTTTGCCTGAAGGCACTCAATTGGTATCTTGAGTGTGTTTTTGTCGAGGGGGAGCTTTTGCTAGATGTGTTGAGCCTTTGCCTCGTCTAGAGGGTCTAGCTTCCTTTGTTGGCTCCAACAGGTTTCAATTGGTATTCTGAGTTTTGAGAGCTATGCTTGGTATCTTGGTCGTGCTAGCAGTGTTGAGCCCGTTTTTTGCCTCTTCTTGAGGGATAGCTTTGTTTTGCTTGGTTGCATCGAGCTGTTGCCCATGTCTTTGGGAACCAAGTTTTGGACTCGTTTTGCTTCTCTCAAGTGACCCTGTTTTGGCTTTTGTAGCTTTTTGGTCATTTGGAGAGCTTTAACTTGTGGCTCAAATCTGAAATGCACTTGTGTTGACAATGCACTCATCAAGGGGGAGATTGAGAACACATGGTGGATAAGTACCCATGCATGTTCAGTTTTGTGATGAGTGAATGTCCAACACTTGAGTGTTTCAGTTTGAGTGGCTTACCCTAACCTCTTGCGAAAGCAAATGTGTGCCTGTCTATCGGCTTGTGGTGTGCAGGTGCTATGCCTAGTGACAGTGGTCAATGGCATGGAGAAGGTCGAGTAGAGGCTTGTCGTGTCGATGGACTGAGAGCGGTGAAGGGCGGAAGCGGGGCTCGGACCGAGGGACCATGGGCGCCGGCGGACTAGCTGTGGTGGCTAGTACTTGGCACCGGCGAGTGCGAGAAGACATGGAGGTAGACCGAGTCGACCGAGTCAAGACGGCGGACGAGCGGGTCGAGCGAAGGCTCATGGGACTCGAAGTCCGACCGGGCGAAGACAAGGTGGCTCGTGTCGAGCGGTTTGGTGGTTTGGGCCTCAAAACCAACCGAGGACGGTTTCCGAGTTTGGGCCTCAAAACTCGGGGTTTGGTAGTCGAGCCAAAAGCTACCGGTGGCGGGTTTCTTAGATTTGGGCCTCAAAACCTAGGCGGAGCTTCCGAGGAAGCGGGGATGGCACGTGGCGGAATCCTAAAGGTTGCGTCAAGGCGACGACAACTCCTGGCAGGAAGCGGGGCTGTCCATTCAAATGAGTGGCTAAGAGTTACCAACTTGGATTACAATGTCTTAGGGCTAGGTAATTCGGTCTTGTATTACAGTGTTTTGGAAGGATTTGGCGGAGAGAAACTGTTTTCGCGGGTTTCAGCAGCTGTGTTCGTGAGCTCCGGACCATGCTCCGGATGGCTTACCCCTAGCTCTGGACCATTGCAACTGGTCCGGTGGTCTTCACCAGTGTAAGTGTCAAGCAGCGAAGGGCGTTGGACCAGGCTCCTGTCGATGTTTTACCACCGATAGCCTGCCACGGGGTTACCCGAGACAGTAGTTTGTGCCTCGGCAAATAGTGAAGCCTTGGTGGTTGGACACGCAGGGACACACGATTTATACTGGTTCAGGCCCTCGACAAGGTCGAGTAATAACCTTACGTCCAGTTGTGTTGTTTGTTATTGCTCTTGATCGTAATACAAGGTGATGTGTGTCGCTCTACGTATCGGGTGTTGTGTAGTCTGTAGGGATCGTTTTTGGGTGATGCCCTCACCAGCCCTTTATAGTCCAGGAGCTGGTCGAGGGTTGCTCTAATCCAACTCGGTTACAAACTTAGAGTCCTAAGCTGTGCTTCGGTCTTGTCATCTTTACCGAGTAGAATTCGGTTTCTTCTGTCCGTATTCCTTCGTGGGCCGAGGAAAAGAGGCCCAAAGCTTAGGTAAGCCGGTCTCTAGGTACCCTATAGGATATCCCATCGACAAGCCCCCGAGCATCTCATCATTTTTCTTCAATATGTCGGGTTGCTTCGAAAGCGAGCCAAGTACTTTGAAGTCAAATCATGAAATGATCTTCTGTGTTCTTCGTCTTGTGGTTTTTTTGTGCACCTTTGGTACACTCATTGAGTGTAGCCCCCGAGCCTCCGGATACTTGATACAAGTATTCAGAGGATCTGAAAAATGTCTAAGCTTTTGCCTTTTGTATTCTTCGTCTTGTGGTTTTTGTGCACCTTTGGTGCACCCATTGAGTGTAGCCCCTGAGCATCTAGATACTTGGTACAAGTATTCGGAGGATCTGAGAAAAAAGTCTTGTAAGGTAGGTATTTCAAGCCCCCGAGCCTTTCTTTGAGTTCTTTTTATCGAAAAAGAGCTTGGTGGAAGGATCTGAAATAGCGTGTCCTTGTCTTCTTCTTATTCACGGGTGGGTATTGTGTCTTCACGGGTGTGTAGAATCTTGCTTTCTCTCTAGTTTTTGTCTTTCTCTTGTTTTTTCTTTCTCGTGACTCTTGGCTTCTGGTGGTCCTTCCTTGCTATATATTTCGCTGTGCTTGTGCTGATGGTTCGATCTTTAAGGTGCTCTTCTTTCTTCTGAAGACCATGCTGCTGAGTGAAACTGAGCAGCCCCCGAGCTTATGCCCGCCTTCTGGTAGTTGAGTGGGTAGAAGAATTCTTTTGAATGGAGTTAGAGGTAGACTATTTCCTCGGTCAGATTTTCCTAGGAAGTTTGGTGTAGTAGGCAGAAGAATTCTTGTGAGGTAGCTTCCATGCCTCCTCTGTCTAACTGCCGAACTCTGGGCTGTAACCGTTTCCGCTCCTGAATTGGTTGATGTGGTATGCTCCCTTTGTTCGGTTGTGCGTGTAAGTATCGCACTCTTGCCGGAAAGCCTAGAGCTGGAGCTATCTAATCTCAATTGTAGGGAATGGTTCTCTGCCTAACCACCAGAACTTTCCTTACATTGTGTGAAGGTTCTGGGTTGTTTTTTAATCTGCAAGGATCTCGTCGAGTGTTGTATCTTCTTTGGTGGTAGCTCTGATTCGTCTTTGGTTTTTAGCTTTTGTATTTTGTCACTTGTGATATTTTGTAGACAAGGCTTATTCTGGTCTTGCTGCTCTTTGTAGGATTGTTGGCCGAGTTGTTTTTATGGCCTGCTAAACTGTTGCTAGTTGTATGATTGTTCTTGGAATATTCTTCTGGATATTTTGTGTAGTACCTTGATGTACTGGCTTTATTGTAACCGTATTTCTTTCATCAATGTAGTCCTTGTAGAATCTTTTGATTTTGCTTCTTCCTTTATGTACCATTGTTGTTGTAATAATCTTTTCTTCATAGACTTGGTGTATGTACACCCGTTGCTCTTCTATAAATAGTTGTAGTGTGGCTCCCTTGCCATATGTCTTCTGTTTTCCTTTGTAAAGGTCCTTGTTGTATCATGGATATTGTTGTTGGCGAGCTTGATGAGCCCCGGGCTTCTTTCTCTCCTTGAGTTGTACTCTTGTAAATGGTGTAGATCTTGTGATAAAAACTAGTAGATAGCTAGTTTCAGGGTAGTGAAATTTTATGGAGGAAACCGAAACAAATGGTGTAGGCCTTGTGATGGTATTGGTGTGTACTATCATGGACCCTTCAACCACTTATTTGTGTTTCCCTCCAGGTTGTTCTGGATTCGCTATCCTCGATGATGTTCGTCTTGGACGACTTCTTGGTCTAACTGCTCGCAACCAGGAAGGGTGAACTTCTTCTCGTCTGAAATCAAGTAACCTCAATTTGCTGCTCCCTGCACGACAATTACCGGTTCCGGTTTCCTCTGTTGCTTAGGGTACTTTTGTAAATGTTTAAGCATTGCGTTCTGATGTAACTCGGTTGTGTGCTAGTGCTGATATTCCTTAATAAAGAACTTTTCTTTGTCTTCTTATGTCCTGCCGAGTTCTTTTTCATGTTGTACTCGTCATGGTGTAATTGTTTATGGTACTTGATCGTGGTCGACTTAATCTGGCTGTTATTTTTCCTTTTCTGATGCGCAATCTTGGGGAACGACAGTTTCGCTGTTTTTCCATAATTACTGCCCTGAGTAATGGCTATTTTTGGGAACTAATCTTCTTGTTATAACCTTATATAAGCTTCTTCGTCCTTTTGTTACTAAGTCTGTCTGTAATCGGGGAATCTCTGTCCTTTGTCTTTGGTTTTATCCTCCCTCTGTGATTCATCTTTGAAAGAATTTTGCAATGAAAGGTACAGGAATTCCGAAGTCTTCCATTTAGCAGAGTGATCTTGATCGATTAGTTGCACAAGGATTTCTTCCAAGATCGGCCCTTCCTGCTTGCGGATTGCCTGGTGATCAATTGTCTCCCAATCCGTCTCCTGATCAATCTCTTCTTTTTGTTTCTTATGTCAGGTCTGGACTTTGTTTTCCTCCGTCTGACTTCTTAATTCAATTTCTTAATTTCTACAGCCTCCAACTTCATCATCTTGTTCCCAATGCTATCCTTTTCCTTTCCTGTTTCATTCATCTTTGTGAGGCTTTCATAGGAATTCCTCCTTGTCTCTTGTTCTTTCGTTATTTCTTTCGAGTCCGTTTTACTGGTAGGTCAAAAGTTCCCCATTGTGGTTGCTGCATGATTCAGTCTGGGCAGAGTCAAAAGAATGCCTTCCCTTCGTTGTCCTTATCTGATTCTGTTCATGATTGGGTTGAGAAGTGGTTTTATGTTTCTCAGCCATCTTTTCCTAAGCCTTTTGATTTGTCTTATCTTCCTGTCTCTCTTCCTTGTTGGTCTAACAAGATTACTTCTTCTGAGAAGCGAATCCTTAAGCCTTTGATTGATCGTCTCAATTTCTTGAAGCAATCGGGTTTCATAGGCAATGGTATTGTTGCTAGTTTCTTGCGTCGCCGAGTCCAGCCCTTGATGAAAAGGGATCATCTGGGTTTTGAATATACTGGCCTTTCTGATTCATCTCGTCTTCTCCCTGAGGTTGAACTTTCTGATGACGTTGTTCTTGAGATGATGAACATGTTTTTGAGTGGTGTTGTCATTCTTCCTGTTGCAATTCAGGAGTACAGTGTTGTCAATACGCCGCCTGATGTAAGTATTTGAATCCTTGATTTACTTTTGTTGTCCCTTTCTGATGTGTTTTTGTTTTGCAGGGTTTTGGTTATAGCTTTGCTCCTAATGTGCTTGCTGCTGATGATGGTGGCCACCTAGATGTTGATGATCATGAAGATGATGGTGATGATGATACTGACGCTGCTATTTCTCCGAAGCGGGGTCATTTAGATGTTGATACTAGCCTTCCTCGACCAAAAAGGAGGCGGTCTGCCCATCATGGTTCTTTATAAGGTAATCTTTGTGCCGAATTCTTTTGCCACTTTCTCTTGTCTTACTGTCTTTTTGTTTTGTTGACTTTGTTTTTGTTTTGTAGATGGTCATTCAGCTCCTTCGACTGAGGATGAGTCAGTCGACCCCTTGAGTTCTTCAAGGTGAGCTCTTTTTCTATTGTTTCTTCTTTATGTGCTTCCATAATATGTGCTAATCATTTGCTCTTTTTGGTGTAGTCGGGTGCTTGCTAATGTACCCCTTGCTTATGGCCCTGTCCCACCTTCTTTTTTCGCTTTACCATCTTTTGATGATGGTTTTGACTTTGCTATCCCAAAGTTGTCTTTCTCCCAGACTGTGGCTGAAATCAAGAAGTCTTCTAGGTATATTTTTCTTCCCTTTGCTTATTTCCTTAGTACTTTGTTGAATTCCGTGTAACGATTTGTGATACTTTTTGTTACAGTGCTGCTTTAGGTAGTTCTTCCTTCTCTAAAGTTGTTGTAGATTCGAAGTTGCCCTCCCAAGGTGAATATTTTCTGCCTTTCCTGGTTTTTATTTTTTCATATATCTTTGTGCTTACTTTTTTTTTCAGATGATCCGGTAGCTCCCCCTGATGTCGATTTGACTGAAACGTCTCCTGGGAAGTCTTTTGTGACTATTCCATCTGCTACACGAGTTCTTTCTGTGGCTGTCCGTTGTGCTCCATTGTCTGCTCAGTCTGAACGGATTGGCAGGTTGCTTTCAACTTGGGAATCTTTTTCTTTAGAATATGGTGCGGAGCTCAAGGTACTTCTGATAATCCTTTGTTTCGTATTTTCTGTTTTCTCTTGATATTGTTCCTTTACCTTTGTTTCTGGTTTGGCAGGCTTTCCATCAAGATCAAGATGTTATGTTTGGTCCTCAAGAAGAGAGGTTGGCTAACCTTATTGAGGGTAACCTTGGTAAGGCTGAGGCCGAATTGTCTTGTGTAAAAGCTGAGTTGGCCCGAGTGATAGAGATGCGGGATTCTGGTGCTACCCGGGCTTCTGAGGAGATTGTTGATCTGAAGTCTCGGCTTACTGGTACCTTTTGCTTTTTTTACCTTCTTGCTTTTGGTCTTGCCAGGTTATCTTTGCTTATTTGTTTGATTATTTGTTAGACGCTGAACGCCAACGTGAAGCTTGGAAAAAGGATCGAGAGGTGATGACTGAGACCCTTCGATCTTCTGAAAACAAGGCTGAGCATGTAAGTGGATCTGCTGATGATACTTTAAAAAAGGCTCAAGATTTGCTAGCCGAAGCTCAGCTGATTCGAACTGGTGCTGATCGTGATCTTGTCCGGGCTTTACAATCTGTTCAAACTATGCAAGGGAAATTGAATTCTACTCGAGCACAACTTAGGTCCCTGCTTGAGGCTGTGAAGGCTATTGTTGTTGTTGTTTGCTATACTGGAGATGATAGTGTTGGTATAGATAGTGTAATCCTAGTATTGCCCTCACGATTCCGTGAGTTTGTAAAAAATGGGTTTGAACGATGCATTGGGAATATCGTTTCATTTGTCCGGGCTCTTGCTCCTGAAGTTCCTTTGGCTCAAATTTTTGAAGATCCTATGGAGGCCGATCTTTTGATTCGGTGGGAGCAAGCAAAACCTGAAGTCAAGAGCCTCTGTAGTGGGATACTTGGTCAGATGGAAGTGTTGCCCCTTCTCTTTGATAAGCATGTTTACTCTTCCTTGATTGGTGGTTTTTCGTAATGTGCTCTGAAAATAATTTTGCTTAATATATTGTCAGGCTTCGCCCTGATATTGTAATGTCCTTATCTTTTCCTGTTGATGATGTGCATTCTGACTGATATATTTGGCCTTCTGATGAATACCTTTCGTATATGCTGAGTGATTTTTAATAGCATTGTGCCTTTAACTTAGGTTTCGCAGATGCTTCTGAATTCCTGACTTCTTTCTAAGTAATACTATCGGCCTTCGAACCTTGATGACTATACTTATAGTATTGCTTATAGAATGTCTTGTGCCTCTGAGTTTAGGCTTTTGTAGATCTCTTCTTTCGTGTCTTGTCTGTGGGAGGACCTCCGAGTACTTTCTAGGTAGTATTGTCAAGTAGTTCTTGTTGTTGGGGTGTATGATACGATAGTATTCGGCTTTGCAATTGTTGAAACAAAATGTGACGCACTGTGCCTCACACACAGCAAGCCGTAAAGCTTAGCTTCAATCGGATGCCCGGGTGTTTCGAGAACCGAAAACGTGCCAGTCAGTTTGACCTGAAACTAACAAGGGATGAAAATCATCAGATATAAACTGGAACGTGCCGGATGAGACCAGACAGTTCATATACGGCCCTGAAGCCACTTACGACGACATACAGCTATAGAAGCTATCTGCCAACAGGTTTTATAGATCATTCGGCTAAAACAAACATAGAGCACGTGGAACGTTGATTGCCGAATTGTGCATGCATGGGAAAAGTACGTGTAAATGAGTCAATTGATCACAAATTAAAACATAACCAAGCTCGGCAATCTAACCGAGTTGGGATCCATGATGAAGGAAACATACAAGAAAGATACGATCAAACTAATCTAAGCCTGCACCTGTCGCACGATACCTAGCTTTATCGAAGTTTGAACGTGATTTAACATGCATGAACCCGCAACATGTAGCAACCTAAATTTAACTAATTCGGTTGTTATGAATGTAAGATCTAATCATAGAAACAACCTAAAGGCAATAGCTTGTTAAAACGTAAATAGATCTATAATAAAGAAAAGAGCCAAACCATGTCAATCTAGATTGCGCAAAAAGTTGTTGCAAATATATAAGAATATCTAAGACATGCCACACGTGATAACTTAATGAATCTATTAGATCTTGCCAAATCTAATAAAACCAATAACTATCTTGCTTTTGTTAATCATATGAACATATGCCCGCTGCACGGCATCTACTCACAAACAAAACATAAGCAAAGACTTCTTGATTATTAACCAACGATCTGCCGCACGATCATTGAAAACAAACAAGACTACTTGCATCAATATCTAAATCCACCGCATGATACTAGACATGATAACAAGGTTGTCGGGGCTTACGGAGGTCGACGGATCGATGATTCCTCTCGAAGAACTCGACAACACGACAAAAAGGACTTGAAGTTGGCACGGGGCCGGTTGTATTGATTTGGTTGTGAACACCCTTTACAATAACCAAGGGTTTATATTTATACCTTGGCCATGACATGAGTCCTAAAAGGACACGATTACAAAATATTAAAGGAAGAAACACAATATTACGACTTTAGTTTCCTTCGGAGTCTTTATTGCCTTAATTGTCGCGGTCATCGTTACCGATCGGTCTCTACTCGCCGCCTTTGACGAAAAACACCTCTCCTCGGAATAGCCGACCGCACAGTCAATTGCCGAATCTCTAGGAATTAACCGGCCACATGGATATTTGCCGAATGCTCCGAACATCTATCTCTGCAGATTCACTGTGCACTGGCCCACCTGTCATCGTGCAAAAATCAAGTGTTAACACATGCCCCCTCAATTTTGGGATAAAAGTCGTTTATTCTGAAATTGACCGCAAGCTTCCCTTTTCCCCTAGGTCAATACTGTTCAACATCGTAGCCGCCGCTCAAGAAATCCAAGCCCCAGCACATTCTCGAACTCATTTTGTATCTTCAATGGCGACTCAGGATGAAATCCCAGAGGTAAACTTCATTTACTTATATGCATTCGGCAATCCCTGACCGGCTTTCTTGCTTCTTTCTCAATTCATTTGTCTCTTTTCGATTCTATTATTTCTGAAGGAATACAAGAACGAAATTTTGATCCCTTATGCTGCAAATCCTGATCCCTACTTCCTTGGTCCAATGGGCAATCCTGACCCAACCGAGATTATCGAGAAGGAAACCCTGAGAATCCCTTTCAAGTCTGGAGTTAACCCGCCAAACCAATGGCCAAACACCTTCAAAACTTGGTCGTTTCCCCCAATCGTCGGATGGCGAAATTGGTACCGGAGGATGCTGAAAAAGAGCAGTAGCAACTGGGACAACCAAGATATCACTCATTGTCTAGAATTATCTTTATCAGAAACGTCCAGAAACGAACCCCTTATGATAGCAGATTCTCAATCTTGGTCCAATGCTATCAATGCTTTTGTCTTCGGCCATGACATGATGACGACCACTTTGGACGATGTATTCATGATGACTGGCCTAAACGTGTCCAAACTAGTATACCCCTGCCAGTACAAGGGCAAAAGCAACCAGAAAGCTATCAAATCTAGAGGTGGATGGGTTGGATACATTCAAACCTATATGGAAGCATCTGGTGTTGTTTCTGACAAGGAAGGCAAGGCCTTTATGAACATGTGGCTGTGCAGATTCATCTTTTGTGGAAAATCCAATGAGCCAACCCTGAATCACATGATAATGGCTGAGGATTTAACTGTCGGCACACTAATATCTCTGGGTAAATATCTTCTAGGATCTGTTTATCATATGATGCATGAGATCACCGTTCAAATGTACCATGGCAAGGAGATCTCCTGTGTGAGTGGCCCCTGGTGGTTTATTCAGATGTGGTTGCAACTTTATATGCATCAGATAGTGTCTGTGTCCCTTCACAATTTGAGCTTCCCTTCGGTTAATTATGCCGACGGCAGTACAACAAAGGCCAAGAGCTGCCAAACCTATGGAGAAGCAGTATCTTCCATTAGTATCGACATGGATATTGGTCACCTCTTCAAGCTGTTCTTCAAGGGTTTTAACAATGTGCTTTGGCTCCCTTATAGAGAGAATGATAGCTTAACTCTCCCCTGCAAATTCAGTTATGAGTCCGGTTGTTCTGACAAGGTGTCCACAGAGATTTTCAACTCTTTCATTAAACCTTGCATCCTGCCAGCCGAATTCCATCATGGGAGATTATTGCACCCTACATATGAATTCTATAATCCCAATATGGCATCCAGGCAATTAGGATGTGGACAGCTGCCCCCAAGACCTTTCTTCTCAACAACCATAAGATACAGGGAGTTGATCACAGATGAAACAGAAGCCAAAAAAGTCTTTGAGCTTGAACAAGATTTGCCAACATATGAACCTTCTCCATTTGGGTTAGTAGATGTTGCCCACTCCCTTTTTGCTTCCTGGTGGCAAGAGTGGCATAATCACATCTTCAATATACCAGTGCATCCTTTATGCCAAGATCTGTATCCCCAATTTGTTTCTGACAGTGAGGTAATTTCATTGCACTTGTTATTTCCTGCTTTTGAATTTACTTCCCATTCTAAAATCCAGCTATGCATAGGACTTCGAGCCTACTCCTCCTATTAAAGCAGTATAGTACTATACAGCTGGGCCTAAACCTGCATTGGGCTTCAATGCTCCAACTCTGGCAACCTTCATGAAGATCCCTGCAGCTTTAGCTACTGCACCTTCAGGAGGAGAAGGCAAAAGGAAGACACTTGAGAATGTTCATGTGTTTAGAAGGGTCAGGTCCAAGAAAGCCAAGCGGTCTCCCAAGGTATGAATCTTCTATTCAACAATAAATTTCACTTGGCAATAACTCTGACTGTTCTTATATCACTCATCCCTTACTGCAGCCACATGTCAACATTCCTAGATCAAGCAACGTTTCAACACCGATGGATGTTCCTCCTCAAACCTCCACTGAGGATGCAGGGACTCATGAAACTGAAGACAAAGAAGCTGATGCAGCCGAAGGTATCGATGCTCACGAAACTGCCAAGCGCATTGGTAATATCATTCGGCTAACTACTTCCTTCCTTTATATGACACCCACTTCTTACTTATAAATCTGCATCGTTGGAAACAGATAAAATTCTAGATAATCTGGCAGAAGAAACTTCCTCTGGTCCAGCTTCACCACCTTTGGATGTCCCTCTTCAAACTTCTACTGAAGATGCAGAAGCTCAACCATCGGCAGAAGCTCATGAAGCCGAAGGCACAGATGCCCATGAAACTGCATCACTGGAAATAGATGAAACCATGAACAATCTAGCATCGGCTTCTTCAAATTCTTCTGGCCCAACTCCAGACTCACCATCCCTGGGCATCCAATCAAGTCCTCAACCAGATTAGGACACTAACCACTTGGATGATCAATCAGCACAGTAGGTAACAACTTGCCTTAAATTATCCTTTTAGCACACTTACCCAGTCAGCTAACATTTCCCTCCTCTTCCAGAACACTGCTAAACCAACTACTAGCTATTCCTTCACTGTTGAGGATTTCATCAGCAGTGAAAAAGGTGAAGAAGCCACCTCTCAGCAGACTTTGTCAATGGAAAATCAATCTCGGCTGAGAGATATAGCTAGTCTGCTGAACAAGGATATCAACATTTTGGTCCAAGATTCAGATCAGATAAAAGATCTCCTTGAGCTCATCAACCAAGACCTTCCACTTGCTCTTAAAGCTTCTCTGGGATCTGCAGCCAACCTTGACAATTATTTTGCTGTGGTGAAGAGGGCAAACAAAAATATAGCCTCTAGGACTGCCTTGCAAAACAACAGGTCTCTGAAGAAGCAAGAAGCTAAAGCCTTGTATTCCTAACTTCAAGCTGCTAAGAATTCTTTGGTAACCTTGGAACCTAAGCTGAAAACAATGGACGATGAGAAAATCAGGATGGAGGCCCAACTAACCGAACTAAATGCCAAAATTCAGTCTCATAAGACCAAGATGACAAATTTGCCAAACTCTATAGAAGCAGCTTCATAAAAAATGTCAACCATCCTGAAAGAAGACCAACAGTTCAAAGTAAAGTTATCTAGCATCCAGAGCTTTGAAGATGAAGACCAAAAGGTTTTGGACAAGGTGAATCAAATCAGGGATGAAGCTTTGGATGCCATTAATCAGCTTCTGAGCGAGTAGAAGTATGGCTTGTAATACATTAAGCATTGTACACTTTGTCTCTAAACAATCGGGTTCTCATACTCTTATTCGTATATACCCTTGTTTGTATAAGAACGCAATCGGCTCTATCATTTTCCCAATTAGAGCATAGCCGATTCATCTTTGGCTTTCAGATAGGCGATTGTTTCTATCTCTCTGGTTTAGGGATATAGCCGAGCGCCCCTTGACTCACCCGAATTCGGCCCAGTCTGGCAACGGCCCACCTGAGAGGGAAAAACCCTAGTTTGTCGTTTCGTATTCCTATTCAGCTTATAAATAAACCCTCTTTCTTAGCCTTTACCATCGCCTCCAGTCAAGCATTCTCGT
Source organism: Microstegium vimineum (assembly GCA_022036555.1). Lineage (NCBI taxonomy): Eukaryota > Viridiplantae > Streptophyta > Magnoliopsida > Poales > Poaceae > Microstegium > Microstegium vimineum. Next base: position 19,618,331 of record CM039131.1, on the reverse strand, counting down.
CTTCCTACTTCCTCTGTTCAAACGCATTCAGAGGAAAACCTAACCGTTATAGTAGCAATGGCGGGAGGCGACAACCGTGGCAAGCGCCCCGCCGAGGGAGAAGCCGAAGGAAGCCGAGCATGGCATTGCCGGCAACATGGGTAGGAATTTCTCTTCCCCCTTGCAGTTCCACCTTTGTTCATCCTCCTAGCCCTGATTTTTTCTTCTTGTTTACCAGGAAAGGGTCATCTACTAGACAAAGCATTCCCCTCCCTTCGGCGGCAGCAGTTCAACCGGGAACTCCTTCATCCGACTCCTTCGATTCTTCAACCTCCTACCACTCCAATCCCTGGGATTTGGATTCGGGTATGGATGCCACGTACGTCCCCTACACCCATGCGGAGGTGGTCATCTTCAAGGGCGAAAGGGATGAAGCCCGAGGAGAGTTGGAGAAGACCTCCAAACAATACGGCGTTGACCAACTTGAATGGGAAGACCAACGGAAGCAGCTCTGTGATGCCATTACTGGTTAGAAAAAATAACACGGTTCAGTTCTTTTTCTGATCTCTCATCTGTTTACCCGATTCGTATTGTCCAACGCTTTCTGTAGAGGTTGAGCGTTTGAAGATTGCGGTGAACAAGATCGCCGACAAGGTCAACGCTCAAGGAGAAACCGCCGAGGCAAGCCTTGATAATGCGGATGGCCGCATCAACCAAGTCGTCATTCATGGCGTGCATCACGACGTAACTCTTGGACTAGCGGCGATGACCACCCAACGTCAGGAGGACTTCTCCGTCCAGCCAGTCGGCTTTCGTGGTGGCGTGCCCCCAGAAAATGTTGAGGACATCGACGATCTTCTGGAGAGCTACGAGGACCATGCAACCGCCCTTGCTGAAATCATAGACTGGGAGACTGTCCTCAACAGGTTGTTTGAGGAGTAGTTTGTAATTAGGAACCTTATGTAAAATTATAGGTTCTGTGAAATATCTGTGATCCCCATTCGCCTTATCCTTTTGAACATTTCTGGGAGCAACCACTCTGAAGAATGCTTGCATGATGTCATCTTAGTTGATTGTGTATATTTTTGCTCTAAAGGTGACACATACCGTGTCGGCTATTCTCCAAACCATTCAGAGTATAGTTTCGGCTAAAGGCGATGCTTTCATATCGACTATTTGTGCATAAAACTTCTTAAACCTATTTATGCACCAACCTCAACACTGGGATGAAACCTCTTAAGAAATCTTCCATTAATAGCTCTAGCAAACTCCTCTCACAGTAGAGTTTTCAAAATATATGCATTGCCAAGCGCACATCTCTCTATCTGAAAAGGTCCTTCCCAATTTGGAGACCACTTGCCGAACGCTCTATCCTTTGTTCCAATCGGCAATACAGTTTTCCAAACCAAATCTCCTTCTGCCAATCATTTCTCTTAACCTTCTTGTTATAATACCTGGCAACACGTAATTTGTTTTTCTCAATATTTTCCAATGCTTTGAGACGAACTAAATGCAAATCTTCCAATTCATCCATCATCAGACCTTTGTAATCTTCTTCCTTCAAATTGTTTTGCAACGTAACTTGTCTCGAACCCGATTGCAGCTCCCATGGTAACACAGCATGATGCCCATAAACCAACTCGTAAGGAGACACCTGAGTAGACCCATGACAAGCCATTCGGTAAGCTCATAAAGCTTCATTAAGGACCGAACGCCACTTCTTTGGCTTTTCATCAATCTTCTTCTGAATAATCTTAATCATGATCTTATTTGATGCTTCGGCTTGGCCATTAGCTTGTGCATAATAAGGAGAAGAATTGTACAACTTGATCCCCATTTCTTCAGCAAAATCACAAAATTTAGATGAAGTAAACTGAGTTCCTTGATCTGTCGTTATAGTTTAAGGAATCCCAAATCTATGAATTATGTGCTCCTTAATGAAATTGACCATGTTCTCCGATGTAACCTTCTTCAAAGGAATAGCTTCAACCCACTTTGTAAAAGAATCTGTAGCTAATAGTACAAACTTATGTCCTTTGCTAGAAGGAGGATGAATCTGACCAATCAAATCTATGCCCCATCCTCTAAACGACCAAGGTTTGATAATCGGGATCATAGCTGCTGCCGGAGCTCTTTGAACATTACCGAATTTCTGACAATCCTGACACCCTTTGTAATATTCAAAACAATCTTCAAGCATGGTTGGCCAAAAATAACCACTTCTCCTTATTATCCATTTCATCCGGTAAGCCGATTGATGTGTGCCACACACCCCTTCGTGCACTTCATACATCAGCTTTCTGGCTTCCTCTTGACTCAAACATTTGAGGAGTACTCCATCTATGGACTTGTAGTACAACTGGTCATCAAGGATCACGAACTTTAGAGCTTTATATCTGAGCTTTCGAAAACTTTTTGTGATGGATTCTTTAAGTAACCGACGATCTCGTTTCTCCAGTCATCAACTACCCGATCCTCATCCAAAGTATGAATTTCTTGACCCTCTCGGTATCTCGAAGAAGTTTGAGCCAGTCTATTTGCTTCCTCATTATGCCCCCTAGGGATATGATGCAAGGTGGCTACTTGGAAACTTTTCAAAAGCTCTTGGCACTCTTCATAATATCCCTTTAACATATCACTCTTGCATTCATATTGGCCGACCAGTTGGTTAATCACCAACTCAGAATTTCCAAAAATTTCAACAACAACAGCTTTCATTTCAACAAGAAGACGAAGCCCTTTAAGCAATGTTTCATACTCTGCTTGATTGTTAGTGACAAAGAATTCAATAGGGATGGCATACTCAAAAGTCAACCCTCGTGGAGAGTTCAAGAGAATACCAACACCATCACCTTCGCTACAAGATGAACCATCAAAAAACAGAGTCCAAGGTGCAATAACCATCATGTTAGTAGAACGATCATGATGTTGGGTAACAAAATCGGCAATAACCTGACCCTTTACTGCCTTTGCCGATTCGTACCTTAAATAAAATTCTGACACAGCTAAATCCATTTACCAATTCTTCCATTTAAAATTGGCATTAACAACTGTTGACACCATTCTTTGGCATGTGTCAAATGGGCTAAGACTTGCATTGATCGGTAGCCGTTTTCTATCGGCATCGGAAGATCATCGGTCAATGTTACCGATGAGAGTGAATACTGCGAAAGGGATAAGTTTGTTGCCGATGGAAGCTGGACGATTCTTGCCGATAGGAGTTAATTGGTAAAGACAAGTTACCAGTGGAGGTGAAGAGTTGCCGATTGGAAGGTATTACCGATAAGGAGATGATGCCGATGGGCACAGGGTGACGTGGCGGTTGACGTCAGCGGGGAATTGCCGATGGCAATAGAAGGAAGTTGCGGATTGAAGAGTCTGCCGATGGAAAGTTTCATCAAAGAGAAGACATAAGGAAACTAGTGATCTCATACCAGTATTGTTATAGAAGTTTGAGTTCGACTCCTGCGTGAGTCAGTTGTTTCCTTAAAAATAGGAGTTTTGTTTAGGAAAGATATGAGTCGTGTCTGTCTACAACTCCTTTTGCTGGGTATAAATATGTACCTAGGGGTCGTGGAACAAAAATAACAATCATATATCAAACAAATCAATTACTTTTTATCTACTTTTCAGCAATTCTACTTTTATCGTATTAGATCTAGTTTACCTACGAGTTCTTCAAGTCTCGACGGGCTGCATCTCTTCGATCTCCGTCAACCCTTGCAAGTTCCGCGTTTGAGCAACCTGAGCCTTGACGTCCGGGCGCATCGCTGTCGTCTCGTTCAGCTCTACTCTAGTTATCCTGATCAAGTTTGAGCCTTGACATCCGGGCGCATCGCCGTTGTCTCGTTCAGATCTTGTTCTAGTTATCGTCCTTGTTGATTAACTGGTCAAATCGACTGGCACACCTTTGGATATCAAATTCGGGTATAAGCCCGAGGTGTTTGCAGATCCTAACGCTTTTTTGTGTCAACAGCAACATATGTTTAATCACATCAAACTCAGAAATTACCACGCATTCAGCATTCAACAAGTAGTGTCGAAGTTTGGTACACGAGTAATACACGCACAAAGCAAAGCCTCTCTATAGCCGAATACCTTGTCTCTGGGTCTAGCAGCTTTCGGCTAAGGTAATCTATCACTCTTTCTTTTCCCTCAAACTCTTGCATGAGGGCCGACCCTATTGCCAGGTTGTCGGCCGCCACGTACAACTTAAAAGGCTTGTCAAGCTGTGGAGGTACTAACATAGGTGGCACCTTCATGTACTCCTTGATCTCATCAAAAGCCTTCTGTTGTACGTCACCCTATACAAATTCTTGATCCTTTTTAAGCTTTAACAGTGGAGAGAAGGGCAAAACTATTTCTGACAAATTAGATATGAATCTTCTCACAAAATTAATTTGTCCCAGCAGTGATTGCAACTCTGTGAGATTAGTTGGAGGTACGACTTTGTCTATTTCTTCCATGCTTTTCTTACCAACCTCGATCCCACCTTTATGGACTAAAAAGCCTAAAAATTCACTAGCCGAGACCCCAAAGGCACACTTGTTCGGGTTTATCCTCAAACCATGCTTCCTAGTGCACTCCAAAGTCTTCCTTAAATCAGCTAAATGCCTTTCATGATTTCTAGACATGACTACCACATCATCAATATAGATCTCCACAATCTTGTTGATCAACTCGTGAAAGATATAATTCATGGCTCTCTGATAAGTTGCACCGGCATTCTTCAAACCAAAAGGCATGACAATCCACTCAAACAAACCAATATGACCAGGGCATCTGAAGGCTGTTTTTGAAATATCTTCTATTGCCATAAAGATTTGGTTATAGCCAACGTTACCATCCATAAAGCTGATGACTTCATAACCAGCCGATGCATCGACGAGAAAATCGGCAACCGGCATCGAGTAACCATTCATTGGAGTAGCCTTATTGAGATTTCTAAAGTCAATACAGACCCTCATCTTTCCATTTTTCTTGTACATCGGGACTATGCTCGAAACCCACTCTGCATACCTGCATGGCCGAATAAAATTTGCTTCCAATAATTTGTCAACTTCCTTTTTCACATCGGCCAATACCTCTTCTTTGAAAATCTTCCGAGGAGGTTGTTTGTAAGGACGATACCCGGGCTTAATCGGCAATTTATGCTCAACAATAGAACGATCTAGTCCGGGCATCTCTGTATAATCCCAAGCAAAACAATCTCTAAATTCTTTTAGAAGGTCTATCAGCTTTAACCTATGCTCTGAGTCTAAATTCACATTGATATACATCGGCCTTAGTTTGACATCATCACCAACATTTATTTCTTCTAGCTTATCGGCCGACATAAAGCCATGTCCCAACTTTCCTTCATTGCCATCGATTGGGTTCCCCATTAAAAATTGCTCTGAGAGCCAACTGCTTGGATCGGTTGTTGGTCTTTGCTAGAAACATTTACGGGACCTTCCTCCTAGATTTTCCCAGAGAAACAATCAAAGCCATCATATTCCCAGTAGGCAGGCTCGGCAGCAGCAACACTTACCAAATCATCAGCATGAAAAACTTCAACATCATCCCTAATCCATTGAACGAGAACCTGATGCATGGTTGAAGGCATGCAACAGTTAGCATGGGTCCAATCTCTTCCCAAGAGCAAACTGTATGCCCCCTTGCCATCAATGACAAAGAAGATGGTGATGAAAGTCTTCGATCCAATCATCAATTCGACGTGCATAGCTCCTCGGGTGTCAGAAGGATTACCAGCAAAGTCCCTGAGTACCAAGTCAGTTTCCAACAATTCTTCATTTGTCATCCCAAGCTTCCTAAAGGTGGTATAAGGCATAATATTGATGGCAGCCCCTCCGTCAACAAGCATCTTGGTCAGAGGCTTGCCATTGATGTATCCCTTCATGCAAAGCGCTTTCAAATGTCGATGTTTAGCCGGTTTATCAAAAACTGCCCGTTGAGTTAGGACAAGTTGGGCCATTAGGTCCTGATACTCGCTCTCATCGAAATCCGAGTACACTTCCTCTTGGACGCCTTGGCTTTCGGGAGCTATGAACTCTGATGGAATGAAGAAAGCCATGCATGCATCAACCGAACGATCGTGCCCATCGGGTTTCTTCTTAGGACGCCACGCCTGTTTCTTTTTAGCAACTGTCTGAGCTAGTTCTCTGTTCCTCAAGCGTTGTACTCTTCTCTTCTGGCTCTTTCTCAACCCCGATGGGCACCATTGTCCTATTTTCCACATATATTCATGGTCTCCTTCCTCTCCAGCACCTTGTTCATGATGTATCCACTCCTAATCGGCAAACCTCTTGCCTCCCCGATTCTTTGAGTCATCTATTTTTAAACGCCGATCATCCTCAGGAAGCTGTGTTCCAAGTGTTTCATGGATCCAACGGCGGTTGACCCAGGACTGCCTCTACCCTGAATATTGGCTACTACATTCGGGGCAATTGGCTCTAGTAGGCAGCTTTAGGCCTTCATTCCAACAATGCTTGAAAAACGAGCATCCCCAATGAGATTGCTCCTGCTCTCTCATGCGTTTTTGTTCTTCCCGGTACATCTCTTCCTCGTACCTTTGATGCTCCTCCATGATCTCCTGTTCCTCATAACATCTCTTCCTCTGATACTGTTCCCGTTCCCGTCGCCACTTGTTCAACAGAATACGTGTGGTAACCCTGGGTTTGGAAGCTTCCCTTCTCTCGGTTCGGCTATTCTGGAACCGAGCCTGTTGCCGAAACTCTTCGTTCGTGATCTGCCGATCAGGGTCAACAGTACCGGGTCTCCATGCTCTGTCTGAGGTTAATACCTTCATTTTACCCTTGCTTTTAGGGTCATCCATAGCAACCATGTTCATAGAGAAAGACACCGTGTTCTGTGCAAAAGGATTAGCATCAATTTTCATCTTACCATCAAACTTTAGATGCCCTTCCTGAATAGCTTTCTGGATTTTCATTCTGAACACTCGGCAATAATTGATGGCATGGGAATTAGTATTGTGGAAACCGCAAAACCTCTTGTCCTTCACTCCTTAGGGCGCAGCATGGGGTGCCCTTCCGGCAGTTTTATGCGTCCTTCTTTTAGCAACAACTCGAACAACTTATCTGATTTGGAGACATCAAAGTCATAAGTACCCTTCTGCTGCCTCAGCCATCGCTGATTAACCTGAGTCGGCTCTTTCGCCCAAACCAACTCGGCTGCAGCTATTTCATCTTCATTGTCGTATTCCGTTGCTTCTTCCAGGAAACTCTGATACATCTCATTAGCCACATCACCCTTCTGGAAGCGGTTGTCTCTTCTGAACCCTTGAGCCTGGTTATTCATCATTGCTAACCGTTTTGACAACTGACCAAGGTCATCGAAGTCCATGTCGAACAGCTTTTCTCTGATATTCGGCTGCATGTCTGCTACTGCCATCTCTGGCAATTGGTCATCTGGCAAATTCAAGGAATAGCAGAGATTTTTGTTTTCTCTGAACCTGCGGAGATATTCCTGGGGTGTTTCATTAGCCCTCTTCCTTAAGCCCATAAGGTCAACTAGCTTCTTTTCATTAGTGCTCGTAAAGAAATACACATGGAACTTCTGCTCCAATTCTGCCCAACTGCTGACGGAGTTTGCTGACAGAGATGCAAACCATGTGAAAGTTGGTCCTGTCAGAGACAAAGGAAAATAACGAATCCTCCAAGCTTCATCCGTAGATGCTTCTCCAAGCTACATCAAGTACCGGCTGACGTGTTCTATAGTGCTGGTATCATCTTGACCAGAAAACTTGGTCAGGTCTGTAGGAGCCTTAACCCTCGGAAGAAGTGCTACTCGGTTATACCACTCTGGATAAGGGGACTTGTATGCATAGGACTGGTTCTTTGGCTTTAAGCCAAACTGATTTTGCATCATATCTGCCATTCTATTCATGATAAGATCAACGTTAGAGTTCAGAGTTCCATGTGCTTGTCCGTCAAAAGGTAACTCTGCTGAGTTCCTGTACCCCGGATTCGGGAGAGCGTCAATAGCACTGTAATCGGCAAATTCTTGATACTCATCCCCATACATATTCTTCTACAAATTGTTTGCTACTGGAGATGCCTTGAAAGCCGACTGTGGGACGCTTCCTGACGCGCCAAACGCGAGCTGGCCATGAGTTATGGGATATTGTTGTCTCTGGTGATGAACCATCCCACCTTGGTTCATGCCAAGCACTCCGCCATCCTCAGTCATCTTCTCCTGGCGCTTCGGCACATGGGACAATGTTGGTCCTTGTATTGGACCATGAGTCTCTTCAAAGAGTCTGACGGCAGATGGACCAAAAGTGCTGACCATGATCTGGTGGAAGGTGTTTAAGAAAGTTGTGTGATGATTTGTCATGGTTTCACTCATAGCCTTGTAAACCATTTTACCCACCTTCCGAGCATCCTCCGCTTTCATGTAATCAGTCTGATGCGGAAGGAGAGTCCTTGGAAGTGACTGCTTCTGGAAAATCTTGCTGCTTTTGTTCTTTGAAAAGGACATCAAGCACTTGTGTTGAAACTCGTCACATGCCTGCTGGACCAAATTTCTCAGGTCTTCCGGCAACTCCTCCATAGTCACGTCCAGAACCTGGCTATTGTAAATTTCAACCATCTTGAAATGTGGGGTCCCACCGAGCATGCCAAAAAGTGTGTTGACACAAAATGTGACGCACTGTACCTCACACACAGCAAGCTGGAAAGCGTAGCTTCAATCGGATGCTCGGGTGTTTCGAGAACCGAAAACGTGCCAGACAGTTTGACCTGAAACTAACAAGGGATGAAAATCATCAGATATAAACTAGAACGTGTCGGATGAGACCAGACAGTTCCATATATACGGCCCTGAAGCCACTTACGATGACATATAGCTATAGAAGCTATCTGCCAACAGGTTTTATAGATCATTCGGCTAAAACAAACATAGAGCACGTGGAACGTTGATTGCCGAATTGTGCATGCATGGGAAAAGTACGTGTGAATGAGTCAATTGATCATAAATTAAAACATAAGCAAGCTCGGCAATCTAACCGAGTTGGGATCCATGATGAAGGAAACATACAAGAAAGATACGATCAAACTAATCTAAGCTTGCACCTGCCGCATGATACCTAGCTTTATCGAAGGTTGAACATGATTTAACATGCATGAACCCGCAACACGTAGCAACCTAGATTGAACTAATTCGGCTGTTATGAATGTAAGATCTAATCATAGAAACAACCTAAAGTCAATAGCTTGTTAATACGTAAATAGATCTATAATAAAGAAAAGAGCCGAACCATGTCAATCTAGATTGGGCAAAAAGTTGTTGCAAATATATAAGAATATCTAAAACATGCAACACGTGATAACTTAATGAATCTATTAGATCTTGCCAAATCTAATAAAGCCGATAACTATCTTTCTTTTGTTAAGCATATGAACATATGCCCACCTCACGGCATCTACTCACAAACGAAACATAAGCAAAGACTTCTTGATTATTAAGCAACGATCCGCCGCACGATCATTGAAAACAAACAAGACTACTTGCATCAATATCTAAATCCACCGCATGATACTAGACATGATAACAAGGTTGTCGGGGCTTACGGAGGTCGACGGATCGATGATTCCTCTCGAAGAACTCGACGACACGACAAAAAGGACTCGAAGTTGGAACGGGGCCGGTTATATTGATTTGGTTGTGAACACCCTTTACAATAACCAAGGGTTTATATTTACACCCTGGTCATGACATGAGTCCTAAAAGGACACGATTACAAAATATTAAAGGAAGAAACACAATATTACGACTTTAGTTTCCTTCGGAGTCTTTATTGCCTTAATTGTCGCGGCCATCATTACCGATCGGTCTCTACTCGCCGCCTTTGACGAAAAACGCCTCTCCTTGGAATAGCCGACCGCACAGTCAATTGCCGAATCTCTGGGAATTAACCGACCGCACAGATATTTGCCGAATGCTCCGAACACCTATCTCTGCAGATTCACTGTGCACTGGCCCACCTGTCATCGTGCAAAAATCCAGTGTTAACAGCAATCCTTGTTGCGCTATTTCTGTGTTGCTCTTCAAGCAGTTGTGTTGTGTCACTTCATATAAGTGATTGTCTTTTGAAGTCGTTGAGGTAGACTGATACTTTTTTTTGTGCCAAGTAGTTTGATGTCATGCTGCCTCATGAAACGGTAGACTTGTAGATATATGAACCAGACCGTGCCGCTCATGGTGCAAAGCAGTCGGTCGTCAAAGTAGGTTGATACCTTCTTGTTGCGACGAGTAGTTTGATGTCATGCCACCTCACGAAACGGTAGACTTGTAGATATATGAACCAGACTGTGCCGCTCATGGTGCAAAGCAGTCAGTATGTCGAGTTGACTTGAAGATGCTAGACAGTGCCGCTCATGGTGCAAAGCTGTCAGCTTGTCATGCCGCCTTACGAAATGGTAGCCTTTATATATATGAACCAGACTATGTCGCTCATGGTGCAAAGCAGTCGGTTTGTCGAGTTGCCTCATGAAACAATCGACTTAAAAATGCTAGACAGTGCCGCTCATGGTGCAAAGCTGTCAGCTAGTCAGGCCGCCTCACGAAATGGTAGACTTTATATATATGAACCAGACTGTGCCGCTCATGGTGCAAAGCAGTCGGTTTGTCGAGTTGCCTCACGAAACAATCGACTTAAAAATGCTAGACAGTGCCGCTCATGGTGCAAAGCTGTCAGCTAGTCAGGCCGCCTCTCGAAGCGGTAGACTTTATATATATGAACCAGACTGTGCCGCTCATGGTGCAAAACAGTCGGTTTGTCAAGTTGCCTCACGAAACAACTGACTCCAAACAGTGCCTCTCTTTGTGCAACTGTCGGTTTGTTCTTGATGTCTTGTCTCTTGCGCTTTTAGTTGTAGAATTTCTTGAGCTGACTGATTTGCCAAGTGTTGCTTAGTTGAATTCCCTCTTCTGTCATTAGTTCATAAGTTTCGGGTTGTATTGTTGTCTTGATGATAAAAGGACCCTCCCATGGGCTGAGTAGTTTGTGTCTTCCATCTTTCTTTTGAATTAGCCGTAGTACCAGATCTCCTGGTTTTAGTGTTCTTGGATGCATATTTCTGTCGTAATGTCTTCGTAAACCTTGTAGATATCTTGCATTTTGTATTACTAAACTATCTCTTGTTTCTTCGGCTTCTCCTGCATCGTATTGCTCGATTCTTGGTGATTGCCATATTAAGTCAATAGGTAATACGTCTTCTAATCCGTATACCAGCACGAAAGGTGAATATCATGTTGCTCTGCTGATTTGAGTTCTTAAGCCCCATACTACTTTTGGTAATTATTCTATCCACTTGCCTCTGTAGTCTTTTAGGTCTTCGTATAATCTTGGCTTTAGGCCTTGTAATAATAGCCCATTGGCTCTTTCAACTTGTCTGTTTGCTTGAGGGTGAGCTACTGATGCATAATCTATCTTTATTCCGCAATCTCCTGCCCAATATTGAAATTCCTTTGATGTAAATGGTGACCCAAGATTTGTGATTATTCGGTTGGGCATCCCAAATCTGTGCATGATCTCTTGTATGAACTCTGTTATTTTTTCTACACTGTATTTAACAAGTGGCTTGTATTCAATCCACTTGGTGAATTTGTCTACTGCCACAAATATGTATTCAAATCCTCCTTTTGCTTTTTTGAGGGGTCCGACTTGATCCAGCCCCCAGCATGAGAAAGGTCATGCAGGAGGTATGCAGATTAGATTGTGTGCTGGAACGTGTGATTGTCTTGCAAACATTTGGCAATTTTTGCATGTTTTTACTAATTTTTCTGCATCCTTGAGTGTTTTTGGCCAATAGAATCCACTTTTGAATGCTTTGCCGATTAGTGTTCTAAATGCTGCATGATTTCCACAGCATCCCGAATGGATTTCTTCTAATATTTCCTTTCCTTCTTGTGTGGATACGCATTTCAATAGTACTCCAGAAGATGCTGCTCTCTTGTATAATTTGTCTTTCACAAGAACATAAGCTTTGCCTTTTCTTATAACCCTTGTTGCTTCTGCTTTGTCTCCGGGTAGTTTATTTTCATTCTTATAATCAATGAACGGTTGTCTCCAATCACTTTCTATGTTGAGGATCTGTCTTGAGATGGCAGGTTCTTTTATCTTGTCTATCTCCATCGAGTCTTCCTTTTGTTTACTGCTTTCTTGGATTGATGGTTTTGCGAGTTCTTCTACGAATATTCCTGGTGGTACTTTTGCTCTGTCTGATCCCAGTTTAGATAAGATGTCTACTGCTACGTTTGAATCTCTTAGGACGTGGTGGATTTCTAGACCCTCGAAGTTCTTCTCAAGTTTCCTTACTTCCGCACAGTATGCATCCATGTTGTTTTTTGTGCAATCTCACTCTTTGTTCACTTGATTGATTACTACTGCTGAGTCTCCATAAGGCAGAATTCTTTTGATTCCCAGGGTAGTTGCTACTTTTAGCCCGTGTATTAGCGCTTCATATTCTGCTTCATTATTTGTTTCTTGCCATAATATCTGTAACACGTATTTTAGTTGTCTTCCTTCTAGGGAAATTAGTAGCACTCCTGCTCCTGCCCCTCCAAGCTTTAGGGAACCATCAAAATACATCTTCCAATGGTCTCGTATTGGTTCGGGTTCTTTTTGTGCGATTTCTGTCCATTCTACAATGAAGTCGGGTAATATTTGTGACTTGATTGTTGTTCTTGGCTTGAAGTCTATGTTTAGACATCCGAGTTCTACTGCCCATTTTGATATTCGACCTATGACGTCTTTGTTTCTGAGTATGTCTTGTAATGGAAAGTTGGTTGCTACTGTCACTTTGTGCTCATGGAAATAATGCCTCAGTTTTCTTGATGATATGAGTACTGCATATAGTAGTTTCTGTACGTGTGGGTATCTGACTTTTGACTCTGTGAGTACTTCGCTGATGTAGTATACTGGTCTCTGCACTTTGTAGATGCGTCTGGGTTCTTCTCTTTCCACGATGATTGCTGCACTTACTACGTTCTTTGTTGTCGTGATATATAGCATCATGTCCTTCTTATTTCTTGGCGGTGTCATTACTAGAGATGATGATAAGTATTCTTTTAGCTTTATGAAAGCTTGATTTGCTTCTTCTGTCCACTCGAAGTTCTCTTTTCCTTTTAGGAGTTTGAAGAAAGGTAGTCCTTTTTCCCCCAACTTTGATATGAATTTGTTGAGAGTTGTCATACATCCTGTGAGTTTTTGTATGTCCTTGACCTTTTTTGGTGGCTTCATGTCCATTACTGCTTTGATTTGCTTTGTGCTTGCCTCGATTCCTCTATTGCTGACTAGAAAACCGAGTAGTTGTCCTGATGGTACACCAAAGACGCACTTTGTTGGATTGAGCTTCCACTTCCATGCTTTTAGATTCTTGAAGGTCTCCTCTAGGTCTTTCAATAGTGATTCTGGCTCTTTTGTTTTAACTACTACATCATCGATGTAAGCTTCGTTGTTTCTTCCGATTTGATCTCCAAGGCAGGTTTGTATTGCTCTTTGATATGTTGCTCCCGCGTTTTTTAGTCCGAAAGGCATTGACTTGTAGCAGTATGCTCTGAAGGTTGTTATAAAAGACGTTTTGCTTTGGTCTTCTTCTCTTAGTGATATTTGGTGATATTCCGAGTAGCAATCGAGAAATGATAGTAGTGATGATCCAGTTGTTGAGTCTATGACTTCATCAATTCTTGGCGGCCCATACAGGTCCTTTGAGCAGTGTTTGTTGAGGTCTGTGTAGTCTACGCACATACATCATTCTTTCGAGTTCTTTTTCTCCACTAAGACTGGGTTAGCTAACCAATCTGGATCGATTATTTCTCTGATGAACCCTGCTGCCAATAGTTTTGTGATTTCCTTTTTGATTGCTGCCTTTCTGTCTGGTGCGAATCTGTGTAGCTTATGTTTCATTGGTCTTGATCCTTTATTCGTGTCAATTTTGTGCTCAGCCAACTCCTTTGGGACTCCTGGCATATCTGCTGGTTTCCATGCAAATATGTCTTTGTTATCCCTCAGAAAGTTGGTGAGCGCAAGTTCCTATTTAGGATCCAGGCTTGCACTGATTATTGTTGTCTTCTATGGATCTCCAGTTAATAGATCAATTGTCTTCGTTGCTGCTTCTTTAGGAGGTGTGAATGTGCTTGGCTTCTTTGCCGGTATCTGAATTTCATCTGGGTTCATTTTCTCAGCTCTCTTCACAATGTCTTCTTTTTCCTTGTAATCTTGTAATTTTTCTGATATTTGTATGGCTTGTACATCACAATCATATGCTTCCTTTAGGTCTCCTTTTAGTGAAAGGACTTCTTTTGTTATCGGCATCTTGAGCAGTAGATATGGGTAGTGGGGAATTGCCATGTATCTTGTGAGTGCTGGTCTTCCAAGTATTGTGTGATAGCATGATTTGAAGTCGGCTACATTGAATTTAATGAACTCAGTTCGATATTTGTCGGGTGTTCCAAAGGTGACTCGCAAGGTGATTTGTCCCAATGGTATGGAAGCTTTTCCGGGTACTATCCCATAGAAAGGAATACTTGTCGGTGTGATCATGCCTTCATAGTCCAAATTCATCTTCCTTAGGATATCTGTGAAAATTATATTTAATCCTGCTACTCCGTCGATGAGTACTTTGGAAACTGCCACTCCTGCAATTGTTAGTCCCACTACTAGGGGATAATAGCCAGCATTTGCTGCGCTTGTCCATTGATCCTCTCTTGTGAATTGAATTGGGTACTCTGACCAATCCATATATCTTGGGGTAGCCGGTTCCGCTGCCATGATGGTTCTGTGTGCTAGTTTTTCCTGCCTTTTATTTCTTGTGTATGATGCTCCAGAAAAGATTACTGCTATTTGTCGTTGGGGTTCTTGATAATTCCCTTCTGCTTTCTTTGCATCCTTCTTTGCTCCATCTGTTCTTTGATCTGAGTTGTTTGCTCGTGCATCTTCTTTCTTTGTGAATCTTCTTTGGAAGATATCGCAATCAATTAGCTTGTGCCTTGCGTTATGATGTATGTAACAGGGTAGGTCTTCTATCCTTTCCACAAGTCTTTTCGTGTAATTGTTGCCCTGGTAGTTGTTGTTTGAATATCTATTGTTTGTGTTTCTGTTGTTGTAGTTGTTGTTGTTGTTGTATCCTCCTTTGTCGTTATCGTTGAATCTTCTTTTGTTGTCTGTTGCTGCTACCATGTTGTCTTGTATTGGTCTTTTGTCATTGGGTCTGAAATCTGGTCTCTTATTTTCATCAAAATCTCGAGTGAATCTGTGCCGAGTTCTTTCTTCTAACGATATCATCTTTTCGACAACTCTTTTGAAATCTTCATTAGATCTTGGGTTTTCATTGAAGTAGTCCTTGAACTGCCAATTTGCTATGATTCCATCCGCAAATGTTTCTATCACTTCCCTGTCGGTGATGTCGTGTATTTGAGCTCTTAGTTCTCCAAATCTCCTGTAATACTCCCTTAGAGTTTCTCCTTTCCTTTGCTTTACGTTCTTCAATTCCGCTGCTTTCATGGGATGTGTTATTATTCCCGCGAAGTTGTTGCAGAATGCTTCTTGCAAATCTTCCCAATACTTGATTGACCTTGGCTTCAGCTTATTGAACCATTGTAAAGGCATGGATTTGAGTGCCATTGGAAAGTATAGGGCCTTGATGTCATTGTTTCCTCCTGTGAGTTCAATGGATTGAGAGTATACTCTTATCCATTGTCTTGGTTCCACTTTTCCATTATACTTGGAGTGATTTTCTAGCTTGAATTTGTGTGGCAATTTCAACATCTGTAGTCTTCCTTCAAAGAATGGAAACATGTCATACTGTTCTATTCTGTTGAAGTCTAGTGACTCATCTCTTTGGTAATAATCTCTGTCCCCTCTGTATTCGGATTCAATATATTATTCTGGATAGCATTGATCCCAATTCGGATTGTTTTGTTTCGTCAAACCAAGATGTTGTTCATGTCTTTCCGATTGTTGTGGTACCCCTGGCTTTCCTAGTCTGTGGAATATTGACTTTTTGGGTGGTTCTTCTTGTATATCTCCTTGTTCTTCTTGAGGCACATTGTCCTCAGGTTGTTTGTTGGGGTCTCCGTCTTCTTTCACTGGCTCATCTATCATTCTCTATTCTTTAGTGAGGATGTTTAGTTCTTTTGTCAACTCTTCAATTCTTTATCTCTTCGTGTTCTTCATAGACTCTCTTTCCGCCTTCTTTCTGTTGTACTCTATCAACTCCGCTTTGTATTTGTTCCAGATTTGTTTTCTCTAGGCCGCTCAATTTCTTCTTCCTACTCTGGCCTTGTTCTTTTTTAATCTTGCAGCTTTGTGATCGTTGGTTTCATTGTCGTCGCCTTCTTCATCGTCCGAGATATCCCCTTCTGATTCATCTGATGATTTCAAGTCGGCTATTTGCGGTGGCTCTAGGTAAGGCTCTAGTTCCGCCATGCATATGGTATGCATCCTTCGAGTTCTTTCTTGTTGGCTTCTTGTTTTGTGTGATGGTTTTCGGTAGAGTCTGAGTTCTTTTCCCACTTGAAATGGTAGTTCTGTATCCTGGCGCTTCATCCCTGAAGATTGGTTTGGCTAGTGTACGATACATCCCTCTGGAGTTGTTGACATAATCATTCCCTCTTGAGTGCCTCTCAAAGTTATGCTTCTTGTCATTTTCTTCCGAAGGGAATTTCCATATGTGTAAGCCAAATTGTGTAGCCCATATAAATCCGAGTACTTGATTGCTTCCGAGTTGTTCTTGCTTTTGGCTGGAGCTTGGTTGCGTATTCCGACTAGATTTGTGGTCCGCCTTTTGTGTTAGTTTCGGAATCGTTGTATGGTGATGTCTCCTTTTCTAAGTCTATTTCGTATCCATCTTCACCTACTCGTGTGGTTGGTTCTGAGATTGTGAGATTTTGCGTCTTCTCATTCAGTTCTTGAAAATCTTGATCAACTCCCTCTTCTTCTCGGAGTCGGCCGTCGTTGATCTTGTAGATCCATGATCCAAAGACCAATGTTGATTTTGTGGATTTTGTCATCTTGAGGTCGTGGTCCACCAAGCTTTCGAGAAAAAATTCACTGAAAGCCCCTACCTGGCGCGCCAGCTGTCGATGTTTTACCACTGATAGCCTGCCACGGCGTTACCCGAGACAGTAGTTCGTGCCTCGGCGAATAGTGAAAGCTTGGTGGTTGGACACGCAGGGACACACGATTTATACTGGTTCAGACCCTCGACAAGGTTGATTAATAACCTTGTGTCCAGTTCTGTTGTTTGTTATTGCTCTTGATCGTAATACAAGGTGTTGTGTGTCGCTCTACGTATCGGGTGTTGTGTAGTCTGTAGGGATCGTTTTTGGGTGATGCCCTCACCGGCCATTTATAGTCTAGGAGCTGGTCGAGGGTTGCTCTAATCCTACTCGGTTACAAACTTAGAGTCCTAAGCTATGCTTCGGTCTTGTCGTCTTTACCGAGTAGAATTCGGTTTCTTGTGTCCGTCTTCCTTCATGGGCCAAGGAAAATAGGCCCAAAGCTTAGGTAAGCCGATCTCTGGGTACCTTATAGGATATCCCATCGACAGAAGCCCGGCGTGTCGGTGTCTCCTCTCCAGTTTGTATCGACAGGATCAAGTCTCCTAACCCGAGGCTTGCTCCTAGGATTTCTTCGGTAATTCGACAGTTACTCTGTTTTATTATTCTTTGGTCCGTGAGTTTACTTTATTCTCTTCGCGTAGAGGGTAGGGTAATCGGCTCTAGCGTAAACGCGGTGTTTGGGCTAGGATACTCATAGATATCCCCTGTCTAGTCGTATCTGTGGTAGTAGCTCGGAACATGACAATTCTGTAGATACCTTTGGAACCCACAATCCCATTAGAAGAACTGGTAGGGTTTATAGGCCACGTGGTAAGCATTCTCTGAGGTGTCTCTTATCACGACGGTTCTCCCCAATAGAATAATAGCTCATATCTTATATAGACTAGAACGAGACTACAGTCGCGATCTTCTCTAATTGCTCATATCAAGATCACCTTGTTCGTAGCCTAAAGGTTAATAGCATAGATTTGGTTAGTCAGATGCACCCTTTATCCCTGTGGAAATATAAATTACGATACTCTGGATAATCTCCCGGGTGAAGTGCTCACGGGTATCTGTGCGCTTGCGGATTACTTCCAAGTGATTTCTCTGTTTGCGTTAACAAATATCAACATGCACCAGCCGTCGTTGGGCCTCGTGGGCTTCGGCCGCGGCGCGCCATCCGTGCCCGCGAAGCTTGGCCTCTCCAAGTTCTCCTACTGCCTCCTTGTCCCGGCGCTTCGATGACAACGTTACCGTGAGCGGCTCGCCGGTCCTCGGCGACGAATCGAAAACACCCCGGGCAGCGGCGACGGCATGCAGTACGTGCCCCTGGTGAAGAGCGCGGCGGGCGACAAGCAGCCGTACGCCGTGTACTACTACCTGGCGCTGTCGGGCGTCACGGTGGGCGGGAAGGCAGGGCGGCTCCCGGCGTGGGCGTTCACGGCCAACGCTGCGGGGTCCGGCGTCGCCATCGTGGACTCCGGCATGTACCTCGACTCCACGGTGTTCCAGCCCGTGGTGGACGCGGTGGTGGCTGCGGTGGGCGAGCGGTACAAGTGGTCGAAGGACATGGAGGACGGGCGGGGGTTGCACCCATGCTTCACGCTCACACAGGGCGCCAAGGCCATGGCGCTGTCGGAGCTGTCGCTCCAGCCTCCACTTCAAGGGAGGCGCGGCCCCGCGTGTCCCAAGGACGCCGCTAGCATCAACCTCCGGTCCTTCTATCTGTTGTGGGGTCGACGGTTTCGAGCTGGTCCAACCAGACCAGGTTGGGTGGACCCAAGTGTGGCTCAGGGGCATCTGAGGTCCAACTTGAAGTTTTCTCTCTCAAAAATTGCCTGAACCGTGGACGCGGTGTCTACCGGCAAAATAACTCGAAAACAGAGTGTCTATTGGCAAAAGGCAAGAAAGTGGATGTCCATCAGCAAAGAGCCACCACTTCACATGTCCAATAGCAAAATTTTCCAATTCAAACTATCGATCTAGCCAAGACTACACCCCTCTATCTATAACTTTAGCACCTAGCAAATTATACTAATTGGGCTTACTAAGGTGCCAAGCTAGGAAGCTCACCTAAACAAGTCTAGGTTGCAAGGTCACACAAACCTAAGCAACTAGTACTCTAAGCACACCGGGAGCTCCTACACAAACTAGTAAGCAAAGCACCTAAGCTCACTAGCAATGCTCTCTAACAAGACTACACAAGTCAACTAGAGAGCTCAACTTACTAAGCTACACAAACTAAGCAATGTGACTAACAAGGCTACACAAGACAATTAGTCACTCAAGAGCTACTTCTAAGCTACACAACCTAGAAGGTAACTAGGCAAGCTACACAAGCTAAACTAGTTACAAGAGCAACAACTAATCACTAGCACAAGTATGAATAAGTAAATACAAGCTAGTGATTTGGAGAATGTAAACCACCGAGAAGATGTACAAGGTTGACATGGTGATTTTTCTCCTGAGGTTCACTTGGTCGTCACCAAGCTAGTCCTCGTTGTGTCGACCACTCACTTGGTGATTCGGCGACTAATAGGCATTCACAAGCCTAGCCCTCTCACTCGGGCGTCGCAAGAATCTACCCACAAGTGAGGGTAGCTCAATGACACGCTCAACTAGAGTTGCTCTTCGCGATCTCCCGTGGGGCGAGCACAACACCCCTCATAAGCACTTCTCCGGAGCCACGCACAAGCTTCTTGCGTGCTTCGACGGAGCCACAACCACCAAGCCATCTAGGAGGTGGCAACCTCCAAGAGTAACAAGCACCACCGGCTTGAAACACGACCATCTAGTGCCACTCGATGCAAACTCCCAATGCAATGCACTAGATCGCTCTCTCACACAATCGGATGATCACTATTAAGTGTATGTGAGTTAGAGGGCTCCCAAGCACTCCTACACAAGCCACAAAGGCCCAAGGGTGCTCAGGCACAAGCCAAGGGCCGACCAAAAGCTATTTATAAGCCACACTTCGAAACTAGCCGTTTTGCTCACTGACTACACGTCCGAACGTAGCTCTGGACGCTGTTGCACGGCGTGTCCGGACCTTATAGCCATTTGAAACTTCCCGTTGGCGCACTCACCTCACACTGCCACGTGCCTCCGGATGCGCGCAACAGTCCTATTCCGGACCAACACTCGCCACGTCCGGACTCTACACAGAGAGGGTCCAGAGAGGGCTTTTCCTCCGGACGTGTGTCCGGAGTCCCCCGTCTGGACAGCAAATAGCGTCCGGACCGCCTCGTTCAGAATAGCACAGACAATGGGTGGCGTCCAGACGCAAAGCCGATGGTCTGGACCGCCCAAGCCCCAGCATCCGGACCTCACAGACAGGCTGAGACCTAGGGTTTGGTTCTAGACCCATTTTCCAATGGTCCGGACCCCCTTGGCCCTAGTGTCCGCAGCCTGTTCCTTAGCTGGAACTCCTCCACACTTCTTCCTTTGCTTCACAAGTGCTAACACAAACGTGTTCTTCACCTTGTGCAAGTGTGTTAGCATTTTCACAATGTTTTTCAAAGCATTTTCACTTGCTCTTACCACGCCACTCGATCCTAATGCATCGCAATGTTAGATCGCTCAAGTGGCACTAGATGACCGATATGCAAACAAGTTTGCCCCTCTTGATAGTACGGCCATCTATCCTAAACCCGGTCATAAACTTCTCTACACACCTATGACCGGTGAAATGAAATGCCCTATGGTTATACCTTTGCCTTGCACATTCCATTCCATCTCCTTCTCCAATGTTGATGCAACACATGCACCAACCTATCACCAAATGATATGATCCACTTCATATCATCACGTGACCGTATTGGTTCATCGATCTTGACCTCACTTGCTCTTCACCGTTGCGTTGGTCCATCAACGTCAAGCATCACCCGCTTGCCCTTCACACTTGCAACCAGTCCATCAAGCCAAACCTCATCTTGATCTTCTCCACCTTGATCACATGACTTCATGTCTGACTCATGTGCAATAAGCTCCTTCATCACACAATCATATGTGAACTAATCTCCTGTGTATATATCACTTAAACACATATTAGTTCACATAAGGTGTCACTCAATTACCAAAATCACATAGGGACGTTCACTAAGCTGCTTAGCTTCATATCCACGAGGGACTAGCACTGCGTGAGGAACAACGCGAGGGCGAGCTGGTGACTTAGTTTTGGTCATCCTATAGAAAATATTTTAAGGAGACAAGTAAGTATAGGATAGATTTAATAAGTTTAATAATAAGACAAAATTTTAACCACCCCATATGTGAATAATATGATGCATGGTATGTTCCTAGTAACTAACATATTTACCATAGCATACTAGCATATATATATAACATATCTTTATAGGGCTATAATATTTATACCATATTTCATCACTATAAGCTTGATATTCCTAAGTACTAACCTTTTCTATTTAAATGGAGAAAGATGAGTTAAAGAAAATTTTGGACTCAAATCAAGTTTTAATTTAAGATCCAAAACCATTTAAAAGCTTACAACTACAAGACCTATAATGAGATTGCTCTGATACCAACTGAGACAGAACCTTCTAAGAACAGAGCCCACTTGTCAGGATTATCGTCCATCCAACTTTAATCCCAACAATTGATCCAATTCTTACAAGATTCGTCGGGTGTCCTTAGATTAAACTGAGTCATTCACCCCTTTTCCAAGCAGGATCATCTCATTACAGACATTGCAGAAGTAATACAATAATTTAATTTATATTAAAGCAGCGGAATTTATAAGTCATATTACAAACCATAAGTTTTGAAAACATAACTTTAAGTGTCATACGAATATATTACATCAAGCTAGTGATAAAAGAGTTTATCTCACAACCAACAGAGGTACTCTGCCCAAGAGTCAAACAACTACAATTACTCCTCATCATCCTCGATACTAACAACGGTCATGCAACACGGAGCTACACAGACCGCATTTGCAACATCATCTGCAACAAGGGTTAACAAACCCTGAGTACTGGGTACTCAACAAGTCTTACCCGACAAATAAAATTGTGGTGAATGTATAACAGTATGCAAGTAATAGGATTCAAGGTGGGGTTTTGCAAGAATCAAGTATTTTGCAAAAATGAGCATTTATAATAGAGTTGAAATTCATTTAGTTCTCATAAAAATTTACTCAAGTACCAATCTAAATTTTTGATTGATAATGAGGCAACAAACCATCTCCATAAAGGAAATCATCAGGTATCCAATTTAAGTTTCATTAACTACGTTGAAAAAGAAAGAGTCGAGTCTCCATAACCGAGGAGCACAGCGATTCGAATCGATTAAACCCAGTTGGGGATTCCCAATCACACGACATATGCAGCACTAAAGCACACTTATGACTACCTTTCCCCGGATCCTCCAGCCAAGACTGGGGTTCCGCCACCCGAGAGCACAGTACACCTCCACCCGGCTCCACGAACCAGGAGGGTACACACTACTCTCGCCATCTCACCACTCCCAGTGCGGATTAACCGTTCTTAAGACTAGAATAACTGGAGTCCGGCTTCCAAAAGTATATGATCGGTACTCCAAATTCTCGCTCAATGTCAAGATCTACGGACGGTCCCTAATGACACGGGCGGAGAGAACTCGCTCACCAGTCGCTACTGATGGCTCCCAAACACTGTGTCCGCAAGCTGATTGACGGCGGCTGTCGGTGGAGGTTGCATAACCACATCAACACTGATCCAGCTCCCTATAGGTGTAGACAGCTCAACTATCTTCTTATCACACTTGATTACTGCACTATATGTCTTCATCCAATCCAATCCCAAAATGACATCAATTCCAGCGGTTCTCAACACTATAAGTCTAGCTTTGAAATCTATTCCCTTTAGAGCAATAGTAACCGATGGACAATAACAATCGGTTCTCATAACCCCACCCGGTGAATTTACGATTATAGGATTTTGCATTGCTAACATAGATATTCCATGCATTCTAACAAAAGCTTGCGATATGAAAGAATGTGATGCTCCAGAATCGAAAAGAACAGAAGCGAGGATGGAGTTGACTTGGAACGTACCCATCATCACTTCTGGCGCTTCCTGAGCTGCTTCCGCGGAGACATGGTTCACACTCCTTCCATGTGGTGATGGTTGGTTTCTTCCCCTTTGGTTGTTGTTACCTTGGCTTGGGGGGTTCAACTGATTCTGCTTCTTGGGGCAGTTGTAGGAGATGTGTCCGGGTTCACCACAAGCAAAACACTTGATGGGGGTATTGGGAGCATTAGTCTTTGCTGGGGTATTGCTGGATGAGCCTTGACGAGGTCCTGAGTAACCACCCTGCTGCTAGAATGGTGGACGTGGCTGGTTCGGGTTACGGTTCCCAAAGTTGGATGTACCTTGGTACCTCTACTGGTAACCCTGTTGAGGATAGTTGGGACGCTGGCGAGTGTTGCTCCCAGAAGCTTGTCCCCTAAGCTTCCTCTTCTTGTCCATCTCCCTGCGTTCATTGTCCAGGACGATGGCACGGTTCACCAAGGATTGGAAATTCGGGTATGTATTACCCTTCAGCTGCAACCGGAGTTCATAGTAGATCCCCTTCAAGAAGAGACGCTGCTTGTCAGCATCATCCCTTACTTCATTGGAAGCATAGCGAGCTAGCTGCGAGAACTTGTCATGGTACTCGCTAACTGACATCTGTCCCAACCGAAGGTTCCTGAATTCTTCTTGCTTCAGCTCTATGATTCCCTCGGGAATGTGGCACGCCTTGAAGTCTCGGGAAAATTCTTCCCAAGTGATAGCGGGAGCATTGCTAGGGAGAGCATCTTGATAAGTCTCCCACCAAGTCTGAGCTGCACCTTGAAGTTGACCAGAAGCATACAACACTTTCTCCTGGTCATTGCACTGTGCGATGTTGAGTTGCTTCTCCACCGCACGCAACCAATCATCCGCCTCCAACGGATCACTGGCATGAGAGAAAACAGGAGGGTGTCCTTGTAGAAATTCCCTCTGCTTGTTGACAGGTGAAGCTCCAGCAGGTTGATGGGGTTGGTTCTGCATGAACTGCATCATGGCTTGCATTGTCTGCATCATCTGAGCCTGCATCTGTTCTGGGGTCATCGCAGGTGGTGGAGGTAGTGGGTGCTGGTTATTGTCATTTTTGTTGTCACTGGTGTTGGATCCGGAGTTAGTCCTGGTGCGAGGCATCTGTCATATAGATCATAAGAACAAATTTAAAACCTCACACGGGACGAGTCTGCAACTTTTCTGGATTTCAGCACCACTGTAGTCTAGAAAAACAGTCATATCTGAAGTTCCCGAACTCAAACAGAGGCAAAGCTTACGTGGTTGGAAAGATAAGGAACTTATCTACAACTTTCATAATTCTGACTTTTTCTGGTTCTGACATTAACTTAACCATAAACTACGTTTACACAGATCTGTCCAGATTACCAAACTGCGCAGAAACATCAACTTGCAAGAATTGTTTCTCTTAACTCCGAACAGATATGAAGGTGCTTCTTGCGGCCACGGAAAGATAAGGAAGTCTACTGTTTTTTTGTTAAAGTTTTGTGATTTTAGGAAGTTCAGAATTAATTAAGCAAAATTAACAAGGCAGAGAGGTCTGAAAAGATAGATTAAAGAAAACTGCAACTTTATTATTAAGCTTTTCAAGCAACCCAACCTAAGCTATGAGTGTTGTGGACAAGCCCACAACCTCAACAATCATTACAAAGAACCAACTCACACATTAGCAAAAGCACAAGCAACTAAACACATAGGAAACACTAGCACACACGACTCACGAACTAGCGTATGAACTATAAAGGGATTCCTAGTCCTAATTCTTCTTGATCTTCTTGAAGTTCAAAGGCAACCCAAACTCCTCACGAAGGTCATCTTGTTGTTGATAACTGCGCTTGAGCTCCTTGCGCAGCTCCCTTGCTTCTATTAGCAGATGACCATACATGCTCATCATCTCTTGAACGAAGTCGACAAGCTCATTTAGGACGGGGCCACCTTCACCGTTAGGTTCGGCGATTATCCAACCTTGCTCCGCATCGAAACGAGGGATGAAACGGCGTCGAGTGTTGGCGATCCTTTCTCTAAACTTGTTGTGGATGGCCATATATGCAGAGAACGCGGCGTCCTTCATACTTGCTTCTATGGTAGGATGAGCAACACAGCTATGAAAGGTATAATCCACACGTTCAGCTGCTTGCCCACCAGCACTTCCATAGATATAGATCTTCGCCTTCCAGTAGGTATTGGCAAGGGGATGTTTGTATTCCTTGCAGGTGTACATGGTTGCAATCTCGGGTCCTGGGTGGCATTCTCCACAAAGATCCACCAATTGGGAGTGAGCGTAGCTGCTGTGCGCTCCTCCTCGGATATACTTAGTGCGAATCCAACCTGGCTCTTCTGACAGGTCTTCTCTGGCAACATCGGAAGTAGAGGAATTAACATCAGCACTTGGGGCATGGGGGCTTTCTTCCCCATGGTACTCTTCGCCACTGGATATTTCCTGGACTTTCTCTTCTGGTTCTTCCTGAGATTCCACCATTGTCGCTTGGGGTTCAGGAGGGGCAAACTATTGCGGAGGAACACGTTCACTGAAACTGAGACGAGCTGATCGGCGAAGGGTAGGCATCTTGAACATGATAGAGATAGATTAGAACAAAATTTTCACAATAGAATAAGTCAAGTGTAGCATAAACAGTTTGAGAAAATATATATACAAGGATGTAAGCATGAAAAGAGAAGGTAAGGACAAGGTAAGAAGACCATTCTAACTAGGCTTGCGTCCTATAGTCAACACTTGCTCTGATACCAATTTGTCACACCCAATTTTAAGGATAAAATTGAATATGAATAACTCATGTGTGCCCAGAGATCAATCACACACATAAGCCGACAAATCTTTAAATAGTACCATCACTGAGTGCTTATTACATAACGAATAATATTCTTAAACAAAACAGCGGAAAATAAAGATAACTCTCGCGATGAAGCTCCACTTCATAGGGAACGCCGACTGGTCCACTAGCCTAGTACTCCTCACGGTAGTCTTCAAAGCCATCTGAAGGGGTTGAGAAAGTAAGAGCGAGCACTTAAAGTACTCAGCAAGAGTAACATAGGGTTATGAAGCTCAAAGGCTAACACTGTCTGTACTGCGATTGCTTTTAACTTGGTCAAGTTTTACCAACACTTAGCTTTAGTTATGCTTAACCCAATTAATAACCACATGATAAGATTAATAAACCACATTAACAATTAAACAACATGATCATCTACACTGTGAGTTTTCTAGGCCACTCGTGACCGTGAGCACGGCTATCATGATAGATTTACACTCTGCAGAGGTTACGCACTTTACCCACAAGCCGTGTAGCCCATATGCCCGGGTTTATAACTCCCATATCACTGCCAAGGTGAGCAGGCAGGGTACACTATGAAGTCTTTCAAAAGTCTTCCCAACATGTTAACAGACCCTACGGACCCAAGGGCAAGGGGTATGTAAAGCCCCTACTCGATGGTACCTTTCAAAGCGGTAACCACCCTAGGACATGCCCTACAACCAGCTCGGCGATGGTGCCTTTCACAAACTGCCAACATGCCGGTACGAATCTTCATACTTGACTAAAGCCAGAGCCATTATAGCACTCATGGTTTCATTTAAATCCCAGCTTTTGCCCTATAGTGGGGTCCTATTCCATGTTGCTATAAAAGCCAATTTTATCTCATTGTTGCGTATATCATTAGTCAAGATTCGATTCAAGATTCATCATGTAAAGCATAGCAAAGCTACCCATATGCATAAAAACCCATGGTGACAAGGTAAAAGGTAACAAGCTATGGTAAAGAGCTAATAGGAATCAAATTAGACACATGCAATCATGACTAGGTGAATTAAAGTGAATAGGTAACAAGGATGATCCCATGTTAAACTTGCCTTGATCACAAAGCCCTTGGTGATCCTGATCTGCTGCAAAGAACTCTTGCTCACCAAAGATCTCACCGGCTGAACTCGATCAACATCACCACGCAATCATCCGAACAATCATACACGAAGCAATAAAGATATGATCAGAACATTACACCATAAACAATAAAGAGGTTTTGAAAAGATTATAAAACAGATCTATACTTTACTACGATCACAAAGACGTGAGAATCACGCTAATCGGATCTAAAACGATTAAACTATAGATTAAACAAGATTTTTAAAAGGGCAAGATTAAAGCCTTAAAGAATTAATTTACTTTGATTTTCAAAAGTAATTAACATAGATGAAATCTATACTACTGGATAGAGCATAAAATTATGGATCTAACGCAACTTGAACGGATCGATTTGGATTTAAAACGAAGAAAATATGAGCATTTGAAAATAAGTGGCAAAACTTTAATTAGGGTTTTTCTTTTATTTTCGAATTAAATCAGATTTAAAAGAGAATACGGTTTCCCGAGAGAAAAGTGTATTGCTGAAATCCGCCTTAGGACTGCAGGTTGAGGGCTGGAAAAAGGCAGGGGCTCTTTAGCAAGATTACCCGCGAAGGGGTATCTTTGATCCTGAGCCACTGGATCTGAGATGGAGGACTCAGATCGGAAGGGGGAGGAAGAGGTGGCGCGGCGGCCGGAGCAGAGTGGCGCTCGGCGGCGCCATGGCCGGCAGAGACAGAGCTCGGCGGCGCGAGGGGTCCCGAGGCCCTGGTGCTCGGTTTCCAAAACCGAGAGCACCGGGAGAGAGAGGAGAGAACCGCGAGCTCGTCTAGGGCACTGGCCGGGCTCGGAGAAGGACGGGGAGGGCCGACGGCGGTGAACCACGGCGGCGGATCTCCTGCGTTCGGCGGTGGGATCAACTGAGTGTGAAAAGAGAGAGAAAAGAGGGGGAAAAGGTGTTCCGCACTCACGTGAGGCAAGCGCGAAGCTCGGCGGGATGCTTGCGATGTCCGACGGCGCAGAACGGCGGCGAAGCTCTGCTCGGCGACGGCGGAACGCGGCTGCGGCTTGCGAGACGATGGGACGAGGCGGTGGGAGTCGGTGCTATTTAAGGCGGCCAGGCGCGGAGTCCTACGCGGCTACGGGGGCGCGGAACGCGCGGAGGAGGCGGTTGCGGGGCGCCTGCGGACGTGACGCGGCGCGGCGAGCAGTTGTGTCCGGCTCGGACTCAAGGAAGAAGAGAGGGAGGAGGCTGACTGGCGGGCCCGGCGTGTCAGCGAAAGGGAAGAGGGGAGAGGCGCGGGCCTGCGGCCGAGCTGGGCCGAGCGCGAGGGAGCCGGCCCACTGCGGGTGACAGAAAGAGAGAGGGGAGGAAAATAGGCCAGTGGGCTTCTCGGGCCAGAAAAAGAGAGAGAGAGAGAGAGAGAGAGAGAGAGAGTTTCTATTTTCCTTTTCTTTTTTTTCCAAGCTTTTCCAAATAGAATTTTCAAAGGGTTTTGAAATTCCTTTTTAGGTTTTTGCAAATTCAACCACACAAGAAAAATGCAGAGGCATGAAATGCACAACATGTTGAAACCTAACATGAGGTATTTAATTTAGTTTTATTTGTTTAATTCTATGCTCACAAAATCATTTGAAAATAAATCAAATTTAACTCAAATTCATATCTAATTTCTATTTCAAATTTTAGGGTGTTACAGGCCGCCACCCACCACCGGTGGCTGCCAGGCCACTTTGCCCCATAGCACCCCTAATGGACCCCTAAAAACATCCTCAAAATTTTGTGCAATTTAGATCACGGGACACCTCTGTTTTGGTTAAAATTCAGATAGAAAATGATTCAAATAAAATGATAAAAAACATTTTTTTTAATTGTATGTTCACATGTCATGCAATTCTACCTTTTACTCACATGTTCTAACCTACTAAATTTAATAGGAAGGTCATCCTAGGTTGTTGATTGATAAGATATAGTAGTAGTAAGTAAATTGCATTAGTACTCCAATCACAACCTTGGAAGAATTTTATTTTTGAAACTTGAAAATATCCTGGTTCATGATCCCTTTTTTCCTATCCACCTACCAAAGCCAAAAATATTAGAGTATAGGTGAATAGTCCCACAAAGCCCTCTTGATCCATCTTTGAGTTTTGTCAAGAATAGTTGATCAAGGTAGAGAGTTTGGTCATGCTCTAAAAGCCAAGGCAAAACCATGCCTTTTTGAGACAACTCTCACACTGAGAGTATACTCATTTAGATCTCGTCCAAAATTTTCTCTAAAAAGGATAAAATAGAAATATCATCTCCTCAAAGGACATGGCTATATAGTATTTTTTAAAAAAAAGAGAGAGCAAGTGCTCTAAAATAAGAAAAGGACAAGTGTCCTAGTATTTCAAAAACAATACATATAGCCATGATCCTTAGTAAGGAGGAAGAAGTGCAAGAGCAAAGAAGTTGAGTATCCCACCCTATACCTTGGTTGGTGCATGACCATACTCTCCCATGATCCTAAACTTCACTTAGTAAAATAAGAGAGACAAAAGTGCTATATATCTTTTCCTTACCTATGAACTCCACATAAACCATAGGATAGACTCTAGCATTTCTTGTTGCCATTAAGTGAGGATATACACCATGAGTGCCTTAAGAGTTGTGAGGAGATCAATGAACCATGATATCTTTTCGAAAACTTACTAAAACCCCGAGGAATCTGAAAGGAGGAAAATGTGTTTTTCTTATTACAAGCTATTCTATCCTTCAACCACCAAAGGTATGATTTTAGCCACCTGGAAAGGTTACTAACAAGAGTATAGGTAGTTGAGCATCTTGTGTGAATGCATAGTTCAATAATTGTTTCTCTTCTAAATGTTCAGCTTGCTCGGGACGAGCAAGAGGTTAGTGTGGGGGAGCTTGTTGATGGTGCTTACAACACCTTTTCACCATCAACATTTCACCCAAAACCAAGATGAAACAACATGAAAAAGTAGATATTTGGTTTAAAACTAACCTATTTCCACATGTGCATAGAATTTTATTTGAATGCAGGAAATGAAGGAAAAATGGGCCAAATGACCACCAGGAGCAAGCCCCACTCACTTGTGCCCATTTGGGCCAAAGTGAAGTGGTGGCCGCCAGGGCCCACTGGCCATAAAACCCCTTGCCACGTCACTGATCCATGTGCTCAACCTCAAGCTCAACTTTCAACCGTTGCTTGCTAGGTCGGTTGGATCCAAGGGTTAGGAGGGGATGTCACCTGGATTGTGCCATTTGGACATGTGACAAACCCTAACCGACTTAACCACCAACACTATGGAGCAAAGGAGGGTCGATGGATGTAAGGCGGTGCAAGAGGGGTGGCGGCCGCCGTCCATTCCTGGCGGCCGCCATCCCACTTAGGTCGGTTGACCTCCCCCTTGCTCTATAAGTACCCCCATGCTTCCTAGAGCTATAAATAGGCCCCGATAGCCCTCATTCGAGGAGGCAGCACCATTTACTTAGTATAGCACACTTGATATGTTAGAGAATTTAGAAGAGGGAGTGTGAGTGCCTCACTAGAAGAGGAGCTGGAGAGGAGAAGAGAAGAAGTTCGGAGAGTCCCGGAGTTGTCGGCGACCTCTGCTTCTCTCTGCTCTGCACTTCAACTTTGGTAACCTAGTACCAATTTTATTTCCATTATTTACTTTCTTTACTTTTGTACTTGTTTCATTGCTTGATCATAGCATTGAGTGCTCTAGTTCCGGTACAGGATTAGAGTAGTGAGTATATAGATTAAGTGCGGTACTTAGGCTATATCTCGCCAGTGAATACGGCTAGGCCCCCGGATAGCTGTGGTAGCAAGCAGGTGGTGATAGCCCTGTGCGCCTTGAATTCCACCACGTTCGGTCTAGTTTAACAGCAGAGCTCGTTGTGCCCGCGTTCAACCTAAGTCATTGGTAAAGGCTGGTATGCTCACAGTACACTAGAAAGAACTTAAATCACTTGGAGTTTAGTAGAAGCTAGGATCTACCCTCGTAGATAGTATCCTTCTCCCTTCATCTATCCTAGATATCCTTACCTCCTAGTTCTCGATCACTTCGCGTTCCTTGTGGATTCGATAGCCCGGAATACTCTAAGGTGAAAAGCTACAACTGACGGTCGTGCGCTTGCGGTTATTCCTGCGTGCCACCCGAGGTGTCAACAGCTTCGACTTGATGTTTGGGAACGGTGGATCGGATAGCGGCGGAAAACAAAGAACAGCAACGGTGTCGTTGAACTACGATGACGACACAAATGAAACCAGCAACTGGACTCAACCACGGACACAAACTCAACAAAGCAAATCTGAAAACGAAATTGTAAGGCACAAAGGGTGATAGGACAACGGAAATTGAAATATTTTTTTGGCTTTTTGTGGACTCTAGGTAATGAACAAATATGAATCTAAGGCAAACGAGATTATACCTCGCGGTAAACCTAAAATTCCGATACCAATTGATGAGGACTGGTCCGATCTTCCGTGAGGTAACTGATAAATTCTACTTGTGGAGATCTCGACGTTGGCGATCCGGCTTCAAATCAGACACGATTCGAACCCTGCAACCGTTACACCACTGCTCCGTTGGTTATCAACCAAGCACAACTTGATTGACCTCGCTAAGAAGGCTTTTCCTGCAAGCGAATCGAAGAACACAAGCAAGAAGGTATAAACACACAATCTAAAATTGCAAATATGATTGATGTGAATATCAATAAAGGGTTCAAGAACTCAGTTCCAAAGGACTAATCGACACAGTGGAGGGAGATCAAGAACGGGGCCTTGTATCACTGTAAAAGGACTAATCGACACAGTTACAATGAACGATTCAGTTTCTCGATGGAAAACAAAACTCTAAAACAAAACCCGAGTCTCAATGGCAGCGGCTGCGTGGAATATAAAGGGAAGGCGTCCTAGGGTTGAAGGCGAACAAGGGGGCGCCCACAACTTGGGCTTAAGGCCCGACTCGATACATGGCCAAGTTGGCCCAAAATAGGTGACGCAACACCTTGTCGTGGTCACACAGAATAATCGACGGCCCATATGGAGCTGGGACCAGATCCAAAACGACCATGTCATCGTCCCCTTTCCAACGAGTGCAAGATCGCCCCGTTTCGATGTCGTACGAGGGAGTTATGACCAAAACATTGACGACGTATCTGTTGAATCCGAGGGTGACGTGGAAGCTGAGTTGGAGATGAGTTGCAACTTGGGAAAGACGATGGCGTAGACGTGTCCAGCGTGGTGATGTCCTCATCAGAGGGGAAGAAGATCGCCAGCCTCGAGATTGATACGGTTAACACTGCCATCGATGGTCACACTGGAATGAAGGTTAAGGCGAGAAAGGACCAAGAAGGCACCAATAGATGTATCTAAAAAAACAACTTACCGCATCACACGAAGGCGCTGGTGCAGAGGAAGACCTTCAAGTGGGATCACGTCTACTAGGAGCTTGTCGTGGTTGTCTCTTCCAACCATTGGGTTTTTTTTTATGAATTCTTGAAAACTTTGGAAGGAGCTACAGTATGAGAAGATTGGGAGAATAGTGTGGGATGGCTACAGAACGAGTATGTTGAAGCCCGAGGGCAGATATCATTATATAGATCCACTATGGGAGATGAAGAGTCGTCCCGAAGGCACGTCACGGCGTGGAGTTAATGGAGAAGAGGAAGAGTTGGCCTTTTCGAGTCCCAACAATAGAAAGATATTTTGGGAAGGTGAGTCGACTGTTGGTGCAACCTTTGGGATTTCCAAAGAATTTTGGGGATAAAACAATTTTATCCCAAAATTGGGGGCATGTGTTGACACAATATTTTGGCACGGTCAGATATGTGCATATGGGCCTTCGTGGTAGGCCTTCGAGAGCGTCGATCAGATGGACCCGAAGAATCGACTAGGGTAACTAATCAATGAGATCATGTAGGAAGATTTTTTTGGCCAGTTACAACAGAGAGTTCACGTCGGTTTTTGGCACGAAGGAGGATTGAAGCCCAAGTTACCTTTGTTTCCTTATTTTTAGGACTTGTGCCGCAGCCCGTTAGGTTATGTGTTATGGTCTATAAATAGCTAGGCCTACAGAATGATAGAGTACATCAAATCAATCAAACATACAACTTCCTTTCGGCCACCGGCCAAACCCTAGGAGGAGTAGAGTAGATTTCGGTGAACCTTCGACAGACCGAGCTACATTGACCAAATCGACATCCAGTTTGCTTATAATTCTAGCCTTGGTTCATGTCTCGTTTGTACTGTTGTATTGTGTAACTCGTACAAGCTCGATCTGAGCTAGTTATCGGTTTGAATCTATGTTCATGGGGCTGCATTGCTTCAATCTCACATGAGTCATCGCTTCAATCTAGTTATCGGCTTTATTAGATTGACGATCTAATAGATTCATCAAGTTACCGATATTCAATCTCACATTGGTGCAATAATATCTTGCCCAATCTCAATCAATGGATTGGCCCGCACTTCAATTCCGTCTGGATCTATTGTTTTACATGCTTTCACTCGCTAAAGCTATAGATCTAAGGTCTTATCGGCTAATCCATTGGTCGTGATTGTTACATGTTGTGGGTTCGAGACATACGTTCGGTTATTAGATTGGTCTGAGAGTAGAAGGATTTGACTTAATATACATGGTACGGCTGCATCTACAGGACCCCATTGTCAAGTATGTTGGGTTACGTCTGCCTAATCTTAGATCCGTTTGTGGCTGGACTTATGGATTGTGTTCACACTTCATGGACCCCATATCGGCTAAGATAGTCGATCTGATTGCGCTTCAGTCATACGGTGCATGTGTTTTTATTGTCTCAACATGATTAGATCTATTAAATGTACTGGACGTGGTTTAGTTTGTTTACTTTTATGGCTGCATGGAAACACCTCAATGCTAGTAAGTGAGCTAAGTTATTGGGTTAACTATCATCATAGCTGCATGGGAACACATCTCTATTGATGGTTACTCTTTATCTGATATGCTTAGTAGATTTGATAGTTTGGGTCGGTAAATGTCGCATGTATCACATCATTACTTCATACATCAATGTGATCGGCTGATTATATGTTTTATCAATGGCATACTATGAATAGTCATTTATATTTTGTTATCATGCTTTACACTGCTAGGAGTTGACTTGTTTGACCAATCGGCTATCCGAGAGCCGCATATCCATGGAACTATCTGGCAACAACCGGCAGATTCCATAATTTGACAATTTCATCTCCTTGTCAATTGTAGGTCAAATTGATTGGCACGCCTGAGATCAATCCACCAAAGTGGCCTCGCCATTTAAGAGGTTTAGGAGATCAAGACTCGATTGTTGCACGGTCTCTGCAGGCCTTGCGCGGTGCTGATGTCAAAGCCCATTTTTGACGTAAACACCCACCTGACACATCCAGTGCTACCCCACCAGACGCTACGAGCGTCCAGTGCTCACTCACAGACCGGGAAAACCCTTCACACCAGACTCTGGTCCATGGGGACGAGTGCGTTAGTGCCAGCGTCCGGTATGACACGTGCGCAAAACACACACGCCGGACGCATTCGGTGCTTAGATGAGCGTCCGATGCTAACCTTCGGTGCACTCGAAAAACTGCGCGGATCACCCAAAATTGTTAGATCTCTTTCCATTCAACTCTGATTGATTTGAGACTTTGTGGGAAGGTTTGGAAGGTAGATATGAGTCTACTCCATGAAAATCAAGATCTTCCTTCCCTCACAAAACTTGGAATCAATTACGAATGAAAAACGAGAGAGGAAACGAAAGAAGAAACGAAAAGCGATCGATCTAAGAGCTCACCCCAAACCAAACCGAATCCTTTGGTGAAAATCCTTACAAGAGTTCATAGCTCCTTCTCCAACAAGCAGATCACTAAACGATCAAGCACGGAGAGTAAGGCTGGACGAAAACCTCGTGGCTCGATAGCTCGCTCGACTCGGCTTGTTAGTTGTTCAGCTTGGCTCGGCTTATTTATATTTTTTAACGAGCTAAGCCAGCACTTTAGCTCGTGTAGTTAATGAGCCAGTTCACGAGCTATCTCGTGAGCCTAATGAGCCAAAATTATTGACCCTAAATTTTATTAGGTTTTATAATACTTCATGCTTTACACTTTATTAATAATTAGACTTTGACTTTATAAATTTGAAATTATATGAATTTATTCTATTTTTAAATGAATTATGGATAATCAATATCAGATTAAGGATGCATTATGTATAATATGAAGTATGGATAATATATGTATAATGTAGTACTATAATATATTAATACATATTATTTTTATTTAATTTAAAACTTATGAACCAATAACTTTTATATTATTACTATTCTTAAAATTTAATAAATACATATATTACATGTTTTTTATTTGGCTCGCGAGCCAAACATTTGGCTCGTGAGCCTAACCGTAACGTCCTGCCTCCACGAGGCCAGGCCCGGTAGACCCGTTAACGCCTGATAGCATTCCTAGGATATACACTGCCCTCAGACCAACGCTAGTCTTTTCGACGCACTTTGTCCTCACTCATGCGCCCCCGGGAAGAACTTCCCGGTCGGTCGCCCATCCGAAATTGCTCTAGGCCACGCTTAACTTTCGAGTTCTTCGCAGATGGACTTCCGGAAAAGAAGTTGCAACTTGTTGATATGAGTATCCTATTAATCCAATTAAGCCCTACGTCGGGGTGTTACACTAACGAGCTCAGTCGAGCAAGCTTTCTAGCTTGTTACGATAACGAGACGAGCCGAGTTGGCTCATTATCTTAATGAGCCAGAACGAGCCGAGCCCTAACGAGCCAAACTGGCTTGTTAGTCCACCCTTAACGGAGAGAGATCGGTGAAAGAACCGAGTAGTAAATTGCAAAACGCAAAGAACACGAACAAGTAATTTTAATAATCGAATCCCGGAAGACACGAGGAGGTTAAGGCCTCCATTCCCTATCACAAAATCAAGTTCTTACACGGATGAATCCGCGGACCTCAAGCAAGAAACCTAAAGAGAGAAAACCTAGGAATTTAGTGGGAGGAGGAAAATGCAAGAGGTAAGGATCATACCCCTTCATTATTATTTAACGGAGTCTATTAGACATTTCCATATAGCCCCCTGATACATGAGAGAAACACCTAGCTCTAAGATATTATGATCCAACTCTCTAGAACCTACTCTTCATCTTGATCGGACTGCCCCGCTTTCTGCTTGGACTTGTCTTCGGCTTGACACAACCTTCAAGATTCCGTCACGTATTATTCCCACTTCCTCGAAAGCTCCGCTCGGGCTTTAAGGCTCAAACCCGAAAACTGTCCGTCTGTGGTTTTAAGGCCCAAACCGCTCGCGGATAACGTACTCCATACACATCCCCCGCACCTCGACGCATGTCACCGCGTCCTCGACCGTTCAAGCACCAAGTCTTCTAGAGCCTTCCCGCTCAACTTGCTCACCCAACGTCTTTAGTGGTCAACACGGTCACCTCCATGCACTCTTGCACTTGTCAATGCCCCAAGTGTCGGTAACCGCGGCTAGTCCTCCGGCCTTCCGGTCCAAGTCTCAAGTCTGCCCTTCACCGCTTTCAATCCATCACATAGCACACATCTACTTGACCTTCACCTTACCATTGACTACCGCCTCACATCTGCCCTTCACCGCTTTCAGTCCATCGACACAGCACAAATCTACTTGACCTTTAGCTCACCATTGACTACCGCCCCGAGCTCAACACCTACGCAACACGAGCCAAGAGACATGCACATCCTCCTTTCGTAGTATGTTAGATGAACATGCTCAACCTGAAATAGCTTCATATTGACAATTCACTCATTATAAAACTAAAAAAACTGAACATCATGGGTATTTATCAACCATATGCGCATCAAGAGACTTGTCATTTTTTTTTGCTCGGTCAATTCCATCCGAGCTGATTTTTCTTGCTAAAAAAAGAAATAGGCAGCTTTTTGTAGGCGATAAATAAATTTCTTTCATCCAGCAAACTGACTCAGGCCCATTCGAACTATTCGTGGGAATCATTCCCATGCAACCAAACGAGGCCACAAGATCATGGAACTTAGAAGATGAGCAGAGCCTTATCATTCTAACTTCAATCAAACAAACCGAAATCCAATGCAATTCTACCAGGTCTTAAAACAGGAGCCAAATACACTGAAGCCAGAGGCCAAAGCAACTATTGCAAAAGTGTATAGCCCCCAACCACCTAGCTTCAAATATAGTATCCCCTGAGGATAAGAAAAATGTAGTTATATAGGATATAGCCCAAGACCAACCCAGCTGCCTCGACATGTATACCGCACCATTTAATTAACACAGAAATATAAGTTACATCAATAGACGCCGTGACCTGCCTTCTAACAATCCTAAACTTCGTTGAGCATGCTCAACAAGACAAGATATAATGTGTTACAAAAGGCCCAGAAATCATTGTCGTTGTACCCTTTTCAAGATATGTGGACACAAAGTTTTGTCAAACTTGCACATGACCATGCCTAGCAAATCCCCCACCTTCCTACGCTGTACTCCCTTGTCATTCCCTTATGCTCTCGATTCCAAGGCAAGGATAATCTTCTTCCGAGGACCCTGAAAGAACAATCATCAATCGTCATAAGTTTCTGCAGCTCAAATTTATTATTCAGATGAGTAAATTACATCTACTCTGGCTTTTTTATTATCTACTATCAGGTAAATGCAAAAGGGGCAGCAAACTCCAATAACTTAGCACACCCCAGCAGAAGTTTATGAGTGTATACAAGGTTATACAATTCATCGGCAGAATGGCGCAAGTTCATGTATCATAGTAACTCTTATTTAGTCATTCCCAGCTAAATCCACAATTCGAGCTAAAGACGGCGGTGGAGCTGAGGGTGCTGCAGGGGTCGCCAATGGGACCGATGGCGCAGCGGTGGACGCAGGAGTCGACCCGGACGACGCAGAACTCCCGTCTTGGAAGAAGAGCGCCGAGGAGGCCGGCAACGCAGCCAGACCGGGCGGCGGTAATTGCGACATCTGCGCCGCTGTAGGCAGGTCCCGGCCGTCGATGGCTGTCAGTCGTTGTGCCATGTTGTTCATCTGAAGGTTCATCAGGGCCATCTGGTTTTGGATTCCCTGGATGGTGCTGGTGAATGTTGTCAGCGAATCCGCCGGAATTGCATACATCTGCGGCGGCGGGGATGGTTGGGAGGTGGGGGGAAACAGGGCCCCCGATGTGGCGGGAACCAGGGCACCTGACGTGGCTGGTACCCCGGACGTGGGGAGGCTTGAGGTGGGTGGTGATGAAACGGCGGCGGTAGGCGGAATCGGCGGCGAGGCAGCCCCGGACGTCGACATGGTCTCTGATACCAGGTTGTTACGGCGGTGAGCCTTGCTGCATAGGTAGTATGGGTGAGCAGGCCGAGGGCATTGGCGGGCGGCACATCAGCGTGTGGGCGCCGTGGTTGTCACTGCAGCTTGCGTGGAGAAGAAGGCGACGGCTAGGGCTGGGTGCCCAAGGGAGATAAAGTAGCTCAATCCCAGGCTGAATTCTATTATTCCATATGGTTCGCTTTTATAGGTATTACAAGACCAGCCAATAATATGGCTAACCGACTCCACAAAATCCTGGACTCCTAAAACAACTCTTAACCAACCAAGACTCTAACTCTTCCTGCTAACCGACTGCGCCTAGAATTAGGACTCCCAGCCATGACCTGACCACGTGCTGGGACTTGCCCTGCTGCCTACGATGATAGGTCTTACCGACCATAACAGATTTACTAATTAACTACAGATGCGAGGAGCGGGAGGGGTCAATAGTTCACCAATTTAGCAAGCAAACTCATAGTCAGAAAACACAGATAAAGACACCGAATGTAATCAACGTACCATTGGAATGCCCAAAGCTTTTAGATCAATGTCCGTCATATGCCTTAGTGCTGCCATGTCAACCTTATATAATAGAACAACTATTAACCAATAAAAACATTAAACATCAAACAGGACATGGAAAAAATTGGCAATTCAGAAATTTAGTCAGACCTCCTCTGCCTGGAAGGTTATCGAGTACTTCTCAAGTCCAAGAGAACTCAGGAAACTGTCGAGTGCACTTTCAGCCTACAAATATGTCCCAAAAAGAAAACATGTTTTGAGCTAAACATAAAAACAAAACACAAAATAAAGATGTGTGGCTATCCTGCAATATGCATCACATTCTCCGAATAATCAGATTTTAGCTACTCCATATCTAATCAGAATATGATGATAGCAACATTCAGTTACTAAATTGGACAGAAACATTATGTAAAGCAATTGAATTGTCCTTGTTACGAATTCTGCAAATAGAAACCTAGAACAACACCTTTGATCAGTGATACATCTGATTTTTTCAATGTGAATCTCATCTTCAAAAGCGCAGATTACAGAAAAGAAAAGGCGTAAAGGATGCTCACTATTTCCTTGAAAGTATGTAACACTACAGCTATCTCTAAAATATGTCAAGATCAAACACTATTCGCTATTCAAACACTCATAGGAGAAGCCACTTTTGTTTTTAGCTTCACCTGCTCCCACTGGCTCTGTGAGAGGAGAGGAGAGATAAAAACAGCTTCTGTGAACAGTGTTTGAATAGCAAATGCGTCAAAGAAGCTGGAGTCGCTAGGAGCCATACCAAACGGGACCGAAGTAAAGAATGTAGCAAACATAACCTAAAGAAAAAGGTACCACATTCCAACATAGTCTAAAAGGTCGAATCTTCTGTTTCAATCTGGAAAGTCTCAAAACAAACTTCTAGATTTCTGCAAACTAATGAAGTTCAGAATATGAAAGAAGAGATGGAAATGCATTATAGCACTATTCCTAGTCGTATAATGTACCTTTGGCTGAGATGTCTTCTTTGAGGAAGTCTGCTTTGCTGCTTTCTTACTTTGGCGTGCAGGCATTTCATCAGCAATTTGATGCCTTGAGATGTTAACAACCTCCGATACTGGCTTTGGCTTTGGAGGGTCAGCATTTGATGGCTGTGGGTGCATTGTACCAGATAGCTTCTCACGTAGATCACGCACACCAGAACTCCTTGTGCTGGTAAAGCCTTGTTGAAAACTTCGCCTCTGAAGCTTCAGTCGCAAATCCTTCGGATCTATTGATTCTTAAGACACAGTACACATAGGCAAGTGTTAAATGGGAACTGAATATGAAAATAGCCTGGCATATAATGACAAAAAAATGTACTTGAAGATGGTTCGCCGTCTTCCCTATACAGATCATGCTTCCATTTTTCATCTATCTGCCGTTGCCTATGGGCAAATGATAATATGAGCGTCCCACAAGTTATTTTACATAGATAGAAAAGTTGGCACAAAGGAACCACACAAAATAAGATAATGTGATCCATTTAAGTTTTGATCTCCCTAAGGTAACCTTGGTTGGTGTCATGGGGGCCAAGGTGAGAGTTTTTAGCTGATTTTGGTTTATTAGAATTCATAATACTACAACATGATGGAAGCTGGAATTTGTTGACAATTTAAATGAACAATAGTGGAAATAGGATTTATTAACATTAGACTCAAACAGTCCAGATAACAGCTCCCTTCCCAGATCTACATGATATAACATGAAGTGGTTTAAAAATGCTAGAACTAAACAAGAAATATCTCATAGTCCTCAATGCAGACAGCCTAAAAAATATCCTACTCCCATCTATTTATGTGACCATAAAACTAGCACAGAATGACCAGACAGGAACACGGCAATATAATGAACTAGCATTTTGATGGTACAGCCATATCCAAAAAGAACATTCTATACTAAACATAAAAGTTAAAAAAAAAATAAGTGGCTGATTAACAGTATACAGATTAATCTACAATGCATGTCCTTCCCAGAACAGCTAACATTTAAAAAAAAAAATCACTAGTCAGCACAGACATGAATAATTTCCTAGATCTGCACCTCCTAAAGAAATATTCACAATGCATAAAAAATCAACTGACTGAACAGGAAAAGGGTTCTCTCAGCCACTGATATAACTAACAAACAGGAATTGTCATAGCTTGACGACTGTTAAAGACCCACAAATCATCGGGTTCATGGAAGTCCATGTCAGTAAAATTGTGAATTCTTATTTAAGCATCAGCAATGCACACAAAACTAAACATCATATACAGCACAAGATTGTCATCCTCAAGGGCGCCAAAGTTCACTTTTTCTCCCCACTCAGAGGACAATACAAATAATGCACCACACAAACCAACGCCACCACCTTAATCAGAACATAACCTATCGACAGGGCACGTGCACACGTTGAAGCTGGAACAGAGGAACCAAGCTTAAGGCACCGCCTCCTTCTGATTAACCAAAACCCGCGACCTAGCCTCATGTCTGCGTCAGCACCCAGCGCAAGATAAGGGATCCTTCACTCGATTACGGACGGACACGCCTATTCTGACGGTTAATACAGGAAAAGCGCTCACAGTTAAGCCAGGCAGGGCAATTTTCCAATCTGTACACATCCGCT
This sequence comes from Microstegium vimineum, assembly GCA_022036555.1. Classification (NCBI taxonomy): domain Eukaryota; kingdom Viridiplantae; phylum Streptophyta; class Magnoliopsida; order Poales; family Poaceae; genus Microstegium; species Microstegium vimineum. The sequence goes on along the minus strand of CM039131.1, from coordinate 19,576,867 downwards.
GCCAAGAGATCAAGCAGGTGGAGCCGTAGCCGCGACGTGACGGGAGAAAGCAATAGTAGCGGCGGCAGCGTGCACTTACCTCTTGGACACCGTGTGACGGACACGGCCGCCGGCGTCCGTGCCGGCGGGGAGATCGCCATCAAGGCGGTCGTGGATGGAGCGCTTGCGCCCGGTGGAGATCTGGTCCGAGTACATCTCTCCGCTGGGGAGGAAAGGGACAGCTGCACAGGTCTAGGGTTTCAAGCCGGAGCGGAGCGTAGGACCGTGGGACTGGGAGAAGGAACGGCGAAGTGGGCGATCGGGTTGGGCTGCACAAAGGGCTTGTTTGCTTCGCGGCCTGAACCAAACTTGCCTGGGTTAACAGCTGCCACGATGCTGCCTGCGCTGCATTTGGCTCAGGCAGGAAAGATGGCAACGGGTACAAACCCGCTGGGTTTCATCGACCCAAATCTATACCCGCAAACATAAAACATACTACCTCCGTTTCAAATTATAAGATATTCCAAAAATATTGGAGAGTCAAAGTATCTCAAGTTTAACCAACAATTATAGAGAAAATTATAAAGATTTTTGACATCAAATAAAAATACTATAAAAATATAATTGATAATTAATCTAATGATACTTATTTGACATCATAAATATTATTATATTAACATATAAGTTTGGTCAACTTGAGATACTTTGACTCTCCAAAATTCTTAGAATGTTTTATAATTTGGGATGGAGATAGTATCCATTAAAAAACCTATGACCCATGACAGGTTCAATTTTATACCCAAATCCATGCTCACACGGGTTTCGGGTACCCATCGGGTTGCCTGTACCCGCTCTAATAGGCACACAATCACCGCACTACGAATGGAAACTGTTAGGAATATGCCCTAGAGCTAATCATGTGGATGATTATATTCCGATTGTATCTATGATTAATAAAGTGTTCTTTGAATATCCATTATAGACAACTAGTATTGATTGACAATTATGTGAATTGTTTGTGGAACTCAATTACCTGAATGGTTATTCTAATAGTTGTCCCTGGTCGGCATTCTTGTAAGAGCACACTTGAATATTAGACCAGCACATGTATTAGTTGATGGCTATGTTTCACAAGTCATAGACATGGAGATGTCAAACTAATAATGTGGGCACATGTGAGACATGTAGGCTGGACTGACCCAACAAGAGAAAGTCTCTATTCATGTCATGTACGTTATGTCCTTAGACCTAAGATTGTGGTATGGATGTGAAACGATCTACTTAGAGACTATCAAACGCTACTCCGTAATTGGGTAGTTATAAAGGTGGCCCTTGGGTGGTCGGGAAACATGCTGTGAGACATAGACAATCAAGATGGAATTTGCCCCTCTCTTCATGAGAGAGATATCACTGGATCACTCATGTGATTGGATCAACAAATGCATGGCCGTGCTTGGGTTAAGTGTTAACCCACGAGTTGAACCATATATCGAGTGGCAAAGGGAATAACTTGTACATAGTCATAGTGGTTCGTCTGATATGATCATAGCGTATGCATAGGAGTTGACACGCCTTGCTAGAGGCCGCTATCAACTATTGGTCGAGTAAGAGTACTTGGGCCATGTCTATGTATGCGTGAGCCCATAGGGTCGCACGCTTAAGGGGCTGGACCCGAATTAGACTAGGTTTAGGGTTTCTAATGGGCCTCCACCGAGGGAGCTCGTTAGGACGCCTATATAAGCAAGGGGTGGGCGCGGGGCGAATTAATCCACGCCTTTAGGCAGCCGCCGTCGCCTCCCCACACTCGCGCCTTTTGCTCCTCGCGGACCTAGCAGTCCGGAGGCGCAACGCTTCCTCCCTGCACGTGTGGGATTCCTCGGAGGTGCTGCATCTGGAGCACAAGGACGAACCGCGCGAAGGGGACGTTGAGACGGACGACCACGCAACTGCACTGTCTGCTGCGATGCGCACGACTACATCAAGTCGTCTTCCGCTGCACCTGCGCATCTAGTGGTAATCCCGTAACCTGTAACTAGCAGTAGATCCTGGTTTATGAGGTCGAAAAGTTTTGTTTTTCGGCTAGCGTAGCAACCTCGTATTCCTACAGAAACATGATTCAAAACTCATTTATTTGTTCTTTTTTTACTGGTTTTTGACCATTTAGCCAAGAAACCAGACGATCATTGGCTCAAGTGATTCCTTTGAGACCAATCAATTTGAGTACATAATTAAACATGGCCCACTAGCTAGTTGTAGTATATTCATATTCACATAAGTAGTGTATCCTTTATTTCTTTTATTCTTTCTTGCATTTTTATCTTTTGTTTTCTAATTATTTTGTGACAACTAAAAGTATATAATTGCTATCATATTGGGTTTAAAAACCCCATGGGTTTGCGGGTTTGGGTACTACACCCTCACACCCACGCCCATAAACCCGATGGGTCTAATTTTGTGCCCATTAACAAACTCATGGGTACAAAAATTAACCCATACTCTTACTCTAATATGGTAAAACCCATCAGGTTTTGGGTTTCAGGTACCCATTGTCATCTTTACTATGCTGCATTTGGGTCATATAGGCTGGACTGAGCCAGACATTCGAAAACAAGTGCCTAGGTTAATGTTGTCTCATCCGTAGTTTTCTCCTTTATTTCTATGGAGCTCTTTGACAAAGCCACTACTTCTAATTAGGAGTGAAAATAGTACGGAAATTTTCTAACCACATTCGAGACCAAGGCATGCTTATATGCAACCCTGAGCTATTTGTCTAGGCATTCCACCTTCATGTGATCTACTTGTCGTCGGTTATAAAATGACTGGTCAGGCAGATCAAAAAACTGTTGTACCATTTGGTTCGTTGGTTGCCTAGAGATAAGACAAAAGTTTTTACAGTGATTACAAAACCAGGCAGCTCAACGAACTCCCAAGCGAGCAATTTAATGCGTGTGTCCACAAGCAACCATCACAAGCATTCACACTAGGCAAAGAAACTCAAGGCTCCAACCAAATGAAGTTCACGCAACATATAGGCAAGGGGCCAGTATAGGCAATATTGGCCAGGGTTGCATCCAAACAGCCCCAAATCCATTTAGAGGGGTTTACACCAAGTGAATTTGCACCTTTGCAAAGATAGTTGTCGATGAGGAATCCTATGAGGCCCCATAGATCATATTATAGGGAAAAGGGCCTTAGTAATAATGCTCACGGCCCAGTCATCAAGGTGACACGAAGCAAGTCTACAACTCGGATTATACAAGGAAGGACACCCGAAGCGTAGCTTAGGGTTCCAACTTTGTATCCGAGTAGTATCCAAGCTAACATCTGCAATACCTGGACTATAAAGGGTTGTTGAGGGTTGTTGACACAAAAAGCGTCGGATCTGCGAACACCTCAGGCTTATACCCGAACTCGATATCCAAAGGTGTGTCAGTCGATTTGACCAGTTAATCGACAAGGACGATAACTAGAACAAGTTTGAACGAGATGACAATGATGCGCCCGGACGTCAAGGCTCAATTTGCTCAAAACGCGGAACTTGCGAAGTAGACGGAGATCTTGTAGATGCAGCCCGTCGAGATCGTAAGAACTCGTAGATAAACTATAACTAATGCGAAAAAAGTAGATGCTGAAAAGTAAGACGAAAATAATAGATTTGTCTGATTGTATTGGATATATCTTGATACATCGCCCCTGGGTACATATTTATACTCCGGTAACAGGAGTTACAAACAGACACGACTCATACCTAAACAGAACTCCTATTTTTAAGGAAATAAAATGACTCGTGCAAGAGTCGGACTCAAACTAAAACAATAATACTAGCATAAAAATTGTCAGTTTCCTTATCTGTCTTTCCTACGATGAAACTTTCCATCGACAGACTCTTTTCAATCTGCAACCTTCCTCTTACTGCCATTGGCAACTTTTTGCTGATGTCAGCCACATCCTTTGTCCATCAGCAATACCTTCCTATCGGCAATATTCTTCTACTTTCATCGGCAACATCTTCTCATCGGCAAATGTCTTTCCTTTTCTTTCTTGACGTTTCTATTATCACATCCACCATCGGCAGATTCTTCTACTTCCATCGGTAATGAAACCGATAGCCCCTTGATGCCGATGAGGAACCCCTTTACCGATCAATACACTTGGCTTAATATTGACCCGTACAAAAAATGGTGTCAACGCATGCCCCCCAATTTCGGAGTATAAAATATCTTATACGCCGAAATTTGCTCTGTTGTAATCTTTCCCTCCAAAAACACTTACGTCATCATCTTGATTACCGCGCATCATCTTCGCAAATTACCAACAACTCCCGTAACTGAAACGCCAACAGTTGCAAGTCCCTCGATCTCCTTGCAAATTCGTCGCGATATCTTTCCATACCTCTGTCCAGTAAAAATAAAACTCGAAAATGCCCCTTGACTAGGCCCATAAAGATTACCATCTGATTTCTTTTTTAACCTAAGCTCACATCTTTATCCGCATTCCAAAGACGACCCCGAAGAACACTCCGGAAATCTACCGGCGGTTTCCTCCCTCATCAAGAAGCATGATCCCTCGTAAGAACCCCTCCAATGGCGATCAACTTCACAGCTTCCGCGGTAATCTTCTCTATTCCCTTGTTGAATACACTGCAGTTTCATCTTTCTGCATCGATTTACAATCCCCCTTCCGTTTTTCTCTTTTCCTCCTTTTTGGATCTCTAGGAGATGCGCAACAAGATAGTGATTCCTACCGATCAGGAGCACCTCTGCTGTTTAGGTCCAATGGGGAATGTCGATCCAACCAATCTGATTAATGCAGAAACCAACCGCATCCCTTTTAGATCCGAGCATTTCGACCTAGGGTTTTGGGCAGACACATCCCGTTTTTGGCCTAAACCTACCAAAGGGTGGAAGAACTGGTACCTCAGGATAGCTAGATTACAACAACTATATTGGTTAGAACGCAACGTCGAGCAATGCATTAGGATGTCCATTGCCGATATGGCCAAGAATGAGAATATGATGATAGTTGCTTCTTACTTCTGGTCCGATACAATGAACGCATTTCTATTTAGACACGGACCAGCCACCCCCACACTTGCCGATGTACACATGCTCACCGGCCTCGACGTCTCCTCTGCCGATCCTGCTACTCTCTTCCGTAGGAAGTCCGAGCATCGGGTAAGCACCCGCAACATCGGCGGTTGGACCGGATACATCCAAGAAAACCAGAAGACCAGATCGGTAAACCAAAGGGAGCATGCCACCTTCCTCAACATGTGGTTGGAAAAGTTCGTCTTCTGTGGCAGAACAGTCGGACCCACCAACATGTATCTCCAGCAGCAGAGCTCCTGACAAGTGGAGGATTCCCCCTTGGCCGATACCTCCTCGGCTCAGTTTACCATCTTCTACACCAAGTATTGGAGAAGCTACTACTAGGCGAACCCATCGCTAATCTTGGAGGCCCTTGGTGGTTCATCAACCTGTGGCTGAACGCTCATATGTACAAATATCTTCAATTTGACTTGTTCAGCCAACAGTTCCCAAGGGATATATCCGAAGACTATGTCTTTGATGATGACGAATCGGCAACTCGCTCCCCACTCAACTTCGGGGAAGCTATAATAGTGCTACCAGGAACCGATGACAATGTTGATCAATTTGGCATGTTCTTTCAGAGGCTCTACTGCAGAATCCTTGCTGCAGAACGAGTCTGGTGGCCTTATGTTGATGAAAATAACTGATTCCCCATCTCCTTCAACCTTACCGACGGGAATATACCTCAAAATGAGGTAATAATGAAGGCTACCCTCATTCCCCAGGCCATCCCAGTCAACGTCGTTGGGACCGGGAAGAACTCTCACCCATCATACGAGTTCTACTATCCATCGGCAGCAGCAAGACAGCTAGCATTCGGTCAACTGCCGATCAAGCTCAGCTATGCCAATGTGATAAAACCAATAGAGATCATCTCCAATGCACTGGACTGGAATAAAATTACCACTCTCTCTCCCCATGCCGATATGGCCAACATCGACTTGTCTTCTTGGGCGCCGACATCTTTCATAACCGAGTCATACAAGTCCTGGTGGCAAGAATGGAAGGACCAGCTATTCGCTCCATCATCGCACTACTATCGGCACTTGATTGATGTCGATCATGTCATCCCCGATGACGCGGTAAGTTTATTCCCGATACCACTACTTCATTGACTTTCAAAGATACTGGTAACTAAGCCTCTGTCAGCAGGTCAATGATCCAATTCCCAACAAGAGTAAAAGAGGCAAGTATTTCAATTTGCGACCGATGACCCCAATATCAACAATCGGCAGCAAGGCCCCTCCATTGACTGCTCTTACGCATCGCAGGGCAATCCCTAAGGTCACCATCAGGTCTAGACCACTGCCAACCGATGATGCTGCCACCGCTGCCGCTACCTTGGCGCATGCCTTCATGGTAATACTTTACTTGCTTATACCGATTATAAATTTTCATCGGTAATTTTACTCTGTTTTTCAATTTATACCAACCATCTTTTTCTGTAGCCAACAAACTCATCGACAACCATCCCAAGTGTACAAGCCACTCGACCTGCCGATGCCCCCCAAGCACAAGGATCAAAGCACCAAGGCCATTCAAGTGTTGTTCCCAAACCAAAACGTAAGAAACTATCAACTCCTGTTGCACCTACTCAAGCTCCTGCCGATATGCTAGCACCAGAACCAGTATCGACAGCTATCCCCGAACAGCCACAAGACGAGCTTCCTGACCAAGGGACAACACCGTTGCCGCAAGAGATGGCCGCAATAACAGAAACAATACCGACATCGGCATCAGCACCAATACCAAACGAAATTCCTGACCAGGGAACAACAGTGTCGCCACAGAGGTCGGCAACAGTAGAAGCAGCACCGGCACCAATACCAGCGCCAATCGTACCTCCTGCCGAGGCAAGTTCATCGGCAATATTTGCCGATCTTCAAGATACGGTTATGTCAGTTGTTCTGCCGAGTCCAAGGCGAGAGATCCGCCTAAAAATGGTAAACTGACCGTCATAAACTTGCAAAACTTGTAATCGGCATACTCTAATCCTCTTCTTTTTAGGCCCAAGATTCCTCAAACAACCTATTTTCCTTTGGTATCAACCTCCCAGATGAGGACGAAGAGGAAGAAAGCTCTGTTCCGCCATCAGGTACTATATCGGCAGAAGTGAAGTCCAAACTCGAAGCATTACTATCCTTACTGCAGCAAAGCACTTCCGAACTAGTCCAAGACTCCAATGCAGTAAGGATAGCCTTCAGAGAAGTTCAAAACCAACTGCCTGCCGATGTTGAAGAACTACTCTTCCAAGCAGCATTCCTCGAGAGTCGGCAGCTACAATATCAAAAAGCCTCGCGGCGCATCGCCAATAGAGCTGCTCAAGCAAAATCTGCGGAGGAGATACTCAAATTCAAGAAAGTTGCGGACGAGAGACATAAAGACATTGGCCGCCTGGAAGCTTCTGGTAGCGCGCTTGAACAAGAGATCACACATCTATCGGCACGAAAAGAAGGACTGCTATTTGAGTTGAAGAGGATTTATGAAGCTCTAAGCGCGACCAGCCAAAAGAAAGCTCAACTCCCTGCTGCCATCAAAGTTTTACAACAAGAGAGAGACGCCAACGCCTGCGAAGCCCTTCTGTTGAAGAGAAAGCTCAAGCCAATCGAGGGTTCTGCCAATGATGACGCCAAGGAAATAAAAGAAGCAAATCAAATTCGCTTGCGTGCGATATCATCAATTCAATCCTTGTTGTAATTTGCCGTGTCGACAAACTGTAAACTTGACAACTGTTCTTGCCTGTAATATAACGTTAATACGATTTCTGCCAATGTTCGGTATGATACTTCTCCCATCGACATCTATACATGTATTGCCTCATGCATCTACCCAGATACTAGGATAATATTTCTTTAAATATTTACCATTGATTGCTCTAGGAAACGCAACCCCTTCGAGGGTCTCCAAAATATAGGCATTACCAGGAGCAGATTGCTTTATCTGAAAAGGACCTTCCCAATTAGGAGACCACTTCCTAAACTTTGAACTCTTAGTCCCAATCGGTAAAATCAATTTCCACACTAGATCGCCATTGGCAAACTCTTTCGTTTTCACCTTCTTGTTATACCACCTAGCAACCCTCTCCTTATTCTCCTCAATACTGATTAGGGCTCTCAACCGATGACTCGCTAGATCTTCTAACTCATCCTTCATAAGGGTATCATACTCATCGGTTGTTAACTGATCCTGAGAAAATAACCGTCTGGAACCAGTTTTAATCTCCCAAGGCAGGACAACATCGTGTCCATACACCAACTGATATGGTGAAACTTTAGTAGCACCATGACACGCCATCCGATATGACCACAAAGCCTCATTCAGCATTGTATGCCACTTCCTAGGGTTTTCTTCAATCTTACATTTAATAAGCTTGATCACTCCCTTATTAGTTGCTTCGGCCTGGCCATTAGCTTGAGCATAATAAGGAGAAGAGTTCAATACCTTAAATCCCATACTGGCAGCGAACTCATCAAACTCTCCTGATGTGAACATGGTTCCCTGATCAGTCGTAATAGTTTGAGGAATACCAAACCGATAAACAATATGCTCTTTCACAAAATTTATCATGTTTGTCGATGTCACATTTTTCAAAGGGATGGCTTCAACCCACTTCGTGAAGTAATCTACGACAACGAGTATAAATTTATGCCCTTTACTCGATGGTGGGTAAATTTGGCCAATGAGATCAATGACCCATCCTCTAAACGGCCACGGTTTAATGATAGGATTCATTGCCGATGCGGGTGCTCTCTGAACATTACCAAATCTCTGACAATCTTGACATCCCTTGAAATATTTAAAACAATCCTCAAGAATTGTCGGCCAATAATATCCATTCCGCCTAATCATCCATTTCATCTTGAATGTCGATTGATGTGCTCCACATACTCCCTCGTGAATTTCACCCATCAACCTCTTTGACTCTTCTCCACTGAGGCATCTGAGCAAAACTCCATCAATTGTCCGATAATACAATTCATCATCAAGGAGCACATACTTGGTAGCTTGAAACCTTAACCACCTTTCAACTTTCTTAGACGGATTTCTTAAGTAATCGGCAATCTCTTTTCTCCAGTCATCGGCGACCGTTACCGATGTCATCACCTCTTGAATCGGCTGATACCCCGAAGCATGTTGCGCCAATCGGTTGGCTTCTTTGTTGTGCAACCTAGGAATGTGCTCAAGACGATATTCTTTGAATTCCTTCAACAATTGTAAACACTTCCCATGATACTCAATTAAAATATTACTTCGACATTCATATGTTCCAATCAACTGATTGATCACTAACATAGAATCGCCAAAGACCTCAACGACATCGACACATACATCCTTGAGTAATTCCAACCCCTTCAACAACGTCTGATATTCAGCCTGATTATTTGTCGAAGTAGCAACAATCGACAATGAGATTTCATACTTTTTTCCTCGGGGTGAGACAAACACGACGCCGATACCCGCTCCTTCCTTACATGTAGAACCATCAAAGAATAGAGTCCAAGGAGCAATTTCCACGGAATCTAGCGCACCACAATGTTGAGTAACAAAATCAGCCATCACATGTCCTTTAACTGTCTTAGCTGATTCATACCTTAGATCAAACTCTGACAGTGCCAAAATCCATTTGCCAATCCTCCCACTCAAAATTGGTATTGATAGAATATATTTAACCACATCATCCTTACATATGATGGTGCATTCGGCCGATAACAAATAATTCCTTAATTTGGTACAAGAGAAGTACAAACATAAACACAATTTCTCAACGGCCGAATACCTGGTTTCAGCGTCCACCAACCTTCTACTCAAATAATAAATCACACGCTTTTTCCCCTCAAATTCTTGAATCAAGGCCGACCCGATAACACCATCATCGGCAGACAAATATAATCTGAAGGGTTTCCCATGTTGAGGCAGAATTAACATCGGAGGATTCACCAGATACTTCTTAATTTCTTCCAGCGCCAATTGCTACTCTTCTCTCCATACAAATTCTTGACCGGCTTTCAGCTTCAGTAATGGGCTAAAAGATCTAATCTTCCCGGACAAATTAGATATAAATCTTCTGATAAAATTAATCTTGCCGATCAAAGATTGCAGCTCAGTCTTGTTCGTAGGAGCGACCACCTTGTTAATCGCATCAATGGATTTTCTGCCGATCTCTATGCCCCTTTGATGCACACTTATTCGGATTCATCTTAAGTCCATGCTCCCTTGTGTATTCCAAAAATTTTCGTAGATCGGCAAGATGCTTTTGAAAGTCTTCGGATTTCACCACCACATCATCAATATAGATCTCGACCAATGTGCCGATATACTTATGAAAGATAAAATTCATTGCTCTTTGATAAGTAGCACCGACATTCTTCAAGACAAAAGTCATCACGATCCATTCAAACAAATCGACGTGGCCTGGACACCTAAAAGCAGTTTTGGATATATTTTCTTCGGCCATGAATATTTGATTATATCCAACGTTACCATCCATAAAACTGATAATCTTATGTCCAGCAGAGGCATCAACTAGTAAATCGGCAAATGGCATTGGATAACTGTCCATTGGCGTAGCTTTATTCAGATTCCTGAAATCAATACAAACACGAAGTTTTCCATTCTTTTTATATACAAGAACCACGTTAGAAATCCACTCGGCATATCGACATTGCCGAATAAACCCAGCCTCGATTAGCTTTGTAATCTTAGTTTTAATATCGGGCAATACGTTAGGATTGCATCGGCGTGCTGGCTGTCGATGTGGTTGAAAACCCGATTTAATAGGTAACCAATGTTCAACTATTGATCGGTCTAAACCAGACATTTCTGTATAATCCCAAGCAAAACAATCTTTATATTTCTTCAGTAAATCACTCAATTGTTGCTTACATTGGGAATCTAACTTAGCACTAATAAAAGTTGGCTTGGGCTTGCTACCGTCGCCGATGTCTATTTCCAGCAAATCATCGGCTGATGTGAATCCCTGCCCCAGTTTTCCATCATCAGCGAACTGATCCATTAAAACACCTCTTCAGAACCGACTGCTTGGATCGGTGTAATTTGGAAATCAGAAAACTTTGTGAAATTCGGCACCTCGTACCGATTTGGAAGAGGAATCAAGCCATATGCCTGAGGGTATGGTGTTCGATAAGAATATGTATCGACCTCAGACTTACTACCAAACTGTCCTTTCGTCAGTTCGGCGATCTCATCGGCCCGGCGTACATTTTGACCCTGCCGACGCATTAGCTGTATGTTTATCGGCTAAACTGGTGGATACATCCCTTCTTGCCTCTGTGGTAAGTACACCGATCCAATTAGCGTAAGCGCAGCACCATGTTGTTGAACATTATACATCGGCTGATATGTTGATGTATATCCTTGGACACCAGCTGGAGTATTTTGAGATACTATTGACATCTCATTTTGAACATCCGCTGAGTAATGACATTGTTGTGCTCCTGCCATCTGATATCTAGGTTGCACCAACTGCTGTTGCATTGATGTCTGGCCAGTCCATCTAGGATCACAAGTCATCGGCATGTGATTTGTCGATAATTGATATCCATTCGGAGCTTGTTGCCCTTGCATTCTAGGACAATCAATAGATTGTAACACCCTAAAATTTGAAATAGAAACTAGGTTTGAATTTAAATTAAATTTGATTTATTTCAAGCAAATTTTGTGAGCATAGAATTAAATAAAATGGGCCGGCCACCAACTTCACCCGCGGCCCAGTCGGCTCCGAAGGCCCGCGAGCCGTTGCTTCCTCCCCTCCTTCTCCCTTGTGCGGCTGACGTGCCGGGCCCGCCCGTCAGCGCCTCCTCTCTTCTCCATCGAGTCCGAGCAGGACTCTGTCCGCCGCGCGCGTTCCCCGCTCCCGTAACCGCGTGGGACTCCCCCTCGGCCCCTTTTAAATAGCGACCCTGCGCCGCCTTTTTCCCATCCGCAACCGAGCTCGCCACAGCAGCAGCGTCGCGCGCAGCCGAGTAGCACGCCGCCGCCGAGCCACCGCACCGCGTCTCCGGCCGCCGTAAGCCCTCTCCAAGCCTCGTATCGTCATCGCAGAGTCTCCGAGCTCCTGCCCTCTCCCTTTTCCCTCCTTTTCCGCTCCGATTGACCCCGTCGGCATTACAGGGAAGCCGCCGCCGCTGTTCGTCATCGCCGGCCGTCCACATCCATCTGCGAGCCTTGTCGTTGCCTTGGGTGAGTTCGCCGTGCCCCTCTCTTGCTCCTCGACCCGTTCCCGTGCAAAACCGAGCACCCAAACCCCTTTTCCCCTTCCTCCGGCGAGCCGGCCCTGGCGCCGCCGTGGAGCTCCATCGCGGAGCCCCTGTACCCGGCCGGCACCGCCCTACCCCCCCCCCGCTCTAATCTCCACCATCCGCTCTGGATCGGATGGACCAGAGGGATGGATACCTCTTCGTCCTGGCACTTTTGCTAAAGAGCCCCTCGGGTTCTTGGGCCCTAAACCCGCAGTCCTATGGCGCCTCCCAACTTTACGCTTCTCCCTCTGGAAAGCGTATTTCCTTTTTAGATCGGTTTTAATTCGAAATTAAAGGAAAATCCCTATTTACAGATTTGTCACTCATCTTTAAATGCTTATATTTTGCTCGTTTTAAATCCAAATCGATCCGTTCAAGTTGCGTTAGATCCGTAATTTTATGCTCTATCCAGTAGTATAGATTTCATCTATGTTAAATTACTTTTGAAAATAAAAGTTAGATTAATTCTTTTAATGCTTTAATCTTGCTCTTTCAAATCTTATTTAATCTATAGTTTATTCGTTTTAGATCTGTTTAGCGTGATTCTCGCGTCTTTGTGATCGTAGTATAACATAGATCTGTTTTAAAACCTTTTCATAAACCTCTTTATTATGTATGGTGTATTGTTCTAATTATATCTTTAATTCTTCGTGTATGATTGTTCGGATGATTGCGTGGTGATGTTGATCGAGTACAGCCGGTGAGATCTTCGGTGAGCAAGAGTTCTTTGCAGCAGATCAGGATCACCAGGAGCTTTGTGATCAAGGCAAGTTTAACATGGGATCATCCTTGTTACCTATTCACTTTAATTCACCTAGTCATGATTGCATGTGTCTCAATTGACTCCCATTTAGATCTTTACCATAGCTTGTTACCTTGTACCTTGTCACCCTGGGTTTCCATGCATATGGGTAGCTTTGCTATGCTTTACATGATGAATATTGAATCGAATATTGATTAAGGATATATGCAACAATGAGATAAAATTGACTTTTGTAGCAACATGGAATAGGACCCCACTGTAGGGCAAAAGCTGGGATTTAGATGCAACCATGAGTGCTACAATGGCTCTGGCTTTAGTTAAGTATGAAGTTTGGACTAGCATGCTTGTGGTTCGTAAAAGGCACCTTTGCTGAGCTGGTTATGGGGTATAGCTTGTGTGGGGACCGCTGCGGGTGGTACCATCGGGGTGTCCCATATACCCCTTTGCATTGGGTCCGTAGGGTCCGCTACATGCTAGAAAGGGCTTTTGAAAGACTTCATAGTGTTCCCTGCCCACTCACCTTGGCAGTGTTTTGGGAGTTGCAAACCCGGGCATATGGGCAACACGGCTTGTGGGTAAAGTGTGTAACCTCTGCAGAGTGTAAATCTATCATGATAGTCATGCTCACGGTCATGAGCGGCCTGGAAAACTCACAGTGTAGATGATCATGTTGTTTAATTGTTAATTGTTAATTATTAATCTTATCATGTGGTTATTAATTGGGTTATGCATAACTAAAGCTAAATGTTGGTAAAACTTGACCAAGCTAAAAGCGACCGCAGTTCAGACAGTGTCAGCCTTTGAGCTTCATAACCTGTGTTACTCTTGCTGAGTACTTTAAGTGCTCACCCTTGCTTTATCATCCTCATCAGATGGCTATGAAGACTACCGTGAGGAGTACTAGGCTAGTGGTCAACCAGTCGGCGTTCCCTGTGAAGTAGAGCTTCATCGCGAGAGTTATCTTTATTTCCATTGTTATGTTTAAGAATATTATTCGTTATGTAATAAGCACTCAGTGATGGTACTATTTAAAGATTTGTCAGCTTATGTGTGTGATTGATCTCTGGGCACACATGAGTTATTCGCATTCAATTTTATTCTTAAAATTGGGTGTGACAAATTGGTATCAGAGCAAGTGTTGACTGTAGGATGCAAGCCTAGTTAGAATGGTCTTCTTATCTTGTCCTTACCTTCTCTTTTCATGCTTACATTCTTGTATATATAATTTCTCAAACTGTTTATGCTACACTTGACTTATTCTATTGTGAAAATTTTGTTCTAATCTATCTCTATCTTTGTCATGTTCAAGATGTCTAACCTTCGTCGGTCAGCCTGCATCAGCACCGGAGGACGTACTCCTCACCAGCAGATTGCCCCTCCTGAACCTCAATCGTCAATGGTGGAATCTTAGGAAGAACCAGAGGAGGAGGTTCAGGAAATCTCCAGTGGCGAAGAGTACCACGGGGAAGGAAGCCCCCATGCCCCAAGTGCTGACGTTAATTCCTCCACTCCTGAGGTTGTCGAAGAAGACCTACCAGAAGAGCTAGGGTGGATTCGCACCAAGTATATCCGAGGAGGAGCGCACAGCAGCTACGCTCACTCCCAGCTGGTGGACCTTGTGATAGAATGCCACCCAGGACCCGTGATTGCAACCATGTACACTTGCAAGGAATTCAAACACCCCTCGCCAACACCTACTGGAAGGCGAAGATCTATATCTGTGGAAGTGCTAGTGGGCAAGCAGCTGAACGTGTGGATTATACCTTCCATAGCTGTGTTGCTCATCCTACCATGGAAGCAAGTATGAAGGATGCCGCGTTCTCTGCATATATGACCATCCACAACAAATTCAGGGAAAGGATCGCCAACACCCGGCGCCGTTACATCCCTCGTTTCGATGTGGAGCAAGGTTGGATAATCGCCGAACCTAACGGGGAAGGTGGCCCCGTCCTGAATGAGCTCGTCAACTTCGTTCAAGAGATGATGAACATGTATGGTCATCTCTTAATAGAAGCAAGGGAGCTGCGCAAGGAGCTCAAGCGCAGTTACCAACAACAAGATGAGCTTCGTGAAGAGTTTGGGCTGCCATTGAACTTCAAGAAGATCAAGGAGAATTAGGACTAGGAGTCCCTTTATAGTTTATTCGCTAGTTCGTGAGTCGTGTGTGTTAGTGTTCTTCTAAGTGTTTAGTTGCTTGTGCTTTTGCTAGTGTGTGAGTTGGTTCTTTATATTGATTGTTGAAGTTGTGGGTCTGTCCACAACACTCATAGCTTAGGTTGGGTTATTGGAAAGATAATAATAAATAAAGTTGTAGTTTTCGTTAATCTGTCTTTTCAGATCTCCCTGTCTTGTTAATTTTGCCTAATTAATTCTGAACGTCCTAAAAATCACAAAAATTTAACTGAAAATAGTAGACTTTCTTATCTTTCCGCGGCCGCAAGAAGCACCTTCAAATCTCTTCGGAGTTAAGAGAAACAATTCCTGAAATTTGATGTTTCTGCGTAGTTCGGTATTCTGGACAGATCTGTTTAAACGTGAGTTATGATTAAGTTAATGTCAGAATCAGAAAAAGTCAGAATTACGAAAGTTGTAGATAAATTCTTTATCTTTCCAACCATGTAAGTTTTGCCTCTGTTTGAGTTTGGGAACTTCAGATATGACTGTTTTTCTAGACTACTGTTGTGCTGAAAATCCAGAAAAGTTGCAGACTCGTCTCGTGTCAGGTTTTAAATTTGTTCTTATGTTCTATATGACAGATGCCTCGCACCAGGACTAACTCCAGATCCAACACTAGTGGTAATGGAAGTCAGGATGACAATAACAATAACAACAACAATAACCAGCACCCACTACCTCCACCACCTGCGATGACCCTAGAGCAAATGCAGGCTCAGATGATGCAGACAATGCAAGCCATGATGCAGTTCATGCAGAACCAACCCATCAACCTGCTGGAGCTCCACCTGTCAACAAGCGGAGGGAATTTCTACAAAGACACCCTCCTATTTTCTCGCATGCCAGTGATCCGTTGGAGGCGGATGATTGGTTGCGTGCGGTGGAGAAGCAACTCAACATCGCACAGTGCAATGACCAGGAGAAAGTGTTGTATGCTTCTGGTCAACTTTAAGGTGCAGCTCAGACTTGGTGGGAGACATAGCAAGATGCTCGCCCCGACAATGCTCCCACTATCACCTGGGAAGAGTTTTCCCGGAACTTCAAGGCGTGCCACATTCCAGAGGGAATCATAGAGCTGAAGCAAGAAGAATCCAGGAACCTTCGGTTGGGATAGATGTCAGTCAGCGAGTACCATGACAAGTTCTCGCAGCTAGCTCGCTATGCTCCCAATGAAGTAAGGGATGATGCTAATAAGCAGCGTCTCTTCTTAAAGGCGAACTACTATGAACTCCGGTTGCAGCAAAAGGGTAATACATACCCGAATTTCCAATCCCTGGTGAACCGTGCCATCGTCCTGGACAATGAACACAGGGAGATGGACAAGAAGAGGAAGCTTAGAGGACAAGCTTCTGGGAGCAACACTCTCCAGCGTCCCAACTATCCTCAGTAGGGTTACCAGCAAAGATATCAAGGCACATCTAACTTTGGGAACTGTAACCCGAACCAGCAACGTCCACCATTCCAGCAACAGGGTGGTTACTCAGGACCTCGTCAAGGCTCATCCAACAGTACCCCAGCAAAGACTAATGTTCCCAATACCCCCATCAAGTGTTTTGCTTGTGGTGAACCCGGACATCTCTCCTATAACTGCCCAAGAAGCAAAACTCACCAAACCCTCCAAGCCAGAACAGCAACAACCAGAGAGGAAGGTATCAGCCGCCCTCACATAATAGGAGCATGAACCATGTGTCAGCAGAAGCAGCTCAGGAAGTGCCAGAAGTGATGATGGGTACGTTCCATGTCAAATCCATTCCTTCTACTGTTCTTTTTGATTCTGGAGCATCACATTCTTTCATATCACAAGCTTTTGTTAGAATGCATGGAATATCTTTGTTAGCAATGCAAAATTCTATAATCATAAATTCACCGAGTAGGGTTATGAGAACCGATTGTTATTGTCCATCGGTTACTGTTACTCTAAGGGGGGTAGACTTCAAAGCTCAACTTATAGTTTTGAGGACCGCTGGGATCGATGTTATATTGGGTTTGGACTGGATGAGAAAGCAAGATGCAGTGATCAAGTGTGATAAGAAGATAGTTGAATTGTCTACACCTACAGGGGCAGGATCGGTGTTGATGTGGTTATGCAACCTCCACCGACAGCCGCCGTCAACCAGCTTGAGGAGAATGACAACCCAACAGAGCAAGTTGTTGATGAATTTCCGGATGTGTTCCCAAAGATTTGCCAGATATGCCTCCGATCGTGACATTGAGTTTATAATTGAGTTATTACCTGAAACTGCACCTATAGCTAAAAGACCATAAAGGATGGGAATAAAAGAATTAGAAGAACTTAAGAAACAAATTAAAGAGTTGTCGGATAAAGGTTTTATTCGTCCTAGTTCTTCACCTTGGGGTGCACCGGTTATCTTTGTTGACAAGAAAGATGGCAGTTAGAGGATGTGTGTTGATTATCGATCACTTAATGAGGTAACTATCAAGAACAATTATCCTTTGCCCAGAATCGATGATTTGTTTGATCAGTTGAAGGGTGCTTGTGTGTTCTCCAAGATTGATCTTCGGCCGGGTTATCATCAGTTGAAAATCCGTGCTTCAGATGTTTCCAAGACAGCATTCACTACGAGGTACGGGTTGTATGAATATATGGTGATGTCTTTCGGTCTTACCAATGCACCTGCATACTTCATGTATTTGATGAACAAGGTCTTTATGGAATATCTGGATAAGTTTGTGGTGGTATTCATTGATGATATTCTGATCTACTCCAAAAATGATGATGAACATGTTGAACACTTGAGATTGGTATTACAGAAGCTTAGAGAGCACCAGTTGTAAGCTAAAAGAAGTAAGTGTGAATTTTGGTTGAAAGAAGTTTCTTTTCTTGGTCATGTTGTGTCTAATGGAGGTATATCAGTTGATCCTAGTAAGGTGGAAGATGTACTGAATTGGAAACCCCCAACCAATATCAGTGAGATTCGCAGTTTTCTTGGCTTAGCTGGATATTATAGAAGGTTCATTGAAGGATTCTCTAAGCTAGCTAAACCTATGACCGCGTTGCTTGAGAAGGATGCCAAGTTTGTTTGGTCAGAAAAGTGTCAAGCTAACTTTGAAGAATTGAAAAAGAGATTGACTACAGCTCCTGTGTTGACCTTGCCAGACTTGAGTCAGAAGTTCTCTATCTTTTGTGATGCCTCTCGTCTTGGTTTGGGTTGTATGCTTATGCAAGAAGGAAGAGTTGTTGTGTATGCTTCGCGACAACTGAGGAAGCATGAGTTGAATTATCCGACTCATGATTTGGAGTTAGCAGTTGTGGTTCATGCATTGAAGATATGGAGGCATTATCTTATTGGTCATAAGTGTGACATCTACACCGACCATAAGAGCCTGAAATACATATTTACTCAATCAGATCTGAATTTGAGGCAACGCCGTTGGTTGGAGCTGATCAAGGATTATGACTTAGATGTTCACTATCATCCTGGTAAAGCCAATGTTGTGGCCGATGCTCTTAACAGGAAGAGTTATGCTAATAAGATTCGGACAATACCTATGCCTGAAGAGTTGTGTGCTGAACTTGAGCATTGTTGCTAATGCTATGGAGATGGTAGTGGAGCCTACACTAGAGAAGGAGATTCGTGAAGGTCAGTTGCAGGATAAGAATCTGCAGTTAATAGTTGAGAACATGAAGGAAGGAAGATCACCAGGTTTCCGGTTAGATGATAATGGTACATTGTGGTATGGAAAGAGGATCTGCGTCCCCGACATCAAGTCTATTCGACAGACGATTCTGCGAGAAGCTCATGAGTCAACCTACTCAATACATCCTGGAAGCACTAAGATGTACTTAGATCTTAAAGAGAAATATTGGTGGGTTGGATTGAAACGGGACGTGGCAGAATATGTAGAAATATGTGATACATGTCAGAGGGTTAAAGCAGAACATCAGAGACCTGCAGGACTGTTGCAACCGATGAAGATACCTGAATGGAAGTGGGACGAAGTTGGTATGGATTTCATAGTTGGGTTACCGCTTACTCGGAAAGGTTATGACTCAATCTGGGTCATAGTTGATCGCTTGACTAAGGTAGCTCACTTCTTGCCAATTCGAACCACTTATACGGGAGCACAGTTAGCGGAGTTGTACATGGAAAGAATAGTATGCCAGCATGGAGTTCCAAAGAGGATTGTGTCAGATAAAGGGACCCAGTTCACCTCGCACTTTTGGAAGAAAGTGCATGAGTCCCTCGGAATAGTGTTGAATTTTAGCTCAGCCTATCACCCTCAGACAGACGGACAGACAAAAAGAACAAATCAAGTGCTAGAAGATATGTTGAGAGCTTGTGCTTTGCAGTATGGTACCAGTTGGGACAAGAGTTTACCCTATGCTGAGTTCTCATATAACAACAGTTATCAAGAAAGTCTTAAGATGGCACCGTTTGAAGCTTTGTATGGACGGAAGTGTAGAACTCTGTTGTTCTGGAACCAAACGGGAGAAACTCAAGTGTTTGGACCAGATGTTCTGAGAGATGCAGAAGAACAAGTCCGAGTAATCAGAGATAATCTGAAGATTGCACAGTCCCGACAGAAGAGTTACGCGGATAACCGAAGAAGAGATTTGTCTTTTGAGTTAGGTGATTATGTTTACTTGAAAGTGTCACCTATGAGAAGTGTGAAACGGTTCAATATGAAAGGAAAGTTAGCACCCAGATATATTGGTCCGTTCAAGATTCTTGAGAGACGTGGAGAAGTTGCTTATCGGTTAGAGTTACCAGAAAGTTTGTCAGGAGTTCACGATGTGTTTCACGTATCTCAGCTCAAGAAGTGTTTGCGAGTACCCGAAGAACAGTTATTGTTGGAGGAACTAACAGTTAAGGAAGATTTGACCTTTGAGGAATATCCGATTAAGATTTTGGAGACAGCGGAAAGAATTACAAGGAGTAAGGTTATCAAGATGTGCAAGGTGCAGTGGAATCGATATACCGAGAAAGAGGCCACTTGGGAAAGAGAGGAAGATCTAAGAAAAACCTACCCTCAACTCTTTAAGTAAGTAAAATCTGGGAATCTCGGGGCGAGATTCTTTTAAGGGGGGTAGATTTGTAACACCCTAAAATTTGAAATAGAAATTAGGTTTGAATTTAAATTAAATTTGATTTATTTCAAGCAAATTTTGTGAGCATAGAATTAAATAAAGAAAATAATAAAACTAATATATCATGTTAGGGTTCAACATGTTGTGCATTGCATGCCTCTGCATTTTATTCTCTGTAGTGATTGGTTTTCAAAACTCAAAGAAATACATTTCAAAACCCTTTTGAAAATCAGTTTGAAAATCATTTGCAAAAAGAAAATAAAAAGAAAAGAAAAAAAAAATGGAAAACCCTTTTCTTCCCCTCCTCCTCTTTCGGCCTGTTGGCCCGAGAAGCCCACCAGCCCTTCCCTTCTCCTCCTCTCCGCGTGGGCCGGCCACCCCCTTCACCCGCGGCCCAGTCGGCTCCGAAGGCCCCTCCTCCTCCCTTGTGCGGCTGACGTGCCGGGCCCGCCCATCAGCGCCTCCTCTCTTCTCCCCCATCGAGTCCGAGCAGGACTCTGTCCGCCGCGTCGCGCCGCGTGCGCTCCGCAACCGCCGCGCGCGTTCCCCGCTCCCGTAACCGCGTGGGACTCCCCCTCGGCCCCTTTTAAATAGCGACCCCGCGCCGCCTTTTTCCCATCCGTAACCGAGCTCGCCACAGCAGCAGCGCGCCGCCGCCGAGCCACCACACCACGTCTCGGGCCGCCGTAAGCCCTCTCCGAGCCTTGTATCGTCATCGCAGAGTCTCCGAGCTCCCGCCCTCTCCCTTTTTCCCTCCTTTTGCGCTCCCGTTGACCCCATCGGCGTTACAGGGAAGCCGTCGCCACTGTTCGTCGTCGCCGGCCGTCCACATCCATCTACGAGCCTCGCTGTTGCCTCAGGTGAGTTCGTCGTTCCCCTCTCTTGCTCCTCGACCCGTTCCCGTGCAAAACTGAGCACCCGAACCCCTTTTTCCCTTCCTCCGGCGAGCCGGCCATGGCGCCGCCGTGGAGCTCCGTCCCGGAGCCCCTGTACCCGGCCGGCACCACCCTAACCCCCCTGCTCTAATCTCCACCATCCGCTCTAGATCGGATGGACCAGAGGGATGGATACCCCTTCGTCCTGGCACTTTTGCTAAAGAGCCCCTCGGGTTCTTGGGCCCTCAACCCACAGTCCTATGGCGCCTCCCAACTTTACGCTTCTCCCTCTGGAAAGCGTATTTCCTTTTTAGATCGGTTTTAATTCGAAATTAATGGAAAATCCCTATTTACAGATTTTCCACTCATCTTTAAATGCTTATATTTTACTCGTTTTAAATCCATATCGATCCGTTCAAGTTGCGTTAGATCTGTAATTTTATGCTCTATCCAGTAGTATAGATTTCATCTATGTTAAATTAATTTTGAAAATAAAAGTTAGATTAATTCTTTTAATGCTTTAATCCTGCTCTTTAAAATCTTGTTTAATCTATAGTTTATTCGTTTTAGATCCGTTTAGCGTGATTCTCACATCTTTGTGATCGTAGTATAGCATAGATGTGTTTTAAAACCTTTTCATAAACCTCTTTATTATGTATGGTGTATTGTTCTAATTATATATTTATTGTTTTGTGTATGATTGTTCGGATGATTGCGTGGTGATGTTGATCGAGTACAGCCGGTGAGATCTTCGGTGAGCAAGAGTTCTTTGCAGCTGATCAGGACCACCAGGAGCTTTGTGATCAAGGCAAGTTTAACATGGGATCATCCTTGTTACCTATTCACTTTAATTCACCTAGTCATGATTGCATGTGTCTCAATTGACTCCCATTTAGATCTTTACCATAGCTTGTTACCTTGTACCTTGTCACCCTGGGTTTCCATGCATATGGGTAGCTTTGCTATGCTTTACATGATGAATATTGAATCGAATATTGATTAAGGATATATGCAACAATGAGATAAAATTGACTTTTGTAGCAACATGGAATAGGACCCCACTGTAGGGCAAAAGCTGGGATTTAAATGCAACCATGAGTGCTACAATGGCTCTGGCCTTAGTTAAGTATGAAGTTTGGACTAGCATGCTTGTGGTTCGTGAAAGGCACCTTTGCTGAGCTGGTTATGGGGTATAGCTTGTGTGGGGACCGCTGCGGGTGGTACCATCGGGGTGTCCCATATACCCCTTTGCATTGGGTCCGTAGGGTCCGCTACATGCTAGAAAGGGCTTTTGAAAGACTTCATAGTGTTCCCTGCCCACTCACCTTGGCAGTGTTTTGGGAGTTGCAAACCCGGGCATATGGGCAACATGGCTTGTTGGTAAAGTGCGTAACCTCTGCAGAGTGTAAATCTATCATGATAGCCATGCTCACGGTCATGAGCGGCCTGGAAAACTCACAGTGTAGATGATCATGTTGTTTAATTGTTAATTGTTAATTATTAATCTTATTATGTGGTTATTAATTGGGTTATGAATAACTAAAGCTAAATGTTGGTAAAACTTAACCAAGCTAAAAGCGACCGCAGTTCAGACAGCGTCAGCCTTTGAGCTTCATAACCCTGTGTTACTCTTGCTGAGTACTTTAAGTGCTCACCCTTGCTTTATCATCCTCATCAGATGGCTATGAAGACTACCATGAGGAGTACTAGGCTAGTGGTCAACCAGTCGGCGTTCCCTGTGAAGTGGAGCTTCATCGCGAGAGTTATCTTTATTTCCGTTGTTATGTTTAAGAATATTATTCGTTATGTAATAAGCACTCAGTGATGGTACTATTTAAAGATTTGTCAGCTTATGTGTGTGATTGATCTCTGGGCACACATGAGTTATTCGCATTCAATTTTATTCTTAAAATTGGGTGTGACATAGATTGACTTCCTTGTTGTGTTGATACCCCCATCTGAGGATTTATCATCAAAGGATAGTCTGCATCTGTCCTATTTTGTTGCATCGGCAGAGCGCTTGTTGATGGTTGCCCGCAAGGCATCTTGGGTATCGTCACCTGAAGACTTCTTGTTGAGGACTGCCTGTTTGGAGAAGGCGTAGCATTATGCATCACTGGATTCATCGGTTGTACTGCTACTGCCGATTCCACTGGGGCTTTTCCCGCCATACCGTCACCTTGGATCGACTTGACATTGGTCGATGAATTTGTAGGCATATCATATCCCCACCGGTTAGTAGGAATCGGTTGGCTCTAGATTGCAGGTCCTGACACTCTCGATGCTACTGGGTCTGCATTCAGCCGAACAACGTTTACAGGGCTTGATTTTAGAGTAACTTCACCGGCAGACAGCTCAGCAGGCTGGGAGGATCCCGCTGGGGTTGCCGATGGAGTTATAGTAGATGCCGATCCAGATTGATGATACGATGGACCAACATAATGAGGTTATTGCCCTTCTTTGAAGAATCACATAACAGCGTTGTGTACAGCATTGGACAGCATAGTAGAGTGGTTAATCAATGCTTGATTTAATGCAAAATTAACCATCTCTTGAAATTTACCAGGATCGGCGTCGAAAGTGACCCGCTGTGGCGATGACGGATCTTGCTTCTGGACTGCTTTGCCACTCCTGTTTAGGTTGAAGGACTTCAGATATAGTTGCTTGTATTCCTCCATAGCCTGCTCCATAGCTTGCTTCTGATTATCCTTCAGATCTGCTTCGAAGACTTCAATGACGTTCCTCGGATCAACGTCAGTAGAACCACCCATGATCTTGATCAAGAGATGTATCTAGGGTCCCACCCGGTGTGCCAAAAGAGGTGTTGACACAAAAAGCGTCGGATCTGCGAACACCTCGGGCTTATACCCGAACTCGATATCCAAAGGTGTGCCAGTCGATTTGACCAGTTAATCAACAAGGACGATAACTAGAACAAGTTTGAACGAGACGACAACGATGCGCCCGGACGTCAAGGCTCAATTTGCTCAAAACGTGGAACTTGCGAAGTAGACGGAGATCTTGTAGATGCAGCCCGTTGAGATCGTAAGAACTCGTAGATAAACTATAGCTAATGCGAAAAAAGTAGATTCTGAAAAGTAAGAGGAAAATAATAGATTTGTCTAATTGTATTGGATATATCTTGATACATCGCCCCTGGGTACATATTTATACTCCGGTAACAGGAGTTACAAACAGACACGACTCATACCTAAACAGAACTCCTATTTTTAAGGAAATAAAACGACTCGTGCAAGAGTCGGACTCAAACTAAAACAATAATACTAGCATAAAAATCGTCAGTTTCCTTATCTGTCTTTCCTACGATGAAACTTTCCATCGACAGACTCTTTCCAATCTGCAACCTTCCTCTTACTGCCATCGGCAACTTTCTGCTGACGGCAGCCACATCCTTTGTCCATCAGCAATACCGTCCTATCGGCAATATTCTTCTACTTTCATCGGCAACATCTTCTCATCGGCAAATGTCTTTCCTTTTCTTTCTTGACGTTTCTATTATCACATCCACCATCGGCAGATTCTTCTACTTCCATCGGTAATGAAACCGATAGCCCCTTGATGTCGATGAGGAACCCCTTTACCGATCAATACACTTGGTTTAATATTGACCCATACAAAAAACGGTGTCAACAAGGGTATCACTTGTAAACGATGCATACTAAATACTCAAAGCAACATGACGCAAATAGGCAAACGCCAATTATACGTAAGGTTATTACTCGACCAAGTTGAGGGCCTAAACCAGTATAAATCAAGAGTTTCTTTGCATAACCACTGAGTTCCGGTATTCGCCAAAGCCCGAACAACTGTCTCTAGTACCCCTGTGGCAGGCTATCGGTGGTAAAACATCAACAACTCGCGCGCTAGGTAGGGGCATTCGGTGAATTTTTTTCTCGAGAGCTCGGCGGACCTCGATCTCAAGATGACCTATCCAGCGGGAACAACTTTAGTCTTCGGATCCTGGTTCTTCAAGGATGATGGCGATGGCAAGTTGCGTACCCATCTTCGAGAAGAAAAAGAATTCAACGATGAAATCAAACCCATCGAACAAGAACTTGCCAAAAAAATGATGAAACTCTCAACCTCGAATCCAACTCAGAAGGAGGAGGAAAGCGGATACGAAATTGACTATGAGAAGGAGATACAACTCGACCTCAACTCAGATATGATTTTCAAAGCATAAGAGCCAAGCCTAATTAGACTCAGAGACACAACAACGATCATGAAGGGATGCAATCCGTACACCTTGAAGAAGAACTCGGCAATGTACGGACTACGCAATGTGGCATCAATCTATCAACACTTCACCCAAGACAAAATGAACTCAACAAGAAAAATACTCCTGGGAGAGCACAAGAAGGGATGATCATGACAGTCACCTCACGAGACTGTGTGGTGCACTGGTTAGTTTCTCTCACCTCAAGAAAAGCCCAGTCTAGCCCACGCTTTGAAGAACTACCTTATCAAGAGGGAAAAGAACTTGGATCTAGCTCAAAAGCAACAAATAGCTCAACTAAACAAAGGATAAAATATTGTATAAGTAGAACTTGGAAGAGACATACTATATACATGGCAGAACAACTAGAGCAACCATTGGTACCACCACAATTCTAGACATAAAATCTTCAGAAAAATCGGAGGACAACATCTTGCCAGATGAAAAAACGACAACAACAAGAATGATGAGCAGAGACTAGCAAGATTAAAGAAGAATAAATTGAAGGCTAGAAGAAGGAACCGGACCAAGCAAAGAAAACAAATATAGAGTAAATATAAGGCATAATTGACTAAATACAATAGAAAGAAGGCAGAAAAAGAAGTTGCAAGCAATACAAAAAGAGAAATAATTTAAGAGCTAACGAAGGAGTTGCACACCCTCACAAATAAAGGAAAGATGAAGGAATATCAGAAGAAAGAAGTCAGAGGATTGGAAAAACAACTCGATGAAGAAATTCCACAAAAGCCACAAGGAGAACAACCACCTAAAAATCAATTTTTCAAAGACTAGAGAAAGTAAAGAGTGGTGATATTAATGGGAGACAAGAACACTACTCAAAGCAACTAGAAAGAAGCAGGCAGGATTGGGGCTAATGCCACCTAGAAGCATCAAGAAGATTTGATAGAGAAGATGATTATGGAGAATTTAAGTTCAAAGAAGACAAACTCTACTACAGGAGAGCAAGATCACCAAACTTCGACATGATAGAACCATATGACAGATTCCCTTGTTTCTCTAGAAGGCTACAAACATTGAAGCTACCACACAAATTTAAGACACCAAATCACTCCAAATACGGTAGCAAAGTTGAACCTAGACAATGGCTAAGGGTTTATTCTCAATCCATTGAACTAGCAGGTGGAGACGACGATATAAAAGCCTTATATTTTCCAATAGCACTTGAGGCAATGCCATTACAATGGTTTGACAAGTTAAGGCCAAAATCAATTAGATACTAGGAAGATCTACAAGAAGCATTCTGCAACAACTTTGTAGGCATAATAACTCACCTAATGACAACAGCCGAGTTGAAAAGCGTGAAGCAAAAAAGAGGAGAAACTCTGAGAGAATATTATAGAAGATTCAGGGAGTTCAGAGCCCAGATCCACAATATCACTAACAAAGAAGTGATAGAAAGTTTTGTGGAGGGAATCTTGGCAAACTGACAATTCAAGGAATATTTCAATGAGAACCCAAGAACAAATGAAGACTTCAAAAGGGTTGTTGAAAAGCTAATTTCATCATAAGAAAGAACCCAACACAGATTCGGTAGGGACAACACAGAAAGTAGAAGACCCGAATACAAACAACAAGACAACATGGTGGAGACCACAGACAACAAAAGAAGATACAATGGCAACAACAATGATATTAATAGAGGGAGTTACAATGGTAACTACAATAATAACAACAACAGCAACAACAATAACAATGGCGGCCACAACAATGGTTACAACAACAATAGCAACTATCGGGGCAACAACTACCAAGGAAGAGCACCGGAGAACATAGAAAACATGACATGTCACATACACCTAGGGGCTAGACACAAATTAGTTGAGTGCAGCAATTTTCAACGACAATTCATGAAGGGAGAAAGCATAAATCAAAACGACTCGGAACAAAAGCAAGAAGAACCCAAGAAGGAGGAAAAGAATGTTGAAGGGGATTATCAAGAACCCCAACGCCAATTAGCAATGATATTTTCAGGTGTTCCCAACACATGAAGCAAAAGGTAAGAAAAACTAGCTCACAGAGCCATCATAGCAGCTGAGCCAGCCACCCCAAGATATTTGGACTGGTCAGAATATCCCAGACACTTCACAAGAGAAGACCAATGGACCAGTGCAGCAAATGCAGGTTGCTACCCACTAGTATTGGGACCAACTATCATAGGAGTGGTAGTAACTAAGGTACTCATCGATGGAGGAGTCGGACTCAACATATTTTTTGCAAATACTCTCAAAAGGATGAATCTAGATTATAAAGGCATAATGACACCAACAAGCACACATTCTATGAAATAGTACCCTGGAGAGCAGTTATGACCCTCGAACAGATAACCCTACTAGTCACCTTTGGCACACTAGATAAATATCGAATAGAATTCATCAAGTTCGAAGTAGCAAACTTTGAATCATGTTATCACGCAATACTTGGGAGCCAACATTAACAAAATATATGGCAGTACCACACTATACATATCGACTACTTAAGAAGCGAACAATAAAGGGCATATTATCATTAAAAGGAGATCTGAAGAAGGCACATGACTGCGATGTATAGGTAGTACAAATATCAAAAAGATTCCAAGACATAAAGGAAGGTGAAAGGATCAAGATGCCCAAGAGGGGGGGTGAATTGGGCTTGTTTTAAATTTCTAAAGCAAATATAAAAACCTATCAAATGCCAATCACCCCCTAGTGCCTACCGTCCGTGTGTCCTAACTAGAAAGCGGTAGCAGTTCATAGGAATTAAAGACAACCTAAGCAATTCTAGTAGGAAATGTAAAAACAAGACGGAAATGTAAAGAGCTAGGGAAAAAAGAATCTCATGGACGCAGCGATTTTTTCCCGAGGTATCGAGGTGTCGACACACCCCCCTAGTCCTCGTTGGAGCACCTCGCAAGGTATCGCTCCCCCTCTACCCGTGCAAGGGTAGAGTGCTCTCTACGGGTTGATTCTTCGCCACTCCGGCTCGGTGAATCGCCCACTACCGATTACAAGAGCTTGGAGAAGCGCCGCCAACAATCTTCCGACGGTCACTTCCTCCGAACACCACCAAACCGTCTAGGTGCTGTCGAACACCAAGAGTAACAAGCACAAGACCTTCACTTGACCCACTCAAGGCTAGGAAGGTGGATGGATGCACACAAGTCATTCCTAATCACTCTAGGAGGGAAGAACAAGATGAACTCTCTCTAATCTCTCCCTCACTAGACTCTTGGCTCTCCAAAAGATTTCTCAAGGTGTCACCAGTTGAAACAATGGCCAAGAAGACCTCTAAGGTCCAAGGGGGCAACTATAAATAGTCCCCACCTCCAAAACTAGCCGTTTTTCACTTTTTCTTCTCTCTGCGTAGCCACCGGACTAGTCCGAAGCTCACACCATCGGACCATGCACACTGGTCCGGAGCTCACTCTCGTTCCAAACTCAGGCACCGTCGGACTACTCTGCTTGGTCCGACGCACTGGTCCGACGCTCTGGTCCGGAGCCTCGGTGCTCTCTGAGTGAAAACTTATCTCTCTTTTACACACCACCGGACCACTCTCCTTGGTCCGGTGCCCTGGTCCGACGCTCTGGTCCGGAGCTAGGGTGCTCTCTGCATAGAAACAGACCCCTGTCGAGAGGCGTCGGACTAACCGTCGGACGAACCGTCGGACTAGTCCGGAGCCTTCTGACTCTCTGAACCAAGCCACCGGACCACTCTCCTATGGTCCGGTGCTTTCCAGACAGGTGGTCCGGAGCTCCTCGAACTAAGAATCTGCCTAAGTCAGGGACCACCGGACTACTCTCCTTGGTCCGGTGCCTACTTAGCAGAGTGGTCCGGAGCCTCTTTCTCCCTCTCTATCAACCGTTTTCGCTGAGGTTTCTCAAGGGATTTTTCTCCTACCACTTCTAGGGTTTATCAAGGGCTGAAAGCAAGGTCTTTAGGACTAGTTGTGACAAGTGTGCATATACCCACTTTCCTAAACTCTCCTAGGTCAAGCTACTAACCTCATACCCCCCTTTATAGTACGGTCAAAGGAAAAACAAAAGTCCTAGCTATACTTAGTGCCCTTCTCAACCTTATGGCACTAAGAACTAGCCTAGTCTTCGTCGAGAATCTCCATCCTTTGCAACCGAAACGATTTCCATCTTGGGGGCATGAGTATCCATTAAGCCCATTCAAAATACATCACTCATGACCTAACATATATGACTTTGTCTCTGCAAAACACACGTTAGTCATAGTGATATAGTATTGTCGTTAATCGCCTAAACACAAGGGTCCATGATTCTACAATCTCCCCCTTTTAGGTGATTGACGACAATACAAGCTCGAGTAGAGAATAATGAGTGAATTTTGATAAGAGAAAACATGACTTGACATGAGATAGGCATGGGTTAGTAATAAGAAAGACAAGTACATGCCTAACCATTCAAGCCATGACAAGCACAAAAGATAAGAAATGAATAAGTACTTGATTTCAAAAAGGATATGCTATAGCCAAAAGATCAGAGATTAGCGCGGAAGCAATAGCATAACCAAGTGACATGATATATAAATATAGGAAAGTCCACACATGTCACACAACCATCAAGTCTCAAACATCACACATATCATACAATGCAATAAGACGGTAAACGTGATGCATGATGCAATAGAGTTTAAACACAACAAAAGAACGAGTCCTACTAGCTCCCCCTAAAGCTAGCCCATCTACTCGACTCTCCCTCTCCCCCTTTGGCGTCGAAACACCTAAACTAAGCATCTGGAGGTGGAGTGGAAGCAGCCGTGGAGCGGTCGAGGACCCTGAAAGCTGCCAGATATGTCTCATCATCTGAATCCTCCCCTGAGTGTCGGTAGCCGGTAGTGAAGCGGTCTGGGGGTCGGTAGCTGACAAGTCTGCTGCGGTCGACGACTCAGGAGCAGTAGCTGGAGAAGCAGTAGGAGTAGTAACTGGTGCTGGTGTCTCTGCTGGAGCCTCTGGAGCTGCTGTGACCGGTGGTGCCTCATGCACGGACTCGTCTGGAGTCTGAAGAACCGGAGACGGCTGATGCTGAACTGGAGAGTAGGAGACAACCGTAGCATCGGTAGCGACTGCAGCTGTCGGAGGGGTAGATACGGCTGGAGCCCGACTGTCATGGGTAGCCTCTGAGGAAGCTACTGAGGAGCGGTGCTGATCAGCTGTTGGAGCGACAAGCTCGGCCTCGACCTCTGCTGCAATCTGAGGACCAGTAGGGGACGGCTGACCTGTGATATCACTGAAAGAGGCTGACAGATCTCTAGCAGTAGCACCCAGTGTAGCGGTAAGAGGAGTGAAACCTGTAGTCAGCGGGGTGAACTGCTGAGTAGGTCCAAATGTGTCCAAGCACTGAGTCACCTGATTCGCCGGTGACTGGAACGGGGTGGTCAGTCCAGCACCCTGAAGTCCACTGGACTGTATGGCTGGGGTGGGAGTGACTGTCTGACCGGCTGAGCTGACAGGGGCCACTGAGGGGCCAACTGAGGGTCCTACTGAGAACTGAGGCCCTCCAGGCTGCCCAACTGACTGAGAGGGCTGTGAAGTGCTCATCATCTGAATCTGAGGAGCTGCAGGGAACTCTAGTGGAGGAGCGCCAGTCCACTTCATCACGTGAGCCATGAATGCCATGTTCTGCTGCTGCAGCTGCTGGGACTGTAACTGAAGACGCTGAGACTCTAGCTGCATAGCAAGCATCTGTCGCTGCATCTCAAAGTGGCGCTCCTCTGACTGTCGCTGCATCTCATCCTGACGCTGCTGTATCTGAGTGACTGCAGTGACTAGAGAACTCTGCTGCTCATTCATTCTGTCAAGGATCTTGAGCATCATCGTCTCTGTGGCAGAGGCAGAACCGCCAGCCTCAGTGTCGTGCGCCCGTGGGGGCATCTGTGGAACCGGCTGGAAGTCTGCATCTGAGCTGTCTGATGTATCCTCTGGAGTCACATCCGCTCCTGTATTTAGACCATGGAGCTCCTGCTGCTCAACACTCCGAATGGCCTCATCCTGAGCATCAACATCTGCCCTGTCAGCTGGTGCTGTCCTCTCTCTGACAAGACGGAGGACCCGGTTTCCAAACCGGCTATCGAACGACCCCAAGACTCTGTACTCTGGGAAAGAAGTGGGCGCCTGATCCAAAAGAGCACGGAGTCCAGGGTGTGCTCCCTCTAGCTCAATAGCAATAAACGCAGAAATCCAGTGAGCATAGGGAAACTGTCGTCGGGCCCTCATGCCATCTGCTATCACATCCTCTATCTCTGACACTAGAAAGTCTGCAATATCAAATGGTGTCTGAGATACCAGGGTCTGAAGGAGAAGCTGCTGCATGTTGGTCAATCCTTCCTTGTAGCCCGTGCGAGGTAGCAGAGTACGACGGAGCACCTCGTTCAATCTATGAACGGTAGGCCTGAGCTCAGCTGGAGTGCGCCTGGAGCCCTCTGAGAAAGGTGGCTTGAACAGAGGAGCCACCTCCTGAACTGACAAAGTACGGCCTCCTCGAGCTCTGCGAGGCACTAAAGCTCCTCGGTAACACTCGTAGTGCAGGTCAAACTCACCACCCTCCTGACGGAAGCGAAAGATCTCTCTGAGTCTGGTCAAGTACAGCCTGTACCTCTCGCCTCGGAAGGTGTATTGCACAAACTTGTGCTCCGGATCTACCCAAACTGATGCATAGAACTCTCTGACCCATCGCTCGATATAGTTACCGGAACGCCCGAACAAATCGGCGAGTCCCGGCTGGTAAGTCAGGAACGGACGGATCTCCTCACCTGCTAGCTCAACAATGCTCTCTAAGGAGCAAACTCTGTGTGGTCGAATCTGAATACTGGTCAACTGAGCTGCTCGATAGAAATCCTCCATGAGAGGTGTATGCCAACCAGGTGAAGCTCTGGGGTCTCTCTGATCCGGACACCACTTCTCTAAAGCAACAAATCTGAGCTTCTTCACTTGCTTCGCGGTAAGATTCCTCAGATCGAGGTGAACTGAGGCTGAAGCTGCTGTGGGAGCCGCTGACTGTGGTGACTGAGCAGACTGGGAGCGAGTGGAGCGCCCCCAGGAAGAAGGTGCCAACGGTGTACCCAAGGCCTCTGTAACAAGCTCAGGCTCCTGTGGAGTGTCCTCAGTGTGTGACCCAGCTGGAGGAGAAGTGGGAAGATCCCGCGGAGGGGTGCCGAGTCTCACGGTACCTCGGCGACCGCCTCGCTTTGCGCGGTCCGCTGCATCGGCCACTGCCTCGGCTTTGTCAGCCTCTGTAAGCTTGCGCTTCTTCTTCTTAGCTTTCTCAATCACTGGCCTCTTGCCCTTGTCTCTGGAAGGACGTGGAGAAGGAGGAGCATCACCACCAGACCCAGCTGCCTGAGCATGAGTACTGCGAGTCATACTGAAATAAGCGAAGTATCACTGCCCACTGACAATCACAAGATCCACTGTCCACTGTCAGAACCACTGCCCATAACTGAAAGCTGTAAGAGCCAACTAGCAACTGAGCAAACCACAAGAACAACTGTCAGAGGGGCCTCCAAGCCACTGGACTGAACCTCTTGAGGCTTTGCCTCAATCCTTACTCGCGAGCTTTGCCCCGAGTTCAACTGCCACTGATTGCTGCTGAGGTAAGAGAGCGTAACTATTCAGAGCAATCTCAAGTACCAAAGCACTCTCCGAACGGGAAATACCAGCCTAGCGAGACGAAGAGACGAAGATGTCGACGACGAAGGCGAATGAGGTCGCGAACGAGGACGTCGAAGACGATGACGATGAAGGAAGTTCGTTCAAGGGCGAACGCGTCAAAATCTGATTTCGGTCGAGGACGAATGTTGACATTCCAAACCCTAGGTTAGGGCAACCCTAGCCCTTGAATCTTCAGGACAATGGAGATGGTGGGGGAAACCCTAGCTGGCTCGGCTTGGCAGGACAGTGGAGTAGCAGAGCAGGGCGTCGGCGTCGAGGAGGAGAATGGCGGCGCGGCGGCGGTGCAGAGCGCGAGCGTAGTGGCGCGGCGAGGAAAGGTGATGGAGTGGCGGCGGCGCTGCGAGGAGTGGTGATGGAGTGGCGGCGGCGCTACGAGGAGTGGTGATGGAGTGGCGGCGGCGCTGCGTGGAGGTTGATCTCCGGCGGCAATGGCGCGGGGAGCTTGGCGGCGGAGCTGGCGCAGACGACGTCGTACGGCGTACGGACGGCTGAGCGGAGAAAGTGAAGAAACAGACGCACACGCGGGGGGTTATCGCAAAATTTCGAAGCGTCGGACCACTCCGCTTGGTCCGGTGGCTGGTCCGACGGGTGGTCCGACGGTACCAGAGAAGGGAATCCAGTGAGCAACCGACCACCGGACTACTGCGCCGGACGACTCACCGGACTAGTCCGATGGGGGCACCGGACTGGTCCGACGGTGAACAGATCAGAATGACAGAGGCACCGGACAACTTGACATTGGTCCGGTGCAGCGTCGGACACTGGTCCGACGGATTCTTTGGCTGGAGATGATTTATGCAGTGAGGGACAGGGCGTCGGACCACTGCGTCGGACCAATGCAGAGTGGTCCGGAGGGTGGTCCGGTGCTTAATATTGCTCTGAATTTTCCTATTTTTCTCTCCAATCTTTTCTCTTAGCCAAGTACCAACACAAAGGAGTAAAGAGGAACACTTGTTGGACTTAACATAAGAACCATCTCTCAAACCCTCAATTTTAGAAGTAGTTTGCCATAGGCTAGAATTAGTTTTCATAAGAAAATAGTTCAATAAAGCTCCAAGGGTCACCTTAGGGGCACTAGATGGGTATTAGCTGAAACTAGAGCGTTGAATTGCTCCCCCTAAGTGTTGAACCTAATGATGACCAACAAACTTAACCGAAAAGAAACGAAGAAGCAACACTTATGCATATGCAATGCAAAACGGAATTTGAATCTAGGTTGCTTGCAAGTTTAAACCGCGGTTAAGCTTTGTCACACACTTTGAGGGCGGTTATCTTAACCACGTTAGCCAAGCCTATGTGCATTACCAAATTAAACATGTTATATTACATATGAATGCATGAAACACACAAGCTCATCTTTTAGTGAAGTTAGAGTGATCAAGCACATTCAACTCGCTTCTCAACCTACAAAAGGTTGTTTCATCGAGTGGTTTAGTGAAGATATCCGCCAATTGATCTTCGCTCTTAACTCCAACTAGTGTGATGTCTTTCCTAGCCACATGGTCTCTAAGAAAGTGATGGCGAATATCAATGTGCTTGGTGCGAGAGTGTTGAACCGGGTTGTTTGCAAGCTTTACGGCGCTTTCATTATCACACAAAAGTGGAACTTCTTTTAAAAACACGCCGTAATCAAAGAGTGTTTGGGTCATGTATAAGATTTGTGCACAACTTGCTCCCATGGCGATGTATTCCGCCTCGGCGGTTGACAATGCCACACTGTTTTGCTTCTTTGAGGACCAAGAAACAAGTGATCTTCCTAGCATGTGGCACCCGCCGGAGGTACTCTTCCTATCAACCTTACACCCGGCGTAATCCGAATCGGAGTAGCCAACTAGTTGGAAGGGAGCTCCTTTGGGATACCAAAGACCCATGCTAGGGGTGTGCCTTAAGTACCTAAGGATTCTTTTAACCGCACAAAGATGTGACAGCTTAGGGTTTGCTTGAAACCTAGCACACATACACACACTAAACATGATATCTGGCCTAGATGCGGTGAGGTAAAGTAAACTACCGATCATAGAACGATAAAGAGTTTGGTCAATCGGTTTACCTCCCTCATCGAGATCGAGATGCCCATTAGTAGGCATTGGGGTCTTGATTGGCTTGCACTCCTCCATCTTGAACTTCTTAAGTAGATCATAAGTGTACTTTTCTTGAGAGATGAAGGTCCCTTCTCTCATTTTCTTCACTTGAAAGCCGAGGAAGAAGGTTAGCTCACCAATCATAGACATCTCGAACTCCTTGGACATCAAATCACCAAACTCCTTGCAATGGTCTTGGTTTGTTGACCCAAATATAATGTCATCGACATATACTTGGCAAACAAAGATCTCTCCATTAAGCTTCTTGGTGAATAGTGTAGTGTCGACGATCCCGATCTTGAAGCCCTTCTTGATTAGGAAGTCCCTTAGCCTCTCATACCAAGCTCTTGGAGCTTGCTTCAAACCGTAGAGTGCCTTGGACAACCTATACACATGATTAGGCAAGTTTGGGTCTTCAAACCCGGGAGGTTGTGAGACATAAACAAGTTCATTAATGAAACCATTTAAGAAGGCGCTCTTCACATCCATTTGAAAGAGTTTCATTTTGTGATGTGAAGCATACGCCAAAAGGATACGGATGGCTTCAAGTCTTGCAACCGGAGCAAAGGTCTCTCCAAAATCAAGTCCTTCTACTTGAGAGAACCCCTTTGCCACCAATCTTGCTTTGTTCCTCACAACCACGCCTTGATCATCTTGCTTGTTCCTAAACACCCACTTGGTGCCAATGATTCTTGCATCCTTTGGCTTCTCTTCAAGTGTCCACACTTGGTTCCGGGTGAAGTTGTTGAGTTCTTCATGCATTGCATTCACCCAATCCGGATCCGCAAGTGCTTCTTCTACACTAGTAGGCTCAACAAAGGAAACAAACAAGTGATGTTCAACATAAGATGCAAGTCTAGAGCGAGTCATTACTCCCTTTGATGGACTCCCTATGATTTGATCATGGGGGTGAGCTTGAAGGATGGATGTTGATTTTCTATTTGTTTCTTGAGGAGGAGGATGTGGTTCTTCAACATTGCTTGCTTCGGCCTCGGCTTGATCTTGAGGAATATGAGTGTCTTCTTGAGCTTCCCTCACTTGATCTCCTTCATCAACTTGAGGCGTGTGAGGTGGAGAAGGATCTTGATTTGCTTCATCTTCAACTTCTTCCACCTCTTGCGGGTTGATAGCACCAATTGGCATATTCTTCATTGCCTCCCTCAAGGGTTCATCACCTACATCAATATCCTCAAGCGCTCCTTGGGAGCCATTAGTTTCATCAAACTCCACGTCATACGTTTCTTCAACTAAGCCGGTGGCTTTGTTAAATACATGGTATGCCTTGGATTTAAGTGAATAACCAACAAGGAAACCAATGTCACACCGCCGTTGGAATTTACCCAAGTGTTGGCGCTTTTTGTAGATGTACACCTTGCAACCAAACACCCGAAAGAATGAAATATCCAGCTTCTTCCCATTGACAAGCTCATAGGGGGTCTTCTTTAATAGCCTTTGGACGAAGAGACGGTTTGCCGCATAGCAAGCGGTGTTGATTGCCTCCGCCCAAAACTTCTCGGGAGTGTTGTACTCATCAAGCATTGACCTTGCTAGAGTTATGAGTGTCCGGTTCTTCCTCTCTACTACACCATTTTGTTGTGGAGTATATGTGGCGGACACCTCATGCTTGATCCCAACTTCATCACAATAATCTTCAATCTTTGTGTTCACAAACTCGGTGCCATTGTCACTTCTAATCTTCTTGATCTTCACATCAAATTCATTTTGAGCTCTTGTAGCAAACTTCTTGAAGATGCCTTGTGTCTCTCCCTTGTCATGAAGAAAGAACACCCAAGTGTACCGAGAGTAGTCATCCACTACCACTAAGCAATAGAGATTTCCTCCAAGACTAGCATAGGTGGTAGGGCCAAATAGATCCATGTGTAGCAACTCTAGTACTCTTGAGGTTGACATGAAAGCCTTGGTTGGATGAGTGTTTGCCACTTGCTTGCCGGCTTGACATGCACTACAAAGTTTATCCTTCTCAAACACCACATCCTTAATTCCTCTAACCATTTCCTTTTTGACTAGCTTCTTCAAGATTGACATGCCTACATGAGCTAATCTTCTATGCCATAGCCAACCCAAAGAATTCTTGGAGAATAGACACGCTTGCAAGTTTGCTTCATTGGAAGTGAAGTCCACTAAATAGAGGTTGTTGTGCCGAAAACCTTTGAATATCATTGATGAATCTTCAATCTTGGTCACAATCACCTCATTTGGTGTGAAGAGACAATGAAACCCGAGATCACAAAGTTGACCAACCGATAGCAAGTTGAAGCTCAATGATTGTACTAGCAAAACATTTGAGATTGATTGATCTTGGGAGATAGCCACTTTGCCTAACCCTTGAACTTTGCCCTTTGAATTATCCCCAAAAGTAATCTTGTCTTGATTTGCACAATCCTCATCAAGTGTGGTGAACATCCGGGGGTCGCCGGTCATGTGTTGAGTGCAACCACTATCAATTACCCAATGGC
Organism: Microstegium vimineum; assembly: GCA_022036555.1. Lineage (NCBI taxonomy): Eukaryota > Viridiplantae > Streptophyta > Magnoliopsida > Poales > Poaceae > Microstegium > Microstegium vimineum. The sequence goes on along the minus strand of CM039131.1, from coordinate 19,539,191 downwards.
TCCCACCGGTCTTGTAGTTCACCTACACACAAGCAACTTGGAGTTAAGCTTGTTGTTTGGGAACCCCCTTAGTGCGGGGCCCCATTGCCTTGTCAACCAACTCCTTAGCCACCCAAAGAACCCTAGGCTTGTTCTTCATTGGTGGTCCAAGAAACACCACAAGTGGTCTACCCTTGGAATCTTTGTTGATGACATAGTGAGCATCATGAGCAAATGGCCTAGTGTGCTTGGGCAAGGTCTTGGGAAGTGGAGTCTTGCATTGAAATGATATATGACCAATTTGTCCACATCCAAAGCACCTCTTAGGCTTTGGCTTTGGCTTCTCTTGATTGTAGCCATTGTACTTATTCTTGTAGTAGTTCTTGGCTTCAATCTTGACCTTGGCCTTCATCACTTGATTCTCCTTGTACCCAATACCGGTCTTGTCACTCTTCATGATGGTGCTCATTAGAAGCTCACTTTGGAGGTTGTGGCCCTTGGTGAACTTTTCAAGGCCACTTGTAAGCTTGGTCTTGTCATTCTTGAGCTTGGCAATTTCTTCTCGAAGAGAGTTGATCAAGGTGATAGTATCTTTGTCTTCTTCTTGAACCGGCTTGATGGTGAAGGGCTTGTTTGCCTTGAGGTTGATGAGCTCTTCCTTGAGCTTTGAGTTCTCTTCACTCATCTTCATATAATCATCATACTTGTCGGCTTCTACAACTCTCTTGCCCTTGCACTTTGCACTTTGCTCAAGAGCCACATCATCAAGCTCGATATCACAAGAGGTAACTCTTGCACACTTAGCACACGGGTTAGTAGCAACATGTGTAAGATCTTGAGTAAGTAATTCATTTGCTACAACTAGTGTTCCATGATCACTTTTCACTTGATTGTAGTCATCTTTTAGCAAGTTAAACCTTGTGAGGAGCTCTTGGGATGACCTCTCAAGCTTATCATGTTTCTCATTGGCTTGTTTAAGAGAGGCTTTGAGCTCCCTAGTGCTAGATGTGAGAGAGTTAATCTCAAGCTTCAAATCATCATTAGCACTAGACAAGTTATCAAGCTTATCATGCAAGTTTTCCTTGATTTCAAGAAGTTTGTCATTTTTACTCTTGTACTTCCTTATGATGCTAGCATATTTGTTGCAAATTTTAATTAGTTTATCATAGGAAGGTGCTTCTTCATCATCACTATCATCACTAGAGAGGTCATCACCATCATCCTCTTTTTGTACCTTCTTGTCACCTTTAGCCATAAGGCATAGGTGTGTAGAGGATGAGCCCGGCGATGAAACAGGAGGTGGCGGTGGAATCGAAGAACCAATCACCAAAGCGGCCACCTTCTCTTCTTCACTCTCATCATCGGAGGAGTCGCTTGAATCATCAATGTCGGTGAGCCAATCACCCACAATGTAAGCCTTGCCATCCTTCTTCTTCTTGTGGAAGTTGAAGTTCTTCTTCTTCTTGTATGACTTGTCTTGCTTCTTGTTGTCATCACTTGAGTCATCATTGCCTCCCTTGTTCTTCTTGGAGTTCTTGAACTTGTTGTTCTTGAACTTGTCTTTCTTTTCTTCGGGACATGCATGAGCTAGATGACCAAGGGTGCCGCAATTGTAGCACTTCATTTGGGAGATTGGCTTCCTTGAAGAGCTTGTGAAGAATTTCTTCTTCTTTGAATCAAACTTGACTCCATTCTTGTTTAGCCTCTTCAACATCTTGGCGGTCTTCTTCACCATGAGAGCGATGTTTTCTTCATCATCATCATCACTTGTGCTCTCAACAACATATTGAATCTTGCACTTCTCCTTGAGATGCCTTGAGAGCCAAGTCCTTCTTTTCTTCCTTCTCCTTCTTCTTGGAGGATGATGAAGTTCCATCATTGATCTTCATGTACATCTCATGAGCATTGATCTTGCCCAACACTTGTGTTGGTGTAGTTGCGGAAAGATCGCCTTGATGAAGAACCGTGACGATGTGGCTATACTTGTCTATTGGAAGGACACAAAGTATCTTGCGCACCACATCGGCCGGTGTCATTTGAGAAAGTCCAAGGCCATTCAACTCCTCTACAAGCACATTCAAGCGAGAATACATTTCATTAGCATTTTCATGAGATAGCATGGTGAAAGAATTTAACTTAGCAATGATAAGGTGATAGCGTTCTTCTCTTTCACATTTAGTGCCCTCGTGAAGAGCACAAATGTTTGTCCAAATCTCATGCGCGGTTTTGCAATTCCGCACACGATTGAACACATCCTTGCAAATGCCACGGAAAAGAATATTCTTTGCCTTGGCATTGTTCTTCTCAAAGTGGGCGAACACCGATCCACCTTGGGTGGCGGCTTTGTGAACGCCAACATCCACGGCCTCAAGGTAGGCCTTCATCCGCACTTTCCAATACGGAAAATCATCCCCATCGAACATGGGTGGCGGTCCATCCCCATGGGACATCTTGCTCTAGGCGGTGAAGCCTAATTTAGAGCAACCAAGCTCTGATACCAATTGAAAGGATCAAGATGCCCAAGAGGGGGGGGTGAATTGGGCTTGTTTTAAATTTCTAAAGCAAATATAAAAACCTATCAAATGCCAATCACCCCCTAGTGCCTACCGTCCGTGTGTCCTAACTAGAAAGCGGTAGCAGTTCATAGGAATTAAAGACAACCTAAGCAATTCTAGTAGGAAATGTAAAAACAAGACGGAAATGTAAAGAGCTAGGGAAAAAAGAATCTCATGGACGCAGCGATTTTTTCCCGAGGTATCGAGGTGTCGACACACCCCCCTAGTCCTCGTTGGAGCACCTCGCAAGGTATCGCTCCCCCTCTACCCGCGCAAGGGTAGAGTGCTCTCTACGGGTTGATTCTTCGCCACTCCGGCTCGGTGAATCACCCACTACCGATTACAAGAGCTTGGAGAAGCGCCGCCAACAATCTTCCGACGGTCACTTCCTCCGAACACCACCAAACCGTCTAGGTGCTGTCGAACACCAAGAGTAACAAGCACAAGACCTTCACTTGACCCACTCAAGGCTAGGAAGGTGGATGGATGCACACAAGTCACTCCTAATCACTCTAGGAGGGAAGAACAAGATGAACTCTCTAATCTCTCCCTCACTAGACTCTTGGCTCTCCAAAAGATTTCTCAAGGTGTTACCAGCTGAAACAATGGCCAAGAAGACCTCTAAGGTCCAAGGGGGCAACTATAAATAGTCCCCACCTCCAAAACTAGCCGTTTTTCACTTTTTCTTCTCTCTGCGTAGCCACCGGACCATGCACACTGGTCCGGAGCTCACTCTCGTTCCAAACTCAGGCACCGTCGGACTACTCTGCTTGGTCCGACGCACTGGTCCGACGCTCTGGTCCGGAGCCTCGGTGCTCTCTGAGTGAAAACTTATCTCTCTTTTACACACCACCGGACCACTCTCCTTGGTCCGGTGCCCTGGTCCGACGCTCTGGTCCGGAGCTAGGGTGCTCTCTGCATAGAAACAGACCCCTGTCGAGAGGCGTCGGACTAACCGTCGGACGAACCATCGGACTAGTCCGGAGCCTTCTGACTCTCTGAACCAAGCCACCGGACCACTCTCCTATGGTCCGGTGCTTTCCAGACAGGTGGTCCGGAGCTCCTCGAACTAAGAATCTGCCTAAGTTAGGGACCACCGGACTACTCTCCTTGGTCCGGTGCCTACTTAGCAGAGTGGTCCGGAGCCTCTTTCTCCCTCTCTATCAACCGTTTTCGCTGAGGTTTCTCAAGGGATTTTTCTCCTACCACTTCTAGGGTTTATCAAGGGCTGAAAGCAAGGTCTCTAGGACTAGTTGTGACAAGTGTGCATATACCCACTTTCCTAAAATCTCCTAGGTCAAGCTACTAACCTCATACCCCCCTTTATAGTATGGTCAAAGGAAAAACAAAATTCCTAGCTATACTTAGTGCCCTTCTCAACCTTATGGCACTAAGAACTAGCCTAGTCTTCGTCGAGAATCTCCATCCTTTGCAACCCAAACGATTTCCATCTTGGGGGCATGAGTATCCATTAAGCCCATTCAAAATACATCACTCATGACCTAACATATATGACTTTGTCTCTACAAAACACACGTTAGTCATAGTGATCTAGTATTGTCGTTAATCGCCTAAACACAAGGGTCCATGATTCTATAGAAGGAAAGGAAATTGCAACACTAGCCAACGAAATGAACCCAAACGAGATTCAGATACCAGTTAAGAAACCAAGAAATTTCGCACCACCAAAAGAAGCCGCTACTAAGACAATCGACTTATTGATGGGTGACGCAGAGAAGACAACCATCATCAATGTAGATCTCGATCCCAAATAGAAATTCGTGCTCACGAGCTTTCTTTGGGACAACAATGATATCTTTGCTTGGAAGCCAGCCAACATGCCAGGGGTCCCAAGAAAGTTGTTAAAGCACATAATTTGTGTGAACAAAGGGTCCAAACCCGTTAAACAGAAGCTATGAAGATTCGCTCCAAACAGAAAAGTAGCAACCAAAAAAGAAATTACTAAGTTCATGGTAGCTGGATTTATCAGAGAGATACTCAACCCAGATTGGCTAGCCAACCCGGTCCTCGTGGAGAAGAAGAACTCAAAAGAGTGGTGCATGTGCATTGACTATATAGGCCTCAACAAACATTGCTCAAAAGACTCATACAACCCACCAAGGATTGATCAAATCATAGACTCAACAACAGGATCAGCCCTATAATCTTTTCTGGATTGTTATTCGGGCTATCATCAAATATCACTGAGAGATGAAGATCAAAGCAAGACATCATTCATTACACCTTTCAGGACCTATTGCTACAAATCAATGTCGTTTGGACTAAAAAATGCAGGGGCAGCATATCAAAGAGCAATTCAAACTTGTTTGGGAAATCAAGTTGGAAGAAACACAAAAGCATACATTGATGATGTAGTGATCAAAACAAAAGAATATGGCCCATTAATAGAAGACCTCAAGGAAACCTTGAAGAACCTAAAAGCATGGTAGTGGAAGTTGAACCCCACAAAATGCGTCTTTGGGGTCCCATCAGGACAACTACTCAGATTCTTAGTGTTTGCACCAGATTTTAGATCAAGAGAAGAGGAGCATGGAGGAGTTATTATTCGGGATCGGCTAAGGTGCTAGCGCTAGTTGGTTATGGGAGATCGACTATTCTCTTCAAAGATTGGCTATTCTCTTCAAGATTGATTGATTACCGCAAATCGGGAGTTTCCAAAATTCAACAAGATTCTCAATCTAAAAGTTTTGAACCTGAAGGTGACTAGAAGACGTGTCGGGCTCTACAAGTAGGGAAAGAGTAGGGTCCAAGTCATCTACTGTTATGGAAAATTAGTTACGTTTCCATTATTTTTATAATATCTCGTATTTGGCTAGGACTTGGTTTAAGCTTGGGTATAAATATGAGACCCAGCTATTGTAAAAAGAATCATTCAATCAAATACAGCTCGGCTTCACGCCAAAACCCTAGGAGTAGGAGTATTATAGATCTCGGCGAGTTCCTTCTCCAAGTTAGGTTGTATCGACTTCGATGGATCTCTAGCTTGATGTAAGTACCGTCGTGGCTCGTATTATCGTTTTGTAAGGCTATAATGGCTTTAACCGATCTCTTGCAATGCATGATATAAGTTAGTTATCATCAATCTTGTGCCCAATAACTTTGTTGCTTGACATGATTTTGATAGTTATCAAATCTTTTTAAGGTTGAAACTAGCTTGCTTTGTTCCATCTTTAGATTGATTTAGTTATCAAATATTATTATTTTTAATGTTTCATTAATCATAACAATATTTTTCTGCCTAAGATTGAGGTAGATCGGTCTTAAATTATACTATTTAATCATCCATTTGGCCTATTACATCTATCTATTTGTCTACATAATGACTAAACATGCTAGATCGATTGTTTTACCTCAATCTTATGTCTTATGCGGTATGCATTCAAGGGTGCGTTTAGCATTAAGATTAAGACCCATTAATCTCTTCTGGAGTTTCTATCATGGCTGCAATGGCTCTGATCGATCACCACTGATCAATCTCTCTAGATTCAGACGATGTCGGTTAATAGATCTTATTCGAGGCGATAAACATACACTTTATTTGTTTGCTATGTCAGCATTGACTATTTTAAGTTGATCGCCCATGGTCCCATAAATACAACACATGTTTCTTAAGTTTATCGGTTTGGTTATGCATGTTATCTTAATACTTGAATAAAAATGCAAATAGATCTGTTAATATCTTCTGAAGACTTTATCATGGTTGTAACGACACAAATCAATCCCCACTGGTAAGGTTTCTTCTGATTTAGATGATGTCGGTTAACAAAATTTATTTTTATTTATATGAGGTTGCCTGCTAGTATGCATATATGTCTTGTATAAATGATTTTCTCATGTGTTGTAATCCTTACTTTATCTAATCGGCTAATGATGACGACCCGTAGGGTTCGCTGGCCGATCTTTCGATGAGAGATTGAGGATAACTCGATTGGTGGATGGAGATGACGTTCACGGCTCGACTACAACCATCCAAGGACGTTGCACCTTAGCAACCGATACACCACCTCTAATGGTTGTCGTGATCTTGTGGTGTGACAACCAGCCACTAGGGCTCCCGTCCTGCAAGCAATCGAAGAACCAGCAAGAACAAGATGAACAAGCACTCAATTGCAAGATGAATATGAAGGTTTCAATCTGAGAACACAATATGGCGAGGTTCTGATGACAATCAGACAGGCGGTTGATCCAACACGTGCGCGGAAAGACGATCGCAATAGCTAACTCGATGAAACAAAACCTAATCCGTTTGTGGCGGCTCTAAAGACTTATAACCAGTGGGGAGGATGACCACAAGGGTGTTGGGGTCGTGCTCCAACCCTAAGACGCGTCCCTAATGGATACAACTTGATACATGGGCCATCAAAATAAGGTGATGCAACACTGGTGGACAGAAAAGGTCTCGGTAAAAAAACGATGACTGTGGACGCATCTGATAAGATATAGTCATGGTTCTGGATCCGTTGGAAAGTAGACTTGATAAGCTTTCCAAAAAGTGCTAGAACGTCCCAATCGGAGTCCATATGAATCACAAGTTGGTGATGTCCTGCAGTCCAAATCCAGTCGATGCTCATCCCTTTCCCTGCTGATCCTCCCCATCGTTCCTAAGCAAAACAAGAGCGCACATGTATCCATTGTCTAAATATAATAGACAAGAGTTTAAGAATGAACTTACTTGATGGTTGAGTTCACGGGCACGAGCACGAGTAATAGGACCAAGTGGTGCTGGAGATTGTATTAGTGCGTTGATGTCCTCATCATCCTCCCCTTCTTGAATTTGAGTCGTCCTCGACTCAAGCTCATCTTCCTCTCCCAAATATGGTTTCAAATCTGCAATGTCACCTTAAATGTTCTATCAGCTCTATGAAGCAATTTAGATTTTCTCAATTCAGGAAACGGATCCTTTCGCAAATGCAACCAAACTAAATCACCAGGTCCAAAGATCAATTTCCTTCTACCATTATCACCAGCAAACTTATACTTAGTATTCATGTGCTCTATGTTTTCTTTAGTTGTTTTATGCAATTTTAACATCAACTCAGCATGTTGCTTAGCATCAAAATTCAATTTTTCAGAAGTTGGTAGAGGCATTAAATCAATAGGAGCACGTGGTAACAAGCCATAAACAACCTCAAATGGACACATCTTTGTAGTAGAATGCAATGAACGATTATAAGCAAACTCAATATGAGGCAAACAATCTTCTCATATCTTAATATTCTTCTTTAAAACAGCCCTTAACATAGTAGACAAAGTTCTATTCACAACTTCGGTTTGACCATCAGTTTGGGGATGACATGTGGTAGAAAATAAAAACTTAGTCCCCAATTTAGCCCATAAAGTTCTCCAAAAATAGCTAAGAAATTTAGCATCTCGATCAGAAACAATTGTATTTGGCACACCATACAAACAAACAACTTCTCGAAAGAACAAATCAGCAATATGTGTAGCATCATCACTTTTATGACAAGGTATAAAGTGTGCCATCTTAGAAAATCTATCCACAACCACAAAAACACTATCACGACCCTTCCTAGTCTTTGGCAATCCCAAAACAAAATCCATAGAAATATTTTCCCAAGGTGCATTAGGAATAGGTAGAGGCATATACAAACCGTGTGGATTTAATGATGACTTTGCCTTTTGACAAGTTGTGCAGCGAGCAACAAATCTCTCCACATCTCTCATCATCTTTGACCAAAAGAAATGACCAACAAGTATGTCCTCTGTCTTCTTTGCTCTAAAATGTCCCATCAAACCTCCTCCATGCGCTTCCTGAAGCAACAACAAACAAACGGAGCTAGCTGGAATGCATAGCTTGTTAACTCTAAACACAAAGCCATCATTTAGAACAAATTTATTTCATGTATTTCCATCTTTACATTGCAGCAATACATCTTTAAAATCATTATCATGCACATATTGTTGCTTAATGGTTTCCAAACCAAAGATCTTATTGTCAAGTTGTGTCAATAAAGTATATCTCCTAGACAAAGGATCAATAATAATATTCTCTTTCCCTTTCTTGTGCTTAATGACATTAGGAAAAGATTCAATAAATTCAACCCACTTAGCATGTCTATGGTTCAGTTTTCCTTGACTACGAATATTCTTTAATGATTCATGATCAGAATGAATAACAAATTCTTTAGGCCATAAGTAATGTTGCCATGTTTCTAATGTCCACACACTACCAGAATCCAGAGATTTTGTGAGAGTGCAAAACATGTCACGAAATATGGTTTTACTCTCACGAAAATAATACGTGAGAGTACACCGTCACACATCAGCTCCCACGATAATAGACACACGAAAATACCATTTTCATGAGAGTTCACCGCCACCGATTCTTTTCGTGGTGGGAGTCACTCTCATGAAAATATCGTTGCCACCAGGTTTGCATCGGTGTTTTCATGACGGTTTGTTTTGTTATTTCGTGAGAGTTCACCTTCACAAATCGATTTCGTGAGAGTGTAGTATTTCATGAGTCCACCTTCACAAATGGATTTCGTGAGAGTTTAGTATTTCATGAGGGTCACCGCCATGAGATGGATTTCGTGAGTCACCCTATCATGAAATGGATTTCATGAGTTTCAAAACCTCACAGGAAATATAGTATTTCATTAGGGAACACCACAATGAAAATATATTTGCATATAAAAATTAGCAGGAACATCTCAATCCAAATTCCAAATGCCAATCCAGCACATCCATGAAAGATCCCCAACTATTACATTATATTTCAATAGAGATAATATCATGTGTACAAACCGACATCTACAAAGCAATAAGCCTCATCCAATCTAAGTGATGAACAATGCCTTGGAAAACAATCAAGTGCACACAAATCTTAACACACATTGTTAACTATACTCGACATAACCAAAGTAGGATCTGTATCCATATTTTCAGGCAGTATACTATTACTTGGTAGTTTCTGATTCATGATGGCAACAACAAATTCATCTTGGACAGATTTATCAAGGCATGTATCTTGTAAATGTTGCTGAGAGTTAGTAAACGATGCCAAGGCTCAAGGCCATATGTGTGCTCAAAGTAAGACATATTGTTAACAATCGAACATATACTTTCAAAAGTAGTTAAACAAGTATGCAACAGTTACAATACCTTAGCATTGTAGAATGACGTTAGTATAGCAGCTGGAAAATGAAGGGAACATAATTAGAGTAGTCTAATTTGAAATGCTTGCTGACTGAAAACACTTATCTATACTATAGTTTGCAGGTTTAACCTCAACACCTGATGTCCATTGCCATTACACATCCTGTAAAAAAACAGCAGACTACAAAGGTACAAGAACATTCAGGTAAGGTCCACAACAGAGCCATTGTCATAAGAAGGCCATTGCAAGTTTGTAATGAATAAGTCATATAACCATTTATCTACTTATCTCACACTTCAGTTAGTAACTTAGTATCAAAATTGCAACCAAAGAATTTTACTATCCCACAATCTCTAATATTATGAAAAAGTAAACAATGATATTCAGTAAAATATGTGAACTGACAAGAACCATATAAATGTGTACTAAACATAAAGATACTAAACAAATGTATTTCTGCTTCTTGCAACTAGCTTTATCCACCATAAAACTAAACAGCGGCACATTATAACTACACTTAATTGGAGCACTTGACTTTTCGATGGTTTTACTGCCTTGCTGGATCTGAACCGAGAGTAGAAGAGAAGTACCAGGGAGCGGTCACGACGGATCTGAACCGCAAAAGGTGCGAAGGCGGGCGAGCGGGCGCCGTCTCCCCAGCCACCTCCGCCCGCACCTGTGCCTCACCTCTTGTCCTCCTCGACGGCGGAGGAGAGACTGGTGGGCACGCAGACGCGACGCCCAGGCGTGGTGGATGGCCGCGTACACGGTGCAGCCCGGGATCGCCGCTGCTGCATCTGCGGAAAGCGCGGAGGGCGATGGCGACGCAATGGTTCCCCAACCGGTGCACAGGAGGAGCGACGCAAGGCCGCAGCACACGGAGGAGGGACCTCGGACGGCAAGAACCCGAGGCCGCGCCATTTCTTCTCCGCGCACGGCGTCGTCGTTGTGGCGGCGCTGCTGCTGCGTGCGTGAGAAGTGGAGGGGAAAGGAAAATAAGCTAGGGTTTTGGGGCAGCATGATTTTGATAAGCCGAGAAAGAAGGCTGGTCGTCCGATTAGGATCGATGGTTGCGATGACCTGAGCACTAAATAGGCCTTCGGGAGAAGCTAGCCCAAGGGGCATTCCCGGCCTGGGCCCAGACTGGCCAGCTACATTGTTCGGCTGCACTGTGTGATAAGAAATGTTCCTTTTTCTAGTAGTATTTCCAAATCAATTTCTCCATTTATTTCTTAAGTGCCCTGTTTAAGTTATAAACATTTATGCACTATTTGATGAGCCACTTTTGTGAAGTAAATATTTTACTTTAATTAATTATTTTCCTTTACATAGGTTACAAGTTTTAGTCACAGATTTAAAGGAGAAATCACACTTGTTCAACAATTTAAAAATTGAATTTCAAAATATGACAGTTTCAAATAGAATTTTGGGATAGTAAATGATTTCAAAAGAAAAGGTTATCAACAACAAAGTTGTATAACCCATCTAGATATACAACTCTTATTTTGATCATTACTCCATCCAACTTTGTTTGAATAATTTAAATTTTGAGTTTCAAAATATGAGAGCTTCAAATAAAACTTTTATAATAGTAAATTATTTCAAATAAAAAAGTCATGAACAACATAGTTGTATAACTCATTGATATCCACATTTTTTGTTTTGGTTATTTCTCGAACCGATAAAGTGATAGTATACATTGTTCACAATTGGATATATTTGTCATTTGTTCACATATAGTGTGTAATAGATGTATCAATTTATGAATAATGTATATTGTCACCTTGTTAAAATCATTTGAGTTTTTTATATAAAGATTATGTGACAAAATCATGTTGCTATGCAAAAATGTAGAATTAATTATTACAAATATTTTATGGTAATTTAGAAATAGAAGGATGCGTTATCCCTACCAAAAAAATGTTTTTCCTTAACAACTCTCAGATATGGTATAGCGTGAAATATATGACCATAAATATGTTCATTGTAATTTTTGATCTATGTAGGAGGTACACGTAGTTCAATTTGAAATTACATTTGGTAAGCACACAAAAATTCATTTAAATGATAGAAAATATCAAATGACTCCTAATTTTTTTGAAACTCCTACACAAAACCATATACATAGGTTGTTGCTTGTTAAAAAAGTCTTAAGGTATGAAAGAAATTTTTCCTAAGGTAGCTTCACAACGATCGTTCTGTATTTACTTGATAAATAAAATTAATAATAAATAGCACTAAAAGAGCAGTAAGAATGCCATAAATTGATAGGGCATGATTTTAAAAATTTATAGGAAAAGGAATCATCACATTTGAAGCTAGCATGTGTTAGAAAGACTAGTTACAAAATTTCACCGCGGATTAAAAGAAGAAAACCTTTGTTCATGTTCTTGATTTTCTAGTATATAAGCAATGACAATGAGCAACCCATATTTCGTGGGGGTACAAGTTGACTCTCATGAAAACCAACACTCTCATGAAAATAAATAATTTCATGGCGGGGTAGTCATTTTCATGAGGGGATATTCAATACCCTCATGAAAATATCTGATTTCATGGTGGTGTGTAGAGCACTCTCATGAAAACATATTTTCGTGGCGGGATTTACAGCACCCTCATGAAAAAGATTTATTTCATGAGTGTGCTTTTAACTCTCATGAAAAACCGTTCCCCTCACGAAATCTCCAGTTTCTGGTAGTGACACAAGAGCATACAATTCTTTGTCATAAGTACAATAATTCAGAACAGGTCCACTTAGTTTCTCACTAAAATATGCAATGGGGTTTCCTTCTTGTAACAAACCATCACCCAATCCAATTCCACTAGGATCACATTCAAGTTCAAAAGTTTTATGAAAATCAGGAAGCTAGAGAACAGGTGTGTTGGTATTTCTTATGACTATTGGATAAATCCGCAAGCGCACAGATTATACCGTTGTAGCACTTCACCTAGGAGTGATCCGAGGTATCGTAATTTATATTATCTCAAAGGAAAGCCTTGCTAGAAATGATAATTGGAAAGAGATACTAGAGAGTATCTCAACTTAGTATCAACTAGTATAGAGGGGTAAACAATATATGTGATAGGAAGGGGATGATGAATGAAGAAGCTATGGTAAAGGATACTTAGAACGGACCTTAGAGACTAGCTAGGTGGGAGGACAACGAGAAGAGTAAAGGGACTCCTAAGCAATTCACTTCTACTTCAATATACTTAGCCAATTAACTAGTCTAAACACTATAGTTTGTCTCCTCAATACAAGTATGCTAGGCGAGGGGATAGATCAGTAGGAGGACAAAACTCCTACCGGACCGCGCCCTCTTCTTACGGGGGCCTTACCTTTTAAGAACTTGCCTATAAACACGTGGTGGAATACAACGACTAGACAAGACTGTCACCTCTTGCTAGCTACCACAAACAATCCGTGCAGCAAGCGATAACCAAGGATAAGATGATGTATAAGCACCACGCTTACACACAACTTACTACTTTGACTATGATCAATAATCAGAGCACCCTATGACATGCAATGATCGCATACGGAAAAGGTCACAAGGATCACAGACTATTGATGTGAAGGCTATTAAAGAGCAAAAGCATATAGCAAGACTATATCTAGTATAGAAATGCTCAAAGTAAATACTAAGTAAAGTAGATAGAAAGGATAAATATATTGATAAAGGTAAAGTCTTACAAAGAAGGAAAGATACAAGAGCTATACCAGACTCTCCAGAAGACAACTGCGGAAATCCCGAGCACAGCTCGACTCAACTCTAACTCCCACTCTAGACTAACTCCTAGAACAATCTAAGGAATAGAGCTTGTAGGCTTCTTCTTCATGATTAGAGAGGGGGGTGTGACCCTCTATTTATAGTAGGAGGTGGAGTAGGGGCTACTCCGGCGCCACGTCAGCGATCCAGGGCCTTCCATTCTCCACCCTTGGATCCAACCGACCTTGGAACCAACCAAGGCATGGATGGTGGTGATCCAACACGTGGGGGATAGGTGTGGCGGTTGGGGGAGCCCAACCGACCTAGGGGGCATTCGGTCGAATCCCCCTATGGCTAGTGGGCCCTCCCTTGCCTCTTGGGATGGGGTCCCACCAGTCAAGGACTGAGTAGGGCCCATTTGGGCCTGAGTGTGATTCGGTCGAACCCCCCCTTGGGGGTTCTGGCCCACCTGTTGCTCCCTGGTGCTGGTCCCACTCGTCATAGGTGTTGGTTGTTGGTCCTGAGGTGTTTGTGGGTCCCACTGGCTCTCATTTTCTTCATTTGTTCATTCCTGCTTTCAAACACTCATGAACATGTGGATCTAGTTATTTGATAAATTATGCTCATGATGTGTTTGTTTATCCTTGATCCTTGGATTGGTGGCAACATTTTAGATATATAAAAGATGGTCATAATTTGTGCCAACAAGGTGCATGTGTCAACTTATATTTCAACATGTTGAAGACATTCTCTTGTGTGGTTCTCCAAGAAAAGGACACTCCCTTCTTCGTAAGCTCATTCAATTGTGAAACAATGGTGCTGAAGTTCTGCACAAATCGGCGATAGAACCCAGCAAGTCCTAGAAAACTCCTCACTTGGGTGATAGTCTTTGGTACCGCCACCTCTGTATAGCTTTCACCTTGGCTTTATCAACCTCAATTCCCTGCGGAGTAACAACATAGCCAAGAAAAGAAACACGACCTGTGCAAAAGGTGCACTTGTCAAGGTTACCAAATAAATGTGTCTATCGTAGAGCCTTAAAAACAACACATAAATAGTCAAGATGTTTCTTCCATAGACTTGTTATTAATCAATATATCATCAAAATAAACGACAACAAATCTTCCAATGAAAGCATGCAAAACCTCGTTCTTTAATCTTATGAAGGTACTAGGTGCGTTAGTTAACCCAAAAGGCATGACTAACCACTCATACAAATCGAACTTAGTTTTGAAAGCAGTTTTCCATTCATCTCCTAGTTTCATGTGAATCTGGTGGTACCCACTACGCAAATCGACTTTGGAAAACACAACAGCACTGCTCAAATCATCTAGCATGTCATCTAAGCGTGGAATAGGATGACGATATTGAATAGTAATATTATTAATAGCTCGACAATCCACACACATACGCCATGATCCATCTTTCTTAGGTACTAAAATAACCGGAATAGCACAAGGACTAAGAGACTCACGTATGTAACCTTTGTCGAGTAGTTCTTGCACTTGACACTGGATCTCCTTTGTTTCTTCTGGATTGGTCCTATATGGTGCACGGTTTGGCAACGAGGCACATGGAATCGGGTCGATTTGGTGCTCAATGCCTCGAAGTGGTGGCAGCCTTGGTGGTATTTTACTTGGGAACACATCAAAATACACCTGCAAAACGTTAACAATAGCGGGAGGCAAAGAATGTTGCATATCATGAATGGAAATCAAAACATCTTTGCATACTATAGCATAAGCAACAATAGTGGAAGCATTCATCTCATTACTATCAGATTTAGTAGCAAGCAAACAATTTCCTTTCAATGTTATCTCCTTTCTTATCAACAATAGATTTGACATTTTTATTGCTCTCACTTTTAGCTTTTGAAGCTTTAGCAACATCATCTTGCATAATAGCTTCTGGAGACATAAGATGCAACAAAATTTTTCTGTCATGGTATAGAAAAGAATACTTATTTGCTCTGCCATGATTCGTAGAATCTATATCAAATTGCCAAGGTCTACCTAGCAGAATATTACATGCTTGCATAGGCACAACATCACATTCAACCACATCGTTATTAGATCTAATGGAAAAATTGATTCGCACAAGTCTAGTTACCTTTGCCTTACCACCGTTATTTAACCATTGAATGTAATATGGATGTGGGCATGGTTTGGTCGTAAGCGCAAGCTTCTCCACCATGTCGCTGTTGGCCAAGTTGTTGCAGCTACCTCCATTAATGATCATGCGACATGAACGCTCCTTAATGACGCACTTTGTTTGGAACAACGTGTGTCGCTGATTTTGCTCCGCCTTCTCCATTTGTACGCTAAGCACACGCTATACAATAAGGCTCTTATAGTGGCCGGCTTCACCTGCATTAATATGTTATTCCACATATTCTTCACTACCTACATGGTCAACCGCAAGCAATGCAAGTGTATCGTCATCAAAATCACTACCAGATGAATACTCACCATCATCTTTGACAACCATAATGCGCTTTCTTGAACACTCGCACATCACATGTCCATATCCCTTGCATCAATGACACTGAATGTCTCTTGTTCGACCTGTAGATGCCACGAACGAAGCACTTGCACCAGGCTTCTGAATCATCTTCGTGACTGAATTCGTTGGAGTAGCACAAAGCTTGTCGCTAGTAGGAGCTTGTGTAGTCATAGTAGTAGTCGTACATGGTTGCCATGAATTAGTATTCCCTGCAGAAACGTTACTCCTGGGACTAGCATGTCGCCCCTGCACTTCCCTTTCAGCTTTACAAGCAAGATGAAACAAATAGGTTACGTTAGTGTACTCTTTATATGCAAGGATGTTCTGAATTTCACGATTTAACCCACCCCAAAGTCTTGCCATAGCAGGATCCTCATCCTCCTCTAAATTACAATGCAACATACCCATTTGTAATTCTTGATAATACTCTTCTACACTTTTAGCACCATGTTTTAGTTGTTGTAGTTTATGTAGCAAATCACATGCGTAGTAAGAAGGAGCAAATCTATCCCTCATGATTTTTTAAACCATCCCAAGTCTATGGTATATTATTAGGATTTTTCTTACTATACTTTATCCACTATACAATAGCAAAGTCAGTAAACTCACTAGTAGCAGCCCTAACACGTGTATTCTCAGGAAATTCATGACATGCAAACTTTTGGTCAACAACAACTTCCCATGAAATGTATGCATCAAGATCATACTTGCCATCAAAAGGAGGTATTTTAAATTTAATCTTACTTAAAGCATCATTATTATTGTGTACCTCACGTCAACGGTGACCCATACCTCTTCTATTAAAGCGTAGGCGATGTTGATCACGAAGGTCATTGTCATCATGATCCATATTACCAGAGTAAGCATCCTCATCATTATCTTCGACTCGCTCCTCGTTCTTGTTGCCTTCATTATGTTGATATTTGCCTTTCGTGTGGAATTCATCAAAGAGATTGAGAAGAGCAGCAAGGCTTTTGTCCATACGAGCTACAGATGCTTTGACTCTCGTAAGATTTGTGGTGGTGGTGAGTTGGGCGGCCTCCAATTGCCCAATCTTGTCATTAGTCACCTGTAAATCTCGATCAAGTTCGTCTGCATGCAGCTGCACTTGCCTTGTAAAATGTTGAATGATGCCCTTGGTGCACGGAGATTGTGACATCTGGTTATTGTCCTTTGTTCCTGACATGGTTTAAAAGACAAGAACAACAAGAACATAGGTGAAGAAATAAAATCCCTACAACTACTAGGATGTAGCTACAGCAAGGCACTCACTCTTAATCTATCTCTCAAGCTCTTACCAGTTCTTACCTTGCTCAACAAGAGGGGTCAACAACCAGCAAACCTGCAACTGAATGTATCGGTGTCGTAACAACAACACCTGTCAAGTTGTAGTCGAATATGTGGAGCTATAGGTGGGCAATGTTATGCACAAGGATAGATACTAGCACCACTTAGTCACAAAGTGAGTTGAATAATCGTTCAAAGATGGTACTGTGTTGATCCTAGCCCAGACCATGCTAGAGACGCGAGCCTGGACACAAAGGAACTCACAAGAACCACCTAATCAAAGGAGACAACACAAAGATTAGCCCCCTTGTTTTCCTTCTTTTTTCTTTTTTTCCTTTTTTATTTTTTTAATTTTTTTTCAGGGGATCCTCAAAACTGATTATATGAACAGAGAGATGTCAAATGAGCAATTCACCACACACACTTTTTCTGAAAGTGTAGGGGTATATAGGTAATTAAAAGATACTCTCTCTATCTCTCTAAAGTAAGCAACAACGCAGTATGAATCTTGTACTTTGGACTTGCTTACCGAAACCAACTAGGACTTGGACTCGATATCAACGAATAAGATATTAGTACTCGGACTATGATCACTAAAATCAACTCAAATAGCAACTAAAACTAGGGTAGAATTCAGACTGGATTAACAAAAACAACTCGGACTCAACTAAAACGAAGAACTAGAGCCGGACTAGGACTTGATAGACCTAAAAATCAGAGTTGTACTCAGACTTGTCCAACAAAGGGGGGGAATAGCACACGATCATGACAAGAACTCAAAACTCTAAAAGACTACAACTAAGACCAGCAACTCGACACAACCGACGACTCAACAAGCCCTAACTAAGCAGTACTCGTCAAAAAGGCTCAAAGGGTTTATTCGATTACAGAACTAATCTACTATTTTTTTGGCTTTTCTGGACTATAGGAAAGTAAAAAAACAACAGAAGATTGGATGTCTCTCACCGATAAACCTTTCTTTAATTACCAATTGATGACAACCCGTAGGGTTCGGTGGCCGATCTTTCGATGAGAGATTGAGGATAAGTTAATTGGTGGATGGAGATGACGTTCACGGCTCGACTACAACCGTCCAAGGACGCTGCGCCTTAGCAACCGATACACCACCTCCAATGGTCATTGTGATCTTGCGGCGCGACAACTAACCATTAGGGCTCCCGCCCTGCAAGCAATCGAAGAACCAGCAAGAACAAGATCAACAAGCACTCAATTGCAAGATGAATATGAAGGTTTGAAAGCATCTAGGCCCTAATGGTTTCGGTGATTAACGACAATGCTAGATCACTATGACTAATGTGTGTTTTGTAGAGGCAAAAGTTAATTAGTTAGGTCATATGTGATGGCAAGTGAATGGGTTTAATGGTATTCATGCCCCAAGATGGATTTCGTTTCAGTTTTCAAAGGATGAAGCTCAAGGTTGAAGACTAGGCTAGTCCTTAGTGCCTCTATGGTGTGAGAAGGACTCTAAGTATAGACTATGTAACAGAACCGCCCAATTTATACTAGATTAAGTAAGAAAATCACCTGTTGTAACAGATGGTTAACCGACTTAACCTGGCACAAACCCGGTAGTCCGCCGAGTGTTCCGAAAAACCTCGGTAATTCAACTTTACAACCAAGATCGCATGATCAAGTAAATACAAATCACTTACACGGAGTTTACAACGGAAATAAATTACATTTGAGTTCACAAATAAATAATACAAGTTGGAGCTCAAAACCATTTATTGAAAACGATATTGCATTGAAATGATTATAAACCATAAGTGGAAATACGTTGCTAGCTTATACTGACATCCTCCAACAACAACATTGAGATGAAAGATAATATAGAGTCACCGAGCCCACCGGTGGTTAGCCACACCTTTAACAGCATTAGACTTTCACCTGCAATAAGGTGGGATAAACCCTGAGTACTCGAATGTACTCATCTAGACTTACCCGTCATAAACTAAAATAAATGACACCAAGGATTATGCAAGGCTTTATAGTAGTGGATTGGATTGACTCATTTTGTGGAAAAGCACAATAATTCTTTTTAACCTCCAGTTAAAGATATGCCAACAACTTTTAATCATTATTACCTGTCATCTACATTAACCACTAGTCTATGCCAAACAAGTTGATTAAAGCATACAACAGATTCTCATCATCATTCCAGGCGTTCCATTAACCGGATCACCAACATTGGTTTCATAGTCGTGTAAATGTTGTCATTGCCATAGTCAAGTGCTCTCTAACCAGGAGCAATGGCGATTCGAATCGGATTCCTACTCAGCTGAGCGGGTATTCCCTACACAAACCACACTCACAAGCCATGTGAGTTACAGGTCACTGAAGACACTATTCAGGTAAAATCGTGAGATGGACAGGGACCACCGGCACCTAGGGGCTGCCGAAAGCCAATACGTATGAAGGTCTTGGATCGCGCCCCTGTGTACGAACCCCGCCCCGCACCAGCATGATGCGTCGCAATCTAATCCTGACCCGAATAGTGTACCGGCTTCACGATCGGAATGTCACACACCCGGTTTTAAGAATAAAACCAGGATCATCATACGTGTGCCCAGGAAGTCCCGAGATTCGAAGAGGCTAGAGAGAAAGATAAAGTTGATCTTCAAGATTTTCTTTGAGATGTATGAGGTGTAGGAACTAAGATGAAAGATCGACAAACAATGATAAGAAAGGTAAAGGTTGATCTTTGAGGTTGAAGGGATTGATGATTGGCATATGCTAAAAAGAATGCTTAGAGGTGAACTATAGGTCTTCACATTGCAAGGTGTAAGGACAAGGAGAAAAGGTTAACAAAAGATGATATAGATGATAAAGATTGCTCTTTAGGTCTCCATGCTTCCTTGATCTACACTTCTTGAGACGCAAGAACAAGGATTGAGAATAGCCAAAAGATTGGAAGAAAGATAAAGGTTGATTCTCCATTCTTCATGTCTTGTAACTTAGATACTTGGAATTGTTGAAGATTGTAGCGGATGTTACCCCACTTAAAAAGGATTTTGATCACCTTTGAAACACCATTGGGTCTTCTTTGGATAGCAAGCATAAAGAGACAACACATAAGCAATACATCAAACAAGAAAGATAAGCACATAACACCACATCGACACTACTCACACTTCTGCTCAACTGGTGGACATCCTAGAAAGTGGGTGTTTGATGATGAAAGGCCATCGAGATTTTGAGCAAGGTGAGACTAGAAAAAATTAGTAAAACAAAAGGAAACAAAATATTCAAGGTGATTAGAAAGAATAGCTCAAAGGAAGCTATCAAGAAGGTGGTAATTGGATAAGGATTGGGAAATAGTCAATTCAAAGGACAAGGTGTAGAAAAATAGTTTTGTAACAAAATAGCTTTAGAAAGCGGTCATTGCTAACTAGGCATACGTCCTACAGTCAACATTGCTTTGATACCAATCTGTTACACCCAGTTTTAAGAATAAAACCAGGATCATCATATGTGTGCCAGGGAAATCCACACATACAGAAAAGGAGAATATCAAAATCAATGTTATATAGCGAAAACATAGATACATTAACACTTACGTCAAAGTATGGCAGAATAACACTAATCTTTTCTTGAGGCTTCAACTTCAACTTCAACTTCATAGGGACTGTTGACTGGGGTTTGCATACGCCTAGCCCTTCTCAGAAAACTCACTAGATCCACCTTCTGTTACCCATCTAGGATTTTATCCAAAGCATTGAAAAGTAAAGCAAGCGTAAGTACACATCATACTCAACAATATGACATGGGGTTCATGAGGCTCAAAAGGTTGACATTGGTTTACTGCGATTAGCTTTTAATGAGTCACGGTTTTAGCATTAGTAGCAACAAATAAGCGATGCCCCAATTAATCACATGAAACTGATAACATGAATAAGGAATAGCATTAAAAAACATCGTAGATCATTTATCAATGTTCCATTAATTTTCATTAGTCTATGAGTTTTCCGGGCCGCTCATGTCCGTGAGCACGACTGATATATCAGTTTTTAACACTCTGCAGAGGTTGTACATCTTTACCCACGAGTCGTGATTTACCCTTTCGCCCGAGGTGATGAGCTTCTTGACCCACTTCCAAGGAAGGTCAGCAGGGTTCACTACGAAGTCTTTCAAAGGGGCTCGCTGACAAACAATAGACATTACGGATCCATGGGCAAGGGGTATACGGGGTCTCCTTGATGGTACACACGCGCAGCGGTAACCACTCTGGCCATACCCCGCAACCAGCTCGTCAATGGCAACTTTCATGAACTATCACATGCGAGAGAGTAACCCTCATACTTGACTAAAGCCAGAGCCATATAGCCCTCATGGTTGTACTGTATGTCCCAGCTTTTGCTGACAGATAAGTTCTTATATTCCATGTTGGTAAAAAGCATCTTTTATTTCTCGTAGCATATTCTATTAATCAAGGTATAGTTCGTGATCATAATTACTTGAGCACTAGCATCAATTCTACCCAATGCATAACCATAGGATAACAAGGAATCAGGGTATCAATACAACTAGGATACATAACTATGGTTATCAAGGTAGACACATGCGTATGATTAAATCGTGATTAAAATGAATAGGACAACAAGGAAGATCCCATGCTATACTTGCCTTTTACTTGCTTAAACTTTCTCATACTTTTCTTCTAGTAGACACCTCCTGATCTTCATCGCTCACCAACAATTCTCGTTCAAAGGCAAACTCATAAATATGTCCATCTTCTTGTTTGGTCCATATTCTTTCTCCAGAACGTGAGGAACAGAGCAATAGCCGGTCATGGTCATGGAGTGTAGCTGCTGCTCAAGCACAACAGGGAGCAAGGGGCTCGGCCTTGGCCACAGAGGCAGGGCCTTTGGCCGGCCGACTGGGCACTGGTTGTGCACAACACGCTCACCCTCACGCTAGGCGGCCGCTTGTAGGGCACAACAACACCATGTAGGAGACCGGGGAACGGGGCGTCCGAGTGTGGGGTCGTGGTCCAGCCGGAGGCACGGGTCGGCTTGGCACACATCCAGTAGGGTCTGCAGGGAGGTGTTAGGCCACCTCATGGTGGTCGGAATTGGCGAAGGACGTCGAAGTTCACCAGAAAAGCTCGCCGGAGTTCGCCGACGGCGATATGACAAGAAGAGAGAAAACAAAATATAATTTACTACATGAGAGATTTCCCAAACTAGGGGCTCCTCTTGCAGCAGATGTGATGTGCTTTGGCCAAGGGATGAGTACATATTTATAGGGGGAAGACTCTCCACCTCAACATTAACTATCAATATGGTACTAATTGATGGTGCACCTCCACATTTACTAATGGGCCAAATTAACGATCAAAGCCCATTAGTAAATAAATGCTTGGGATTTTGTGATCTATAAGCATTATTACACATGCCATTTGAGACCCACATTTCACTTACAAGTGAAATAAAAGCTCACCGCTACGGCTCATGATTCATCGCTACGGCTCACGACTCAATTGGCACGAAAGGACATACAAGTGAAATAAAAGCTCACCGCCTCGATAAACAAAAGTTTTGACACATTTCACTTACAAGTCCGCGCAACACTTGTATCGTATACAAAACGGCGGCTACATCGTAGCAAAATACTCCATATAAGACATAAGATCTCCAGCAGCCACGCCAGAATCCGCCTCCAAACGAGATATGTCCGCCTCGGAAGTACCTAAAGCATACCCACTCCGCACCCGCCGAAGATCGACACACGAATAATGTGAACGAAGCAGAGCAAATCCGTAAGAAAGCGTCTCCTGCCCCGCCAATGACACAAATGACTTAAAACGGTCAATGAAGCCTCGTGCCCATGATAGTATGCCTGCTATGGCCTCCTCCGATGGAGGAACGGGAATAAAGTTGACATTATCCACAAAGGCCATCACCGGTCCAACCTCCTTCACCAGGCTCCAAAAGCGGTCACGCCAAACAACACCCGCGGTCTCCAGCTCTATAAGAAGCAAAAAGACATCAAGAAACACAGAAAGCCAGGACAACGACTCAAGTGGTCAAGGCGCTAAAACGAACCCCTCTACATCTTTGCCAACTGGTCGCGAAGCCCAGAATTGTCACGTTCCTTCTCCAGAAGAGCTCCTTCCAGATCACGCATACGCGCGCGGGCTGCTCCAAGAGACGTCTCCAGGGACAGAACCCGACGCTTGCGCTCCCGATTCGTCCTCAATAACGCCTGTAAAATGACAACCTATCAAACAGCCAGAGGATAGCCTGGCGCATGACTAAAGAAAAAGAAAGGGGTTGGACACCCACATCTACATGACCAAGCATATCCCCGGCACTATCCGAGTCTTCATCATCATCAAATATACCCTCTCCAAAAGGAGACGGTTCGCCAGAATCATCGTCAGCAATAACTTCCTTTCTCCGCTTCTTCCTCAATCTAGAACCAAACGATAGCGGCACATTGTCATCACCGGACCCCCCTCCAACGACCTCAGGGTCCCTCGAAGAATCCAAACCACCCCCAGCATGATCTGCAGCCTAGGGCTCCGACCTCAATGGCTCCGGCTCAGCAAAAGTCGCCCCCTCTCCGACCGGATCGTCATCAATGGCCTCCGGCGCAACGCTACACGACGACTTAGCTTCATCAGACACGATCATATCACATACCACAATACATCCAAAACCAAGTGAATCGCTCACCTGATGGACGACTTCCGCCGGGAACACTTGTTCACCTCGGGCAACCCCGAAGAACCAGCCACACCTGGGATCTTCAGCTCGGAATACACACCAAGCGGGGCATCTTCGTCTGCAAACGAAGAATCGCACCCCCGGATTGTCAGACCAGGTAAGGGTTCGCCAGAGCAACTAGAACCATCACCGCCCGCAGCAGGGACAGGAGGATCGCAAAAATCGGAAGGTACACCAAGGGCCGGTGACAAGGCAAAATATGCAGCACGATTCACACCACAAATCTACATAGCCAAAGAGGATAATAAAACAGCGAGCACCAATACATCAAGATGCAAGACAATAATACAAAAAGGAAAAACCTGAGGGGGAGGACGACGAAGACAAAAATCCTTCCTAGGATGAGCTGGCGCTGAACGCTTCGCAACATCAAAAATATAATGTAGCCGCTTGCCAGCAACAACCAATTCGATCCCTTCAGGCACCTCCCAAGTATTGTCACTCTTACCAGCATATTCAAACGCAGGATGCTCCCTCTCCTTACAAGGCTGACAACGCCTAGCGATGAAGTTGCACGCTACACGCACGCCATCAAGAGTACGACAATCAAGTAACCCCAATAGCAACTTCACCTTCTCCAAACCAGCTGGGGACGGCGGCTCCGACCAAGTCAACAGGACCTCGGGCACCTTAGCAGGGTCACATGGCGCGCAGGGCTCTTCCTGGTGGACATAAAACCACCTCAACTTGTGCCCAACAAATTTGGAATGCAGCGGCATCGAGATGTACTCATTGGACATGCCATCCCTGAGTTGAAGATATACAGAGCTAATAACATCGGATGACCCAGTACCATTCAACTTCAGGCGAAAGAAATATCGGAACAGATCAAAATGAGGATAGACTCCAATATACGCCTCACACATATGAATGAAGACAACAATATGCACAATCGAGTTGGGATTTAGGTTGCAGATCGAGATATCATAATACCGAAGCAAACCACAAAGGAATGGATGGACATGAACTCCAAAGCCACAACGAAAGAACGACTCGAATACAACAAGCTCGCCCGTGTTCGGCGTCAGAAACAACTCCCCAAATGCCGATCGCCACCCGCCGACCTCCTGATAAGGAAGAAGACCACAAAACACAAGGGCATTAATATCACCTTCCTTTAGCGTACTCTGCCTCCAGTGCTTCGCCGAGGGCCGCATCTCCATCTCCTCAACCCTAACATTTGGGGGTGGCAACACAATCGCTCCCCTAACCGCCGACGATGACCTGGTCGCCGCGGCCGTCGTCGCGGAACTACGACGGACAACCTTCTTAGGCGCCATTACCAGCGAAGCAGAGTAATCAGGCACTGCGGCGAAAAGGGGCTAAAGAAACGATGAAAAAACTATGGGAGAAGAAGAAAGGTCTCACAACAATGAAAGAGTGGAAACCGCCGCCGCCGCTAACTCCCCTCTTTATACCAAGCGACATGGTTGTTGGCGTCCCAGGGTTTTTGGGAAACCGCAACGGCCAAATACAGAACCGCCACGACGACCCCTTCTCCACGCTGTGACTTGGGCCGTTAACTGCGCGGTTGATTCGACCCATCAACTTCCTTCTCTGTTTTTCTTTCCATTTCGTATTTATTTTCAATCAATCCCCACAAGTTACGGAAAAGATTTCCTAAATACCACTAACACCACAGTCCCGGGGACCGGACGCACGATTTCGTTATGATTTCTTTCTTGCAGGAACAGTAACACAACTACAATACACTAGTTAACAAGTCCCGCAGGACTTCTGCTATAGTGTCACTTGGGGAATTCGTCGACTGCAACGACGACTCAGCTACCTGCTCGCAGACTTGACCAGGCTCGGGACTCCGTCCAGGACTACACCGAGCAAGGTTCGGGGACTGTCGCCATGGCACAGGAGCGACGACACGGAACATCAAAGCACCCGAGGACTGTGAATAAAACAATGTGACCCCGACGCGAGAACCTTCCAGCTCCTCGCATTAGGCTCGGGGACTACGGGTATTCGCAATCATTTTAACCAAACTTATACTTCAGTCTTCTTTCTATAATCCTGATGCAAGAGCCCCACATCCTCTTACATCAGGCTCGGGGACTGTGGGTATTCGCTGTCGTTTTTTGCAAAACTCATGCTTTACTCATTATCTACACTTATTTATACATCTTTTATCTTTATAAAGCTTGACACCACGTGCATACTTCACCTACTACCAAGCTCTGGGACTAAGTGGGTACACTTCACCTTGTGGTGAATATACTTATTTTCTTCTCGACAAACCTCTGTTGTTTCCTGTTGTCTTTTTGCAGAGCTTAAGTGGGTACACTTCACCAGGGAACAAGCCGTTGAAAAAGGTTTTTCTTTTTTAGCACGTCACATCCTCCTGATGAGTAGCCGCAACATCCATCGAAGACGACCTGCTCGCACATCAAGCTATGATGCTCTCGAGCAGCTCGACCTGGTCGAGAGGCTTCTCCAAGTAGTGCCCAGCTAGCCTGGTCGGGACCCTACAACGACGACTTCATGCGATGGCTACCAGATGTACACCTCCAAGGACGATGCTGCTGACTCGCCAGAAAAATATAATGTGCTCGGGGGTTGAGGATATTACCTCGGCATATCCCTAGGGACCTTATGGGCTTGCCGACCAGGAGACGACCCAGCCCACGAGGCCTTGCGGCACGCGACCAACCCATCGTGCTCGCCAAAGACTCCGAAGAAGCCTTGATCGCCAAGAAGGATCCTAGTAGATAGACTCGGATCCCTTACCTAAAGGGACCGATCGTAATCTGTTAGGATATGGAAACTGTAACCTTGCTCCCCGGATATATAAGGTGAGCAGGACCCCCCCCCCCCCCCTCCAAAACATACATATATGATCCCCTAGATCTCATCTACGGATCTTATAACCTAATACACATATCAATCCAACCACCAAAACACATGATGTAGGATATTACGGCGATTTACCGGCCCGAACCTGTCTAAATCACCGTGTAATTTTTGTCATGTTGAAGCTATATGAAGTCGATGTCTATAAGTTACATGTGTAAGTTATATGTTTAAGTTATACGAACTTGCCCATATAATAACATAACTTTCTAAAAATAGATGTTTTTTTGCTAAAAATGGAAAATTTCCAAACAAAGAAAGTTGCAAGATTTTTTTTATCAAAAATTGAAAGTTGTTGTCTGGTTCACGATTTAAAGGCCTGTTTGGTACAGTTTATAACAGCTTCATGAAGCTGTTATAAGTTGTTTTTTTACCAAACACCTCTTTCCAAAATAGATTTACTTATGAAGTTGTTTTTCTACCCCTCTCACAAAGATATGAAGTGGAAAGAAGCTGAAAATAGTAGTTTATCATAGCTCTCTCCTCTCTTTCTCTCTCATATACATGCATATTATTTTGCAAAATACTTTTTTCAAAATAGCTTAGTTTCACTTAGAGAGTTGTTCATGAAGTTATTTTCTAAAAAGCTATACCAAACAGGCCCTAATTCTAGTGAAGGTTCGCTGATTAGCAGGACCGCACCTGGTCGGACGCTAGCACGCCACGGGACCTACAGCCGCTTGGCTCCTGTCCTGCCTACGTCCACCCCACTAGTCGGCCTCGATCCTGAGACAGAGACCGACCGCCCTCGGCCCCATCCCCATCTCCGGAGTCCCACTCCTAAACCCCGCCAGCTAGCGGTGCCGCCGCCGGTGACATGGCCGACGGCGCCACCCCCAAGCGCAAATCCGTCCCGGACTGGCTCAACAGCCCGATCTGGTCCGCGCCTCCCCCGTCCCCGCGCCACGGCTCCCCTGCCCTCACGGCACCCTCCCCACCTCAGCCGCCACCATCTCCCCTTCCCCCTCCCCAGCCGCCGCGGGATCCGACTCTCATCCCTCCTCCCAAGGCCCCACATGACGGCGATGCTTCAGACGACGAAGACGACGAAGATAAGGGCGTGGGCGCCCCGTCGCGCGTCCACCTCGTCGCTGAGTTCAAAGTCGCCGTGAGTACTGCTGCTCTCGGGGATCGGGGTGGAAATTTTACTGGGCGTTGAGCTAGGCAGCAGTTTGAGCTCAATTGGGTTGTTTGTATTCTTGCATCTTGCCGCGCTGCAGCTGGACAGGAAGGTGCTGGATCTGGCAGAGCTCCGAAGGCTCGCATGCCAGGGCGTGCCCGACGCCGCTGGTATTCGGCCCATCGTCTGGAAGGTCCGAGGATCACTCCCATGTTCTTCTCAGTTCACTGCGTAACTGCATTTATACCCTGATGGAGTGCTTCTCTATCACCCACTAGCGAGAAATGACATTGCCTATGTTGACTATCATGTGGATGACCCCTGTTCTAGTTTCAACCATTCAGGAAGTTATAGGTATAACTAATCTACTAGCCGGCGCCCTGCGTGTTGCTGCGGGCGGTAGGAAGAACTGCAATTGGGGTTGAAAGGTTGCTAATGTATTATTTGTCTATATATACTCCCTTAGCTATCATATTTGTCGCTTAATAACATATGAAAATAACATAAAGATGTCTACATGTCATCAACATACAGATAACACTGGAGCTTTAGTAACCTCTGAGTGTGACAATGTTTTGCAACCTCACATGACTGTCCTTAAGGCTTCAGGCTTAGGATATCTGATATCACAGGCCATAACCACCTTCGTTTTGTACAGGAGTATTTTTTGGAGATATCATGTAGGAGGTAATTGTCCTATAGTATTCATCTACAAACAGATTGGGATAAATAATGGATCATAAGATCAAAGGAAATGCTTAAAGGCTAAAATCTGGCATAGTATGGTACAACAAAAAAAGAATTGTGAAAAAAAATCACCTAGATATCTGCAGAGGACAAATAAGGCAAACAAATTAAGGAATTGTTGTAAAGAGAACATGAAGAAGCAAAAGAACATACATCAATCATCAATGAATTTTTCAGTAGCCACTAATTAATCTGTATGGAAATTTGGTGGTGCAACATAACATAACTACTGTAAAGGGAGCTAAGATGGGCAACAAAAAATGAATTGCAGCACATCGAAGGAACACTTTTTTTTGCTGCACACATGTTGAATGCAATTGTTTGTGCAGGCTCTCAAGTCTAGCCTCATGCATAACAACATGAACCATGCTCCATGGTGATGATGCATCTCAATGAGGGAACATGAATCATGATTTGTAAGAAAAAGACAACAGAGATGCCTCAAATCAAAATTATTCTTGTGCTAAGCAACCAGGTCAGTAAAGAGAATTCTCTAACGATGTGCACACTTGAAAGAGAGGTTAAATAAAGTGAAACCAGAGAATATAAGGTCACCTATTTGGAACTGTTAAGTTTGAGTAAGTTGCTGGCAAAAATCTTGAGCACCAAAGAAACAATAACATGTTTAGGGATCTTTGTTATATTTGCACTAATATTCTGCGTGTCCACACGAAGATCAGGAAAAGACCTGTAGAAACACATCTAAGTACCCATCATTCAGTAGGATACTAAAAAGAACACATAGGAGTACATACTGTGACAACAAAACCATGTAAATATTACTACTGAACTCCATTTCGATATGTAAACACAGGACATAGATGCATAATCTGGAAATATATACATAGGGGACCTGACCTGGCATTGCATAGATATTGTGCTATAAAAAATAGGGCCTCCATTTCGGTAAGATAGGCCTATAATTTTGATCTGAATCCATTTCTGCGTTAATAAGAGGCGGGCGACGTGGCCTAAGGAGGTGATAGATTTTGTTGTAGCACAAATAAGGGTAATGGTCGCATCAATGTTAGAATCGTGTGGGGTTGTGTTGGCGTGTGTTGTAGGGAACTTGCCCCTTTCACTCTTCTTAATATAATGAAGCGCAGCTCTTGTGCGTTTTCGAGAAAAAAAAGAGTAGCTGAGTAGGTGCAGATTAGGAACCAATCCATTCACAGCTCATATAAGCTGGAGCAAAACAATTCATATAAGCTATCTTTGCATCAATGATTCTGCGTGGCCACACACAGATCAGGAAAGACCTGTAGAAACACATCTATAACCAACTCAGGATCCCTGAAGCACTGGTCACAATGAAATGCATCAGGATAGATATGCACGAGAAAAATAAGCATCATTCAGTAGGATATTAATAAGAACACATAGGAGTACATACTGTGACAACAAAACCATGTAAAATTTACTACTGAACTCTATTCGTGATGATAGGTAAGCAACATGACATAGATGCATAATCTGGAAACATATACATAGGAGACCTGACCTGACTTTGCATAGATGACGTGTGATAAAAAAATGGGTCTCTATTTCGTTAAGGCAGGCCTATAATTTTGATCTGAATAAAAGACTGGCCATATTTGATGATTTCCAATCCACACCAGGCCTTGTTTGGATGCGCATGTATCTACCTCAAATCACATGGATTGGAGTGGATTGAAGTGTATATTAGTTCAAATACACTTCAACACATGTGGTTTGAGAGACATACATGCGCATCCAAACAAGGCCTCAATGTTGGAATCGTAGAGAGTAGCTGAGTAGGTGTAGATTAGCATCAAATCTATTCATAGTTCATATAAGCTGAAGCAAAACAATTGATATAAGCTGAAGGAAAGCAAATAAGAATCGGACATAGTTCATATGCGACGGAGCAGTAGGCAGCATGCTTTAGATGCAGATTGGGTAGGGGCCGCTCACCTCGAGTTCTCCACTGGGGAAGACGAAGCGGCCAATGGGGCTGCCACTCTGCTGCCGTGGTGGTGATGGGTCGACGTACGCTGAGGCGGTGGCGGGTGGGCCGCGTGCTTTGGAAGCAGATCGGGTAGGGGTCGCTCACCTCGACTCCTCCGCTGGGGAAGATGAAGCGCGTGATGGGGTGCTGCTCTGCGGCCACAGCGGTGGTCGGTCAACGTATGTTGAGGCAGCGTCGGGTGGAGTGGACAGAGGCAGGCGATAAGGGTGGCATTGTACGGCCATGGCTGTCGCAGATGGAGGTATCCTGTAGCTGACGTGGATAGAGAGTAGGTTCAGCAAACAGGGGGAGCAGGGGAAGACGGAGGCAGTGGCAGGCTGCGGCAGCGGCGTGGTCTGCGGGGACAGATGAAGCGGAGTTGGCGTCACGGGAATGGAGGGGTTTTTCTTTTCTTTTTTATTGCTGCGAGAGTGATGCATTTGGAGTGCTCCTAAGAGGTGGAGGGCCTTTTCATTGTCCTGGCAACCGATGGATGGAGATGGGCGCGGACCATGCAGCTGCAAAAGAAGGGGCAACATATCTGAGGGAGGTGATGTTTTGTTGTACACAAATAAGGGTAATGGTAGATAGTAGATGTGGACAACAGTATAGTTTTGGATGCTTTCATTCAGCTCAATATGGATGGGATAAATCACACCTCAGCGTGCAAGTTTCCTTTGATTTAGAACAGTTTGTGTTTTTCAAGGTTTATTTTGCGTGTGCTTGCTGATGTTTGTATTTTCACATAAATTTTATCCAATTTTTTTTTCTTGTTTACCCGTTGCAGAACTGCTCAGCACTTGGTTTGATATTATTCAAGCACTTCTCGTTTGCTGGGTTGATCAATAATTCTATTTGTTTTTTTGGTTCAGTGTATATTTTACGTTTATTCATAAGAAGAGCAGAGCCATTTTTGGCAGTACTACATCATGATATTTTGAGGTCTACTGGTTCCGTAGAAACTGCATCCACATATTTTAGCACCTAAGCGATTCTGAGAATATAATTTTTTGTGTCTGTAATGTCTAGTTCAATCCAATGTTCTCTAAATTATTGGCAGTTCTGGAATAAATGAGAGCTTGGACTTTTGTTAGTTTGTCATGTCTTTTGTTACTTGTGCTGAACCATATTTCATTGCATGGCTTCTTTGGAACTCTGGCATAATGACTTTGATTTCTATGATGGATAACTTCTGTTTGTGATTCAGTTAAAGCTTAAACGAAATGACAGAACAAACTGCTAGTCTGCTAGTATGTATTCAGGTAAACTAGATGGCACATTTGCCTGGTCTTGTAGGGTGGTGAATAGTTATGGTCTCCACAAATTTTCTTCTTGTTCTGTACACTACAAATTTATTTGACTTTTTTGATAGTGAGCAGCTTCTCTTGGGATACCTTCCAACTGATGGTGCTCTATGGCCATATGAACTGGAGAAAAAGAGGTCCCAATATTGTGCTTTCAAAGATGAACTTCTGGTTAATCCTGTAAGTGCTTGATAAATGTAGTGTTACAAGAATTATTTTTCATTGCAGACATGCATATATCATTTTCTAAGAATATACGGAGCCTCATTCATCAGGAATAGATGAAGCTTTCATTTCATGGGCAGTAAGCTATTACACATGTCGACAAAGTAACCAACTATGAACATTCTTGTTCATTGTTGCAGATTCATTAATTTGTTTATTTTGAGGCAGCTCTTTGCTCCTTCATTTAACTCTGTAGTAATACATATATGTTCTGGTCAGTCAGAAGTTACTCGAAGAATGGAGGAAATGACAGTTTCTAAAAGAGAGGAACATAATGCTGAAGGGACTGGTGTACTACCAAGGGCGGAAATTGTTCGTGACGAGCATCCCCTAAGCCTTGGGAAAACTAGTGTTTGGAACCAATACTTCCAGGTAAATTTACCTAAAATTAATAATTGCATGCTGGTTTCTCAGGTGCTCATATGACCATATTTTCTATGCTCGGGAGTATATTATGTACACTTGTTTCCTTTCCTGTCTCTTCGGTCTATATGAAATTACAAGCATTAATATGGAATCGAACACCTCTTGCAATGTGAACCAACTTCATGATGATTCTGAATTTTTATTTGCTATAGTTCTGGTTCTGCATCTTGTTTCTAAAATCTGCCTAACCTTTCCCATCTTTCATTATAAAAAGGAATAATATTTGGTGTGAATTTCTATATATGGAGAGTTGGTCATAAAGCATTAGCAACATGCTACTTGAATCCTCATGAACTTAATTGGTACATGAATTTCTTGCTGGTTTTCTTTATCTTCGCTACGGATGTAATTTAGTTTGATTTGATATTGCAGTTTGCTACTGCTTTTCTGTTGAGTATTGAGAGATTTCCCGTTGGTTTCATTGTTGGATAGTC
Source organism: Microstegium vimineum (assembly GCA_022036555.1). Classification (NCBI taxonomy): domain Eukaryota; kingdom Viridiplantae; phylum Streptophyta; class Magnoliopsida; order Poales; family Poaceae; genus Microstegium; species Microstegium vimineum. The sequence goes on along the minus strand of CM039131.1, from coordinate 19,506,181 downwards.
AAATTTTGTTGTGAATATCTCTTCTGCAGTTTGCACTACTGAAAATACTGACTATCTAATACTTCAGGAATCTGAGATTGTAGAGCAGATTGATAGAGATGTTAAGCGTACTCATCCTGAGATGCAATTTTTCAATGGGGACAATTCAGATTCGTTGTCTAATCAGGTAGGTGTGTTCTGACATGGGATCACTTTTTTGTTGTCAGTAACATTGTTCAGTTTTCGTAATGCAATATGTTTTGTTTCCAGGAGTCACTAAAGCGTATACTTACAATATTTGCAAAATTGAATCCGGGTATAAGATATGTACAAGGAATGAATGAGGTTTTAGCACCTCTCTATTTATGTTTTCAAGAATGACCCTGACCAAAGCCATGCTGTAAGTCCACTTATTCTGATTATTCTGAGAAACATTTATGACAATAAATTTCTATGAATGTAGCATGTATGGGTAAATAATGATTAATGATATGCCTGTTGGAGTGTGAAACCAATCCTGGTGCAGCACTGCCCCCAGATGTTTATTTATTTATTCTGAAATATATAAAGGCAAATATAATTTCAGTTCATGTGACAGAACAACTCTCAAATAGCATCGATCCTTGTTCCTTGTATATATTATGCTTTAGTATAGCGCGTAGATGACAATAATTGTCTCATGTTTTACCTGTGAACAGGCTTTAGCAGAGCCAGATGCTTTTTTCTGTTTTGTCGAGCTGCTTAGTGGGTTCCGAGATAACTTTTGCAAGCAACTTGACAACAGTGTGGTTGGTATACGCTCCACAATTACTAGACTATCACAGCTTCTGAGAAGGCATGACGAGGAACTCTGGCGGCATTTAGAAGTTGTAACCAAGGTATTTATACAAATAGCTCTTTCGTTTTGTTGATGATATCAGCATGTGGTTACAGCTACTTGTGCATCCAGTCTCATGCTTATCTGGTATCCCAGGTCAATCCACAGTTCTACGCATTCAGATGGATCACCTTGCTGTTAACGCAGGAGTTCAAGTTCCGTGACTGCCTCAGAGTGTGGGACGCACTATTGGGCGACCCAGAGGGGCCTCAGGTTAGGGAACCAATTTTTGGTCTCATGCTATGAGACTGCTTCAAAGCACGCCAGACTTGGACTAAACCCTTCTGTTCGTGGTGCAGGCTACATTGTTGCGGATTTGCTGTGCGATGCTAATTCTTGTCCGAAGACGGCTCTTGGCTGGTGATTTCACTGCGAACCTCAAGCTCCTCCAGAGCTATCCGCCCACAAATATCGACCACCTTCTACACATTGCTAACAAGCTGCGAGGGCCGCTTCCCTCCTGAAGTCCTGATCAATTGGATTCCATATTTTGTTAGTGCATACGGTTTTGTGCTAGACTGTATTATCCAGAGAAATAAAGATGCATTAGGAACTCTTTAAATGAACCTGAAAGGTTCCCGTGTAGTTTCCGGCTCTAGGCTGGATGGCTGCGCGACTTTGCTGTTTCTGAATGTCGACTGAACGAGTGCCCTGCAGGCATGACGCACCTCTCAACTTCACTGGAATCGTGACCAGAAGGCAACATCAATACAAGCATACAGCAGCATGAGCCTAAGCGAAAAAAAGGACACTTCATGAACGTCAAACCACAGTTTTCCCAGCGCACCTTATTATACCTATATTCTCTCCAGTCACGTAGTCTACATAGTGCTTAGTTTCTGCGTGGGAAGAATGAGGTGGCCGTAAGTGAAATCATTCTTGTGTGGAGGGAATGCGCGAACCAAACTTGGTCCCAAACGAGCAACAGAATTCTGAAGCCACTCGCCCCCAATGTGTTCCCCAACTGTTGCTTCCGCCATTTGTGAGAGGAAGCTGTCGCTACGTCTACGAAACCTCCTGATACCTTTTTTTTACCATAAAGCAGACTTTATTCATTTAGGATGGTTACATCATTTGATAGATCAAGAATAAAGCTAGGGGCTCATCGTCCCAAATACAACTTTGCTTTGATTGCGTCGCTCTCCTAGCTAAACTATGTGATCATGAAACCCACTCCAAAATATGATGCGTTCACCATATAAAGCTGGGCAACGGATTCCGTGCAAACTCAATTCCCGTGCAAACTGTGCAAACTCTAATCTGGACCGTAGGATGTTGATCCAAGGGGGCGTATGAGAGAGGTGGAAGGAGAGATTTGTAAAAGTGTGATTAAGAGCGGGCGGTTAAGTGCAAAATTACCCAATCTCTCCGCACCCCTTGGATCAACATCCTGCGGTCCAGATTAGAGTTTGCACAGTTTGCACGGGAGTTGAGTTTGCACTAGATCCGTTGCCATAAAGCTGTTGTCTATCTTTCATTGTCTGCAGGACCTCCATACAATTAGATTGGATGATTAATCGGCTGCACCCTATATGTTGCACTAGCATCAGACCTTCCTTCAATGCATATGCTTCCGTTATCCTCATCAAATGACTGATCAACTTTACCATCACTTTACCTTCTAGAGGCTTCATCCATCCATGTTGTAGCTATGAACTCTTATGCATTGCTGCTTTATAGTTCTTTGCTAAAGCCATGATAGACATGGTTGGTCTTGATGGTCTTTTGCGAACACATGGTTGGCATGTACCCATGTATGTTCAGTTTTGTGATGAGTGATCGACCAACACTTGAGTGTTGGTTTGAACTAATGCGAATACATGGTTGACATGTACCCATGTATGTTCTGTTTTGTGATGAGTGATCATCCAACACTTGAGTGTTTCAGTTTGAGTGGCTTGAACTAACCTCTTGCGAAAGCAAATGTGTGCCTGTCTATCGGCTTGTGGTGTGCAGGTACTATGCCTAGTGACAGTGGTCAATGACGTGGAGAAGGTCGAGTAGAGGCTTGCCGTACCGATGGACTGAGAGCGGTGAAGGGCGAAAGCGGGTCTCGGACTGAGGGACCATGGGCGCCGGCGGACTAGCTGTGGTGGCTAGTACTTGGCACCGGCGAGTGCGAGAAGACATGAAGGTAGACCGAGTCGACCAAGTCAAGACGGTGGATGAGCGGGTCGAGCAGAGGCTCATGGGATTTGGAGTCCAACCGGGCGAGGACAAGGTGGCTAGAGACGAGCGGTTTGGTGGTTTGGGCCGCAAAACCACCGGAGGACGGTTTCCGAGTTTGGGCCTCAAAACTCGAGGTTCGGTAGTTGAGCCCAAAGATACCGGTGGCGGGTTTCGTGGGTTTGAGCCTCAAAACCCGGGCGGAGCTTCCGAGGAAGCGGGGATGGCACGTGGCGGAATCCTGGAGGTTGTGTCGAGGCGACGGCAACTCCTGGCAGGAAGTGGGTCCGTCCATTCAAATCGAGGGAGATATTTTCCGGAGCTTGGACTGCGATGCTTAGGCTAGGTAGTTCACTCATGTATCTAGGGGTGTCTTTGGGAAATAGCCAAAGCCCGATAAGTAGGGGACGAAGGGGTATCCCTCATCCCACCTCTTGAACACCTTTCATTTGCCCCAACACACTCTCTCTCTAACCTCTCTCTAGTTCATGAGGGTCCTAGGTTGATCTCTCCAACCTTTGTAAGGACTCGCGAATCTTTTGGTGGGAATCGGAGGCCTTACCCTTCGTAAGTCATGGGTGGCTCGATTTCTTGATCGTGTCCCGAGTTTGCTTGTGTTCATCGCGTTTTGCTTTTTGCCCCTCTTTGATCTCGAGATGAGATCTTTTTGTAGGGAGTAGTTCATGCAAATCCGTTTGAACCAAGTTGTTCATAATCGAGAGGAGCATCTTTGCACCGAAGGATTCCTCCTCAAACCTCTCGAGTACGTAGAACGGGCTATTTCTTTGTGGTGTTCTTCGTTTCTTGCTTTCTCCCCCAAATCTTTGTTTCCCTTCAATCCAAACCAAATTGAGCGATGATTTCTTCGGGATAGCTCCTCCATAGCACTAGAAACATGTCTACCAAGTTGGGTTTCTAGTGGAGATCATTTGGTTAGGATTTTGGAATATTTGGCCGAGAGAAAATCGAGTTTCGCTTTTCCTGCGTTTTGATCGGGGGCGTCGGACGCTCCAACAGGAGGCGCCAGACGCTAGGGACTGCCTACGTCAGCGTCTGTCACCACCTCTGTCTGAGCATTTAAAGTTGGCACCGAAAGCTCGCCAGCGTCCGTCGACCACGCGCCAGAGCATCCGTCGGTTTTAGAGTCGTGCAGGCTCTCTGTGTGTTTTGCGTCAGACACTCCCCAGCGTCCGTCGCCTGTCCGCCAGACGCGTCCGTCGCTTGGAGGACCTCTCTGGTCGGCTCTGTGTTGGCGTCAGACGCTAAGCGCAGCGTCCATCACTTCTGACCCAGCGTCCGACGCTCAGCGTCATTTGGACCCCAACGACACGTCCGTCGCCTATTTTTTAGCATCCGTTGGGTATTTGTTTTGGCTGTTTGCTTTGGGTTCTTGCCTCTTTTGCATAGGGGTTGAGAACTTAATCTTAGGGGTTTCTGGTGTGTTTTTCTCCACTGCCGGTGAGCTCTCATTTGCTCGATTTCGTTCGAATCCTCGCTCATGTTGCTCGGGGGAGGTTGAGCACCCAACAACTGGGTTTGGTTTTTGGGAAGAGTGGCCCAAATATTTCGAGAGAAATTTGAGGCTCCCATTCACACCCCCTCTGGTCGCCGTTCTCGGTCCTTCAATTGGTATCAAAGCCGGTTAAGGATCAATCTACCTTACACGGTTCTTGATCCGCGAAGGCGACATGGAGCGAGGTGTTGGCAAACCTCCCTTTTTCGATGGAATGAACTTCTCCTACCAAAAGGTGCGCATGTCCGCCTATCTACAAGGAGTTGATTCGAACATTTGGGAGATTTGTGAGAATGAGGGCTATCATGTTCTTGCGACTCGTGTTGACCAACTCCAAACCACTCAACATAACGCAAACAGTAGAGCACATAACATCCTCTTCTCGAGTTTGTCTCTTCCTGAGTTTGAGCGAGTCTCGAACCTCACTACGACACGTGTGCGATATCATGAGGGCAATCCTCAGATCAAGTCCAGACTCTTCGACACGTACCGTAGGTAGTATGAGAACTTTGTGCATTTGGCCGACGAATCTGTTGACGGGATGTTCACTCGCTTCGAATCTATCGTTAACAAGATGCATGCTAATCGAGCTAACTTGCCCTACGATGATCATGAGATGGCTATCAAGCTTTTGCATGCTGTTGATCGGAGGGTGTGGGAGATGAAGGTGGCTGCCATCTAGGAGTCACCGGGCTATGACGCCCTGACCGTGGACGAGCTGTTCAGCAAGCTCAATTCCTCGGAGATTGACCACCAGACCCGGGGCAAGCTTGAGAACCCGTCAAACCCTTCCATGGCGTTGGTTTCTGACCCTGGCGGTGTGTCTTATTCTTCCTCTAACCCTTCACACTCTTCGTTCGCTTTGTCTTTGATCTCTGTGACAGAGGAACAAATGGAGGCTCTTGGAGATGACGAGCTGACTTTGGTCATCACTAGGTTCTCACGGTTTCACAACAACCATTTGAACCAACGACGTGGTGGCGCGACAAAGGGGTGTTACCATTGCGGTGATGCGGATCACTTCATCGCAAACTGCCCCAAGAAAGCTGCGGGGACTTCACCAAGCGCAAGGACAAGCGCGAGCACTGCTTCGACGGCAAGCACAAAGCCAAGGGCAGCTTTCACCGGAGATCCGCGAAGAAGATGCTTGACAAGGTGAAAGCTGATCATCGAGCCTTCCTCGCCTCCCTCAGCGACATCGAGTTCTCCTCTGACGGAGGCTCTTCTTCAAGCGACGATGATGAGTCGAAGGGAAAGGTTGAGGACAAGCTCAACGGCCTCTTCTTCTACGTTGACGCCAAGCACGGTGGCTTTTGCACCATGGCGATCGAAGCAGGAAAGGCCAACAAACGCAAGGATGACTCCGACTCCGAGTCCGACTCCGGAACACCTGAGACAACTCCCACCATCAAATCCCTCTCTCTTGAGCTTGAGACTTTGAGCGCTACTTACATGAGTCAGGATTCCGTGCTCAAGCGTGCGATTAGAGAGAGGAACGACTTTAAGACGAAGTACCTTAGCGCGCTTCATGAGCTTGATTTTGCTAAGTCGTCGGTGGTGGTTACCAAGGAGGTAGAGTGTGATGCTTGCACCATTCACATGTCTGATCTTGTCACTCTTCAGGACAAGTATGGCACTCTACTTGAGGAGGTTAGTGAGCTGAAGGCTAGGCCTAGCTTACTTGGTGCGTGCAAGTCTTGCTTACGCTTGCGTTCTGAGCTAGCACAGAAGGATGCTAGGATCATTGTGTTAGAGAAGGTCAACTCAGATAGCACTAGAGAGTCGGATCGCTTTGAGGCTTTGGAGCTTGAGATCGCATCATGCAGACACAAAAAGATGCGTATCGAGGAGGAAAACACATACCTTTGGTCCATCTTGAGCTGGCTGTCTTGCCGAGAGCCGCAATTGGGGATGTTGCTTAGCCAATGCAAAAGGGCTGGCAGCACGGGAGTAGGCTTTGCTATAGGTGGGAATGACGATAGCATGTTCGGTAAGATTGGTGAGTGCAATGGTTTGAGCGAGAGTGAGAAACCCACCACAACTCCCAAGTTTACCAAGATCATTCCACCTAAGCCTACCGACCCCTCTGAGTTTCCTGTGAGAGATGTTGTGTTTGAGGAACCACCCAAAACCACTCCATATAAGCAAGTGTGGATTTCCAAACCGAATCATCTTCAGAACCCACTTGACACCTTGCCAGACATCTCTAGTGATCCCCTTCCTAAGAAAGCTAGAACCACTCAACCCACCAAGAGAGTGTCTACCAAGAGTGCGGTGAGGTACCACTGTGAGTATTGTGAGAGGGATAGGCACTTGGCTGAGTTTTGTTTTAGGAGGAAGAGAGGTGATCGGAGGCAGGTTGAGTTGAACAACCAGGACATGTACCACCCACCAGTTGGGGTACGTGCATCGGAAGTTCGGAGGCGCACTACTAGGCCTAGAGGTGCAATGCCTCAAGGTGCTAGGCCTCCGGAGGCGAGACCACGTGGTGGTCGTGCCCGACGGGGTACCAGTCGTGACCCATACGACTATGGGCCTCGTGGCGGTGGCTTCACTCCTCCCTTCGCTAGCGGACCACGTTTTCCCTATCGTGGTGATCGCTATGCCCCCGTGGGACAGGAGATGTTTGGGTTTTCTCCTAACTCATTCTTTGGGAAAATGGGACAACACTGGTATCCTTCATAGTTTACTAACCCCAGTGTTGCTTCGTTTGCTCACCCTATGTATTTTTATTGATGTAGGAAGGAGGACTGGAGGAGACTTGGCTTGTGGATTCCGTATGCTCACGCCATATGACCGGAAGTGCCAAGTGGTTCTCCAGCCTCGACCCCGTGCACCACACTGAGTATATCACATTCGGGGATAAGAGTAAAGGTATGGTTGTCTCGGATTTTGGACTCTCGTGGTGATCTTGTTTCCCGGATTTTGTCTTTCGGGAAGGTTTTTCGTGCGGATTTTTCTATCTCTTCCGGACCTTCTCGTTGTCTTCTTGCCGGTTCTTCTTCCGATCTTTGGAAGTGGCATAGGAGATTAGGACATTTGAGTTTTGACTTGCTTGCAAGGCTTAGCTCAATGAACCTTATCCAAGGATTGCCAAAGCTGAAGTTCGAGAAGGATTTGGTTTGCCATCCTTGCAGGCATGGCAAGATGGTTGCCGCTTCCCATCCTCCCATGACTGAGATCATGACCAAACAACCCGACGAGCTCTTACACATGGACATAGTTGGTCCAGCTCGGGTTAGGTCGGAAGGAGGGAATTGGTATGTGGTTGTAGTCGTTGATGACTACTCGAGATACTCTTGGGTGTCTTCTTGGAGAGTAAGGATGAGGCTTTTCCACTTATGCGTGATCTGATTTTGAGGTTACAAAATGAGCTACCTAAGAATGCCATGAGAGCTATCCACAGTGACAATGGCACATAATTCAAGAATACTCATTTTAAGACCTTTTGCTCTTCTTTGAGTTTGGATCACCAATTTTCCTCTCCTCACACTCCCCAGCAGAACGGTGTTGTTGAGCGCAAGAATCGGACCCTTGTTGAGATGGCCAGGACGATGCTCGATGAGCATAGGACTCCTAGGCGGTATTGGGCCGAAGTGATCAGTTCTGCGTTCTATGTTTCCAATCGCATTTTTCTCCGAGCTTTCAAGAAAAAGACCTCTTATGAGTTGCGATTTAGGAGACCACCCAAGGTAAGTCACCTACGGGTGTTTTGGTGCAGGTGCTTCATCCTCAAAAAGGGAGGTAAGTTGGATAAATTTGAGTCTCGGTCTTCTGATGGTATCTTTCTCGGTTATTCCACTCACTCTCGAGCTTATCGCTCTCTTAACCTTGAGACTAACCGAGTGATGGAGACTTGTGAGATTACCTTCGATGAGACTATGCCTTGTAGTTCCACTGCTTTTGAGCTTGCAGGTGAGGATGAGTTTCACTCCAGCATCTTCGTGGAGGAGGAGCAGGACGATGCCGATTGGGGCAATCCCGAGCCGACTCCACCGGCTGCCCCCGTCGACCCTGTGACGTCCACTTCGGCTCACGGTCCCGACCCGACTACTTCCTCTACATGGGGGCCGTTCGAGCAGCTTCTTCAGTCGGTGGCCGTTGCACCTAAGGGAGCTCCAGCTGCTGTCGACGGGGAGGCTACTTCTTCCAGGCAAGCTCCCCGCTACATCCAACAACAGCACCCACCGGAGAACATAATCGACGACATTGACCGTCGAGTCACACGGTCCAGGTCCTATCTCTCTCACTTTGCTCATTCGACTTTTGTCGCTTCTTTTGAGCCCCGAGATGTTGGACACGCTTTGATGGATCCGGATTGGGTCAATGCCATGCATGAGGAGTTAGAAAACTTTGAGCGAAATCGTGTTTGGGTCTTAGTGCCACCACCACCAAGTTGTCACCCCATAGGTACCAAATGGGTTTTAAAAAATAAACAAAGTGAGGATGGGGTGGTAGTGCGTAACAAGGCTAGGTAGGTAGCGCAAGGCTTTTGTCAAAAGGAGGGAATAAATTATGAGGAAACCTTTGCTCCAGTAGCTCGTTTAGAAGAAATTAGAATACTTCTAGCTTTTGTGGCTTCTAAGGGTTTTAAAATATTTCAAATGGACGTTAAAAGTGCTTTCTTAAATGGCTACATAGAGGAAGAAGTGTATGTTAGACAACCTCCCGGTTTCGAAAATCCCAACTTTCCAAACCATGTTTTTAAACTTCACAAAGCTTTGTATTGTTTGAAACAAGCCCCTAGAGCATGATATGATAGATTGTGAACCTTCTTGCTTGCTAAGAGTTTTAAAATGGGATCGGTAGATAAAACACTTTTTCTCCTCAAGCAAGGCAAAGACACTCTCCTAGTCCAGATTTATGTGGATGATATCATCTTTGGTGGTTCTTCTCATGCTCTTGTTGCCAAGTTTGCAGATCTTATGAGCAGGGAATTTGAGATGAGCATGATGGGAGAGTTGACGTTCTTCCTCGGGTTGCAAATCAAGCAAACCCAGGAAGAGACGTTTGTGCATCAAGGCAAGTACACAAAAGACATTATGAAGAAGTTTGACATGGGTGAGGCAAAGCCTCTTTCGATGCCCATGTCAACTACGACTGCCTTGGATGCAGACGAGGAAGGAGAGGCGGTGGATCAGACGGAGTACCAAAGCATGATCGGGTCGCTCCTGTACTTGACGGCGACCCGGCCGGACATATGTTGACTGTCCTTAAGTACCAACTTTAACCGTCAACTAAACAAGGAAAAGGATCTAAATGAAACCAATAGCTAGAATTAGGGTTTATACTAACAAAATTCCACAAGTTTTGGTGAATGTCTGTTTCTGCAGGGGGTTATCAGGAAATACCAAGGAAAGGCCTACATGTCATGTTTACATAGACATAATTACCAACCACATAATTTTCTATACTCTAGAGGGTTCCAGAAGACACGAGAACGAACGGGAGACGAAACAGGCCCGGAGCTAGGGCGCCCGCCATGCCCCTGCAACCAATCAGACTCTGCTTCACGGATCGTGCTCCACCTCCTTTGAGGATGAATCTAAACCCTTCATATAGGTCGGTTTGATCCAACGGCCCACGTTCATTTGAGGAGGCTATATAAGCAAGGCCCATGAGGATTATCTCATCTCATTATTCTTCTCCAGAGCAAAAGCTAGCTAGGGTTTCAATTAGATGTAGAGAAGGAGAGAGGTCCCTCTAGTTCTCTAGATCTAGTTCTTTTAGTTATAGTTCATCTAGTTGTAATTAGAGGTGAGAGAGAGGAGGAGAGAGCTAGGAGGAGCCGGATCTGTTGGATCTTCCTCAACATTGTACTTATGCAGCATCTGGTTCAGAGCAATCTCCAGGTTCTTCATTTATTATTTCTAGGTATCTTATTTCATTTCTTACTTCATTCTATTTACGGGATCTCCGCTCGTATTGAGTGCTCTAGTTTAAACATTGAATTAGAGTAGTAAGCGATAGTGTAGATGTGGTGTCTAGACTAGAGTTTACCTGAGTTTGCGCCCAATCCTATGGATAGTTGTGGTAGCCCCAGGGGTGACAGCTCTGTAAGGCTTTTGTAGTCCACCACATTCGGGTTGATGTTTTCGTAGAGCTTTTGGCAGCCTCTCCCGACTACCTTTTTCCCAGTCTTTGTCGAGAGTCAGGAAGGTACTGTTGCTCCAAAGTAAGTAGAGTATCGTGGGCCTTTGATTAGATATCCCCCTTAGAAAACTCTAAAATCTCTCTACCCAGTTATCTTATTTATCCTTGGACGCTCTTAGATCTTTTCTAGGTCACTTCACGTTCCCCGTGGAAATCGATACCCTTAGAATACTCACGAGTGAAAGCTACAACGGTATCCGCGCGCTTGCGGATTTATCTGTTTGCGTTAAGAAATACCAACAACATACAATTCGCCATCTGCTTGTGTGCGCGCTTTCAGGCGTCTCCACGCGCTTCGCACAAGCAGGTGGTGAAACACATCATGAGGTACTTACGCTTCACTATCGAATTTGGTCTTTGGTTTTCCGCTTCCTCCTCTCTTGTGCTTTGCAGTTATTCTGATGCCGATTTCGCCGGTTGTCGTCTTGATCGGAAGTCCAATTCTGGGACTTGCCAATTTCTTGGGTCTTCTCTTGTATCTTGGTCTTCTCGTAAACAGTCTAGCGTAGCTCAGTCGACCTGCGAAGCTGAATACGTTGCCACCAGCTAGCTGTTGTTCGCAGTTGATTTGGATGATTGCAACTTTGAAGGATTTTGGTCTTGTGCTTACTAAGGTGCCTCTGCTTTGCGATAGCACGAGTGCAGTTAGTGTGGCCAAAAATCCCGTGCTTCACTCTAAGACCAAGCACATTGACGTTCGCTTTCACTTCTTGCGAGATCACTACGAGAAGGGCGACATTGACCTCCGGCATGTCGAGACCCACAACCAGCTTGTAGACATTCTCACAAAACCTTTGGATCAAGCTGCGTTTTCTCGCCTACGGGGCGAGTTGGGTGTTTGCTTCCCTTTTTAGTTGAGGGAAGCTCTTTGTGTATCATAATTCTTTTTGGTTCTTATTTGTATTTTCTTTTACCTTCTTTCAATTGGTGTCTTTTGTATCATTGCATTTTGTGTCTCATTGCATTTGTGACATAGTTCATTTTAAGCTTCACACCTATAGCCGATATAATGAATCTATGCTTTGTTTGAGGTGTTTTATGTGTCTATGGTGTTGCCGAACTTAGACTCTCTTTGATCTCTTGATATGCAATAGAGCTAAGTTAGAAAAGCTTTAAAACTGAATTTAATTCCCCATGTTACCTCTGAAATGACACTAGCATGTGTAGGCTTTTGAAGATCCTTCTTGGTTGTTTTGTATATAGCTTGTAACTATGGCTCTTCATTACTTCATTCACTTCCATTGAGCACCATGATTAAAATTGATCTAAAATGAAATAGCTCTCTGAATAGTGAATTGACAAGATCGAGTTGGGTTTGCATTTGTGAGCACTTCACCGTGTGTTCAAGACTGCTTCCCATATGGGTTGAACTTGAGTGGTGTCGTGTATGACCGAAACCGGTGTGTCAAGATCTTTGGCTTCGCCCGATTGATAAGTGGCATCATCTTGCTTACAACCACTCACATACGCTTGTAATGTGCCTAAAACTGAATTTTGGCTGCAAAACTCTGAAACTTGAAAAATTGATTCAGTTGGGTCATTGGCTTGTTGTATGAACTTTGCTAGGGATAGTTTTACTTGCTATACATGAGATAGCTTTGAGGTTGATCCTATCTTGTTTGCCATGTTTAGTTGTCTCTAGGAGGTGATACCCTTTCTCTGCTCACACATGTAATCTTCTCTAAAATAGCTTCTAAAGTGATCGATCTTAAGCTCAAATTGAGTCTTTATTGGGCACGTAGAGCTTTTCCTATTCTCACAGGATCACATCACTTAGAGCATCCATTCATTGTCTTAGCTCTATGTATGAAGCTTTTGCACTCATTTTGCATTTCATGGCTTTTGTGGCAAAAATCTTGCGTTTTGAGCTTTGATGAGCTACATTGTCAACAAGGGCGAGAATTATGTGCATTTCATCATATTTATCCAAGGGGGAGAAATTGTGGTCCAATGGGGAGAAATTGTGGATTTTGTGAAAAACTTGCATTTTTTGATCTTTTCACCCTTTCTTGGTATCTTGAGTGTGCATGTGCCCAGGGGGAGTTCGTGCTAGATGTGTTGAGCCGTTGCCTCTTCTGGAGGGTCTAGCTTGCCTTGTTGGCTCTGATAGGTTTCAATTGACATTTTGAGCTATGAGAGCTTTGATTGGTATCTTTGGCTTGCTAGTGGTGTTGAGCCAGTTTTCTGTCTCTTCTTGAGGGCTAGCTTTGATTTGCTTGGTTGCGTCGAGTCGTTGCCCATGTCTTTGGGAACCAAGTTTTGGACTCGTTTTGCTTCTCTCAAGTGACCCCGTTTGGCTTTCTTAGCTTTTTGGTCATTTGGAGAGCTTTACCTTGTGGCTCAAATCTGAAACACACTTATGTTCACAATGCACTCATCAAGTGGGAGATTGCGAACACATGGTTGACATGTACCAATGTATGTTCAGTTTTGTGATGAGTGATCGTCCAACACTTGAGTGTTTCAGTTTGAGTGGCTTGAACTAAACTCTTGCGAAAGCAAATGTGTGCCTGTCTATCGACTTATGGTGTGCAGGTGCTATGCCTAGTGACAGTGGTCAATGGCGTGGAGAAGGTCGAGTAGAGGCTTGCCGTGCCGATGGACTAAGAGCGGTGAAGGGCGAAAGCGGGGCTTGGACTGAGGGACCATGGGCTCCGACGAACTAGTTGTGGTGGTTAGTACTTGGCATCGACGAGTGCGTGAAGACATGGAGGTAGACCGAGTCGACCGAGTCAAGACGGTGGACGAACGGGTCGAGCGGAGGCTCATGGGACTCGAAGTCCGACCAGACGAGACAAGGTGGCTTGAGTCGAGCGGTTTGGTGGTTTGGGCCGCAAAACCACCGGAGGATGGTTTCCGAGTTTGGGCCTCAAAACTCGGGGTTCGGTAGTTGAGCCGAAAGCTATTGGTGGCGGGTTTCGTGGGTTTGGGCCTCAAAACCCGGGCGGAGCTTCCGAGGAAGCGGGGATGGCACGTGGCGGAATCCTGGCGGTTGCGTCGAGGTGACGGAAACTCCTGGCAGGAAGCGGGGCCGTCCATTCAAAATGCGGGAGATATTTTCTGGAGCTTGGACTGCAATGCTTAGGCTAGGTAGTTCACTCATGTATCTAGGGGGGTCTTTGGGAAATAGCCAAAGCCCGTTAAGTAGGGGATGAAGGGGTATCCCTCATCCCACCTCTTGAACACTTCTCATTTTCCCCAACTCTCTCTCTAACCTCTCTCTAGTTCATGAGGGCCTTAGGTTGATCTCTCCAACCTTTTTAAGAACTCGCGAATCTTTTGGTGGGAATCTGAGGCCTCACCCTCTGTAGGTCATGGCGCCTTTGATTTCATGATCGTGTCCCCGTTTGGCTCGTGTTCTTCGCTTTTGTGGTTTTGCTCTTTGATTCCCGTCGCTCGATCTCCCTCCTCGCTGCGTGTTTTGGAATTCCATTTGAAGTGAAAGTTGCTGCTATCCCTTGTGATCAAATCCGCCGAAGGAATCGGGCTAGGACGGGGTGAGCAAAGAGATCGATCCGTTTGCATTTTGGCTTGTTCTACACTCCGTTTTATTCGTTCATCTTTGATTCACGAACTTGTGAGGGAAGGATGGACTAGATCCTCCAAGAGTAGAGTCACATCTACCTCAGAAACCTCCCCACAAAGTTTGGATTCAATCGGAGTTGAAACGAACAAGTTCCAGCGTTTTTCGTGTGATCCGCGCAGTTTTCGGGGGCGTCGGATGCTGAAATCCACCCGTCGGACGCTGCCCGTTCCCGAGCTGAGCATCCGTCACCTGGGGCTGTTTCGGGTTGTTTTCTGGGTGCGATGGACGCTGGCGTCGGACTCTGACTCGGAGCGTCCGTCGCCCCGTCGGAGCGTCTGTCGCCCCTCTCGCAGAGCATCCGTCGCTCACTGTTTTGGCCGTATCTCTCTCGTCCGGACTCCGAATTAAGTTCCGTTTGTTGCATTGGTTTAGTAATCATGCAGGGAACTTGATGAAGCACTTGTGAGACCAGTTCTCATAAGTATTTTTGGGTCATCTCTCTTCTCCTCTCTCTAGGGTTTGAGAGCATCACTATCGGTGTCACGGTTTGGGTTTTTTGGTTTCCGGAAGATCCGTTGTACCTCTTGGTTATCACCAAAGGTATCTACCCTCTCTAGGGTTGTGATCTTGCTGTGTGAGTAAGATTGCATGCTGGGGTTGTTTTTGGGAAGAGTAGCCCGAATATTTTCAAGTGAAATTTGAGGCTCCCATTCATCCCCCCCATATGATCGCCATTCTCGGTCCTTCATCTTTGGACAGTCTCCCCGTGAACAAGTTGTTGCCGCTCCCACCAGATATTTGCTGGTAGTAAGCACCAATTCGGCAAGCCCCACCTCTAGCGCTTCAAGCTACTCTCTGCTTCTAATAATCTCATCAATGACTACTAAACCTGAGTGGTCAATTTCTAAGAAGTTATGTAACCTCTCCTAGGTGCCAAGCAAATACCATACTTCTCTTGCACGATCACAAGTGAACAACATATACATATGTTTTATATCCTCCACTCCATTCTAACAAACTGGGCATCCTCCCGACACCTACATGCCTGTTAGCAAGGATGGCTTGGCAAGGCATAATCCCCTTTAGTGCCCACCACCCAAAGATCTTAATTTTCCTAGAACCTTCAACCTCCACAATTTCTTCCATAGCTGGCTTTCAGATCCACTACTTGCTTGCACTTGCTTATAACGTTGTCCAAATTTTCTTTCCCCGAGTCTTTGCTCCCAAAGGTGATTGGAATTTGTAATATTTGTTATACATTGGTCGGCCAGAAGATAGGGTCCCGTGATGATGTTATTAGGTTGATTAACTCGTCATCTGTAGACACTAAATTGTTTCCTCTAACCATTTGAATTTTCAGATTGTGACTTCCTGGTATCCATTGATCCTCCCATATATTTATTTGGGATCCATCTCCTACCCTATTTAAAACACTCTAGCCCAGCAAGGATACTTTGCCAAGTATAAGAGCTCCCATTATTCAATTTGGCCTTCAACAACTTGCTGTCAGGATAGTATCGAGCTCTAAAGACCCTGGCACAAAGTGAACCTGGATCACACAACAGTCTCCAGACTTGTTTGGCCAACATAGCCATATTAAAGGATTGCAAGTCCCTGAAGCCCATGCCACCTTTAGCTTTCGGCAAACACATTTTCCATCATTCCTGCCAATGAATCCTCTTATGTTCATCGTCATCCCCGCACCAGTACTGAGAGATAGCATTTGTCATTCCTTTGCAAATGGTTTTTAGAATTTTAAACACCATCATCACATATACTAAGACGACCTGAGCAATGGACTTGATAAGAATTTCCTTTCCTCCTGAACCGAGTGTCTTCTCCTTCCACCCATTAATTTTAATTATCACCCTGTCCACTAGATGATGGAAATAATGACTCCTATAAATTCACCATTGTGGGTAGCCCCAAATATTTATCACTCAAAGATTTTGTCATAATATTAAGAATTTGGCAAACTTCTGCTTTATCTTCAACTCACGTATTAGCTGAGAAGTAGATGCTTGACTTCATATCACTAATCTTTTGCCCTGAACTTGCACAATGTCTATTCAAAATGTTCGCTAGGCAATCAACATTTTTTATGTGACTGCATCAATATAAGTGAATCATTCACAAATAAGAGGTGAGAATTTGTTGGTATCTCTCTACAAACTTTCACCCACTTTAACTCTCCTCTTTCCTCAGCTTTTCTTATCATGCAAGACAAACCCTTAGCTACCATAATAAAAAATAAATAAGGTGACAATGGGCCACCCTATTGCAGCCCTCTGATTGGTGAAAACCTTTCTGTTTCACCGAGTTAAATTGAACACTGTGGCAGACAGAAGTAACACATGCCATTACTAATTTAATCCATCTTTGGTCCATCCTGAACTTAGCCATAAATTTCTCTAGAAAAACCCATTCCACTCTATCATATTCCTTATGCATATCTAACTTCACTGCACAGAGATCGTTGTTGCCTTTCTTCTTCTTCATTGTATGATGTAACAAAACCGTCCAAATTATAACAACTTAAGCCCAAAAATCGTTACCAAAGCGACTAATTCTTGTTGTTAGGTTCTTATAATCCCGGTAGTCCGTGAAACCTCGAAGGATTTCAAACTTTGCCACATATTAGCGAAGATTGTACAGAGTTTAGCAGTAGCAATCATACATTACATAAAGTTTGCAACATTAAAATACATCAGAGTCTGAAAGAAGAAGTTATTACAATTTCCCAAATTGAAAGTCTTAACAGCGGAAGTAAATAGTTTTGAAGCCGCACTCACACACACTTAGTTTGATACATCGTCCCACAAAAGCATAGAGAAGATATAAGGAGCGACCATTGCCCATGGTCCTAGTTGTCACCCATACCAGGGTAGAGGTAGTTGATACAATAGTCGTAGTACATTTGTCCATCTACAACAACAATGGGAACAAAGCCCCGAGGACTTACCATTCGTGTCCCCGTCACCTCCTCTACCATAGCACCAACAAGCGATCAGACTCTTCCTTAGTTCGGACAACATATTGGTTTCGCGGTCGGAATGAGTTATCCGACCGGCTAAATGTGAGGCTGCGTTCAACATGACAAGAGGGATGCCACACGATCGGCCCTTAAGTGGGCTCATCCAAAGAATACCGCCCACAGAGTGAGGCTCAATGTGTGTGTAGCTAAGTCTCCCTCGTCCGGACAATTTCTCAACCTTCCACGGTTTCTTCACACTTCTTATGATATATTTTCCACCATTGGTGTGTCGTATAGGGTGTTACGTGACAGGAGATCACCAAATTTCATTTTAATTAAGCAGTACTAAGCATATAGTGCTATTCTAACAGGTTAACAAGGATATATGGATAGTAATAAGCAAGGATGGTATATGCATCAAGTAGGTTCATGTTGGTATTTCTTATGACTACTGGATAGATACACAAGCGCACAGATTATACCGATGTAGCACTTCACCGGGAGTATTCCAGGTATCGTATTTTCCTCAGGGAACGATAGTGATCTAACTAGGATTAAAGATATGTCCTATGATGAATCAAGGGAGATTATGATAACTGAGTTGAGAGGTTCAAGATAGCACAGATGTCTAACAAGGAGTAGCTGGTTATACTGGCCTTAGCGGCCCTTCTCTTGCAAGAGGCGACGGGATAGATCAGAAAGAGGGCAAAACTCTAACCGGACCACGTCGTCAAGTTGTATTGAAGCCTTACCTTTTAAGAACTTATATTACACACATGATGGAATACAAAGACTAGATAGAGCTATCACTTTCTACTAGCATCCACGAACAATCCATGCGATAAGAGGTTTACAAAGGCAAGATTAAGCTTACACACCACGTCTACACTAATCTTACTACTTTACCTTGGCCTAAGATTAAAGTACTTTACTCAGAGCAAAGCGATGATCAAGCGTGAAAAGTTGTATAACAGCTAAACCAGATTTAGAACACTGAATACTATAAATAACTCAGAAGAAGTCACTTACAAGTGTTAAACTTACAAGAGACTCACATCCGCTAAGGAAGAACTTCGGAGAAGATTCCCGACAGACCCGGGGCTTTCTCCAGAAGGATCTCCTCACTCTCCTCCAACCAGCATAACACTACTGAAGAGCTCCGCTATGAGGCTAGAGAGTAGTTTCTCCAATGAGGCATGAAATGAATAGGGAGCTCTAGGGGTCTATTTATAGCTAGAGGTGGAGTAGGGGCTACTCCGGTGCCACGTCAGCGATCCGCGTCACCTTCATCAAGCACCGTTGGATCCAACCGACTTCAGAACCGCCTAAGGATCAAGGGTGTTGATGAGGGGAGTAGGTAAGTCGGTTGGGGAGGTGAAACCGCCATATGGTGGTTCGGCCAAATCACCTTGCTGTCCTGTGGGCCCTCCTGGGTCTTCTAGAAGATGGCCCAATACTCAGGGGCTAAGTGGGGGCCTGGTGGGCCCCACCTATGGGTCGGCCGAACCCCATGTGGGGTCTGTGGGCCACCTCTGCCTCCTGGATACTGGTCCCACCTGTCATATGCCTTGGATGTCGGTTCTGAGTTGAGTTGTCACGTTAATCTTCTTGATGTGGGCCCATGGATTCTTGTGCTGTGAATCTGGACCATTGGGAGGTAAACACACTTGGATCCAAGGGTAGATAGTGTTCTTGAGGGTGTTTCATGGATCATGGGGGCTAAGGGGGCCAAGTGGGTCCATAGGGTGGTCGGCCGACCCTCTAAGAGGGTCTACTGGCTCCCAAGAGACCCCATTTGTCATTACCTACATCAAATAGTCAAGGGACATGTGGAACCAGTTATTTGGCATAATTTATTCAGGTTATGCTTGTTTTCCTTTGAAAATGAGGATGTTGACGGTATTTTGATGGTGACAAAATAGCTGTTAATTACCGTCAACAAGATCCCCCATACTTACCTCTTTGCTCGTCCTCGAGTAAAGGTTTAAAAGTTTACAAGACTATGTTATTCAAAGTATAAAGCAAGCATATAGATTCATTCAAGACATTTTGTCATACCAATGGGATATGTGGTATTGACTAACATATATCCTTGAGAATTTGAGAAATGGAACAATTCTTCGAGGCAAAGTCATCTTTCCAAATCATATTTTAGTACTTGGAGTTTTTGATAAATTTTTTCAAAAGAAATCTTATAAGTCATCTTACTCCTCTTATAGTACTCTAAGTCACTCAAGGTGTATGATTCCTCACCAAGGCATAAATATTTTGTCTTCTTTTTATTTTCCTACTTCTAAAGGCTTATGTGGAGCTTAGGTAGGGATGATCAATGTAGCAAACTTGCATCACTTATATTGTAAAGTCAAAACAAGGATCCAAGGAGAAGAATGTCATAATTCTAGATCAAGATGTGCATGTGTGTGAACAAAGGTATTGGTCTAACATGTACTCCTTAGCTATGTATATGATCTCTCTAGCTTTAAGATTACTTGAGACATGGCTATCATGATAAGATTTTTTTTAGAATTGAAGAGCTTTGCTCGTCATCATTTTTTCATTTATGATATCCATATCTCTTTTTGAAGAATATAGGGAGAGATCATAACATTTATTTCAAGAGTATTCATTGGATGATCATGGATCATGTAAATGGACAGTCATGTTTTTGCGTACTTCCAGTGTAGAAGTAGCAGAAAATATGTGGCGTGCATGTGATCTTGATCTTTGAACTATGACATAATTCTCAACAAGGGTCACAAGGTTTGACCAAACTCAAAGTAAATACAAGATGCATTTGGGGAAGGTTTTGAGCATGCACAAGTATTTATGGCTTTGGTAGAATTTTTCTCACTATAGAGGAGTAGTGACATTATGGTTTTATGACATTTTCAAAAATTAATCTCCAAGAACTTTAAATAGAGAGGGTATGAATCATGAGCTAAGACTATCTCACATTAATAAACAACTTAGTCCATATGATCTTCCTATCAAAGTATTTTCCCACTAGCATAAGCAAAAAGCAAGAATTTGTCTTTATGACGCTTTTTCCCTTTAAATGTCATAGATCATGTCACTTTTCAAAATTTTAAATTTTGAATGCGATCTTCTTGTTTTATTCAATATTAAAAGGAAATTTAAACTAAGTGATAAGTTTCATGAAGAAGTTATTTTTATTTTTGAAGGGAAAATGAGTAAACAAATGAAAAAGTATAGAGAAAAGGGGAGAGACGTGGCAAACCAGTCAGATTCGGCGTTTGAAATTCAAAGGATGCTGGCTGGTGGGTCCAGGCCCTAGAAGCACGTTCGATCGAACGTCTTCGGAGCTGTTTGGCCACTTCAAACTCTGCATTTGGATCCCTTACCTCTGAATGTTGATGTACTCTGAACTTTCTGAATTTTGGCCTCCAACGTGGTTCGGCCGAACCTCAAAAGTGGCCGTTTCGGACCAAATTTTTTCTGGTACGTGTCATGGATGTGTTCAACATGATTCAGTGATCCTTTTGGTGTTTTGACAAGTTGAAGTGTCGACCGACCTCCCCCATACTTGTTTTGGAGCATGCTGAGTTCAGTGACAGAGAAAACATCAAATGCAGGGGTTCTGCTGGGCAAAATACCAACAGAACCAAACATTTTTATTCAATTCAAATTTTTGTAGGCACACATTACATTGATGAAAGGGAAAAAGAACAAAATAATTGGAAAATAAACCTAAGTGCCTATCTTATTTTTGGACTAGTGATCTATGGAGATGGAGGAGCAAAAAGATCCTCTCTCTCGATGGCTTGGGCTAGACGCTTGATCTTCGCATTGGTGCTAATGCGAAGAGCCTTAAAATTATCCTCAAGATCAAGGCGTGCCATCCTCTCCTCTGCTGCACTCTCTGCTAATTTAGTATTATTCTCCCTAAGTCTAGTGACTACGCGAAGCAGCTTCTCCATGTCACTTTCTTCATCTTCATCCTCGAATTGGCCTGCAGGGCCAGAGATTGATGGAGGGTTGCTAGTCCGCCGGACGGACTTGCGGGACTCCTCCGTCTCAAGTGATCTACGCACCCCCTCCGCTCCTCAGAGGTGAGAGGGGGGATGAGCACCTTGCTCTCTCCGGTCCACCTTGAGCCTTCTGGATCTGCATCCCTGGCGGTGTTGATGGCGAGTACGAGTGGGTGTAACCCGTGCTCGTCTCGCCGTCGGTGGAGGAGATGGGCGCCTTCTTCACACCCAATTGGCCGGTGGTCGGCCTTTTGGGTGTCACTGGTCGCGCAACAGGCTTGTTGAGGTTGTGACATGGAGACATTGAACGAGCGATGCTCCACTGCCCGGTCGGCCGACCCTCTAGAGGGGAGTTCAGCTGCGCTGGCGGTTGTGCCATGGCCAGGGGAGTGACATCGAGCACCTCGAAGGCCATGGCGTCGACGTTGATGTCTTCATGGGTCTTGGAAGGGCTTCCGCCGAATGGAATGAGCGGTGCCTTGCCATTGTTGCGTGGTGGAGCCATGATGGTGATCAAGGAGGTGTAAAGGGTGATGGTGGTGCTGCTGGTTGTGAAAGAAAGCAAGGTGGAAGGAGGAAGGAGAAGGAGAGGACACTAAGAAGAAGAGAAACAACGTTCAGGGCCTTTGTTTTCACTCAGATCGCGATGAAAACAGAAGGAGAACGTTGCCCCGACGCTCCTGTGCGACTGGGCGTTTGAACGAGTTTGAACCACGTTTGGCCGAACGCTTTTTGAAAGATTTTGAATGACGGAGTCAGGTTTCGAACTTGTTCAGGTTAGATGAGTCAGCTTGTGATGTTTTGGGCTGTTTGGCCCAAACATAGGTTTGGCCGAACCACTAAAGTGGCCAAATGGGCCGACCTTTCACGAGGGGGGAGTCAAGGCTAAGTCTAGGCTATTTCTAGGGTCTTTTTCAAAATTTGAACAAAAAAGTTAAAACATGTAGATTTTAACTCTAATTGGGATTAAGAACAAAATCTATCATATCAATTACTTGTTCGGGAATTTCATGCTCGTAGAAAACTTTAAGACGTTGGCCATTTACCTTTAAGATTTTGTTGTCGTCGTCCTAGAGTGTGATTGCTCCATGAGTCGCAGCGTTGACGACGACGTATGACCCTTCCCATTTTCTTTTCAGTTTTCCGTGACCGAAGAGCTTGAATCTTGAGTTGAAAAACAAGACTTTGTCTCCTAGGTTGAATTCCTTGAGTTTGATTCTCTTATCATGCCATTTCTTGGTTCTCTCCTTGTATATCCTGGCATTATGGTATGCTTTCTCTCTCCATTCTTCTAATTCAGAGATTTGCATCTTTCTGAATTTTCCAGCTGCTGGCAGATCCGTGTTCTATTTCTTGATTGCCCAATGTGCTTTGAACTCTAATTCCACAGACAAATGGCATGTCTTCCTGTATACAAGTTGGTATGGTGTCATACCAATTGGGGTCTTGTATGCGGTCCTATATGCCCATAATGCCTCTGGTAGCTTGTGATTCCAAGCCGTACCCATCTCTTCAACAGTCTTTTGCAGAATGTTCTTGATTTGTTTGTTGGATGTTTTTGCTTGACCACTTGTTTGAGGATGGTATGGAGTTGCAACATTGTGTCAGATTCCTTGACTGGTAAGGAACTGGTGGAAGCCTTTTTCAATGAAGTGAGATCCCCCGTCACTTATGACTAACTTTGGGGTTCCAAATCTGGGGAATATCACTTCATGGAACATTCTCTTTGAATTGGCTGCATCAGCTTTGTGGCAGGGTAATGCTTCTACCCATTTGGACACGTAGTCCACCACCACTAAGATATACTCATACCCCTTTGATGGAGGAAAGGGCACCATGTAGTCGATGCCCCATACTTCAAAGAGCTCGACTTGTAGGTTGTTGGTGAGTGGCATGACATCTCGGGCATTGATATTCCCGTGCTTCTGGCACCTTGCACATTTTCTGACATAGTCATGGGTATCCTTGTACATGGTTGGCCAAAAGAACCCACTCTGCCAAATCTTAGCATGAGTTCTAAATACTCCATAGTGACCTCCATACTCTGCTCCATGACATCTTTCCATAATCTTGATTGCCTCCTCCATATGTATGCATCTTCTTAGCAATCCATCATTGCATACTCTATAGAGGTATGACTCATCCCAGAGATGCACTCGACTCTCTTGAACTAGTTTCTTCATATCTGCCCCTGGTGGTACATGACCTGCAACCATAAAGTTGACTATATTTGCATAACAGGGGTTGGAGTCCATCACCTTGAGGAGTGTGTCATCTCTGAGGAAATCGTCGATGGGCAAATTCTGTGCTTCTTTGAATTGCATTCTAGACAAATGACCGGCAACAAAATTTTCTACTCCCTTTTTATATTTTATTTCAAGATCAAATTCTTGGAGTAGCAATATCCATCTTATTAAGCGTGGTTTAGCATCCTTCTTAGTGAGCAAGTACTTAAGAGCAGCATGATCTGTATAGACAATGACTTTTGCTCCTACTAAGTAAGATCTAAACTTGTCTATAGAAAACACAATGGCCAACAACTCTTTTTGAGTTGTTGCATAGTTTAGCTGTGGCCCTGTCAAAGTTTTGCTAGCATACGAAATAGCATGATGCTTCTTATCTTTGGTTTGGCCTAACACCGCACGAACAACATAATCACTAGCATCACACATTATTTCGAAGGGGAGCTTCCAATCAGGGGGGTTGAATGATTGGAGCTGAGATGAGTGCTTTCTTGAGGATATAGAAAGAATCTAAGTATTCATCATTGAAGTCAAAGGGGGCATCTTTGGCTAGCACGCTTGTTAATGGACGGGCAATTTGAGAGAAGTCTTGTATGAACCATCTATAAAAGCTAGCATGGCCAAGGAAGCTACGAATTCCCTTGACATTTGTGGGAGGTGGAAGCTGCTCTATGACTTCAATCGTAGCTCTATCCACTTCTATCCCACGTTCGGACACTCTATGTCCTAGCACTATGCATTCACGAACCATGAAGTGACATTTCTCCTAGTTCAGGACTAAGTGCTTTTCTTCGCATCTCTGTAAGACTCTGTCCAGATTCTTAAGGCAATCATCAAAAGTCTTTCCATAGACGGAGATATCGTCCATGAAAACTTCCATGATTTCTTCGATCATATCGGAGAAAATGGACATCATGCACCTTTGAAAAGAAGCAGGAGCATTGCATAGGCAGAAAGACATTCGCCTATATGCATATGTTCCATAGGGGCATGTGAAAGTGGTCTTACTTTGATCATCAGGGTGGATTGGTATTTGATGATATCCCGAATAACCATCAAGGAAACAAAAGAAAGAATGCTTTGCAAGCCGTTCCAACATCTCATCGATGAAGGGTAACGGGAAGTGATCTTTCTTTGTAGCCTTATTAAGTCTCCGGTAATCTATACACATTCTCCAACCCATGACGGTTCGTTGAGGAATCAACTCGTTCTTATCATTTCGAACGACCGTCATACCTCCCTTCTTAGGCACAACTTGCACAAGGCTAACCCATTCACTATGAGGAATGGGGTAGATGATCCCTGCGTGTAAGAGTTTCAAGACTTCCTTCTTTACTACTTCTCTCATCACATTGTTCAATCTACGTTGAGGTTCTCTAGAAGGAAGAGCCTCAGGTTCTATGGGGATGCGATGTGTGCAAAGAGCGGGACTAATGCCCTTGGGATCTTGAAGAGAATAACCTAAGACTGACTGATGCTTTTCTAGGATGGTGAGGAGCTTGAAGGATTCCTCAGGCAAGAGTTTGTCACTGATAATTACAGGGGCCTCACGATCGTCATTTAGAAAGGCATACTTTAAACTAGCTGGAAGGGGTTTAAGTTCTATAGAAGGCTTAGATGGGGTTTTGGATTTCTCCAGATCTAAGGGTTCTTCTAGCTCTTCTTCTTGGATGAAATCTTCGGCTTCTTCTTCTAGATCAGGATGGGATGATTCTAGAAGAGATGCAACCATCACTTCCTCTATGGGGTCAGATTCTGGGAGCGATTCCGTCATGATGTTCATGGAATTGGTGAGCGGAATCGAGAGCTTGATGCTACTCCCAAGATGACCCTTAAGACTTCCATCAAGAAATCCATCAAGGAATCTCATGAGTGGATGTCCAATTAACAAATCAAATTCCTTTATAACGAATATGAAGAAATTCAAGAGGATAATGACTTTGTTAATTAGCGGAGGAATGGTCTGTGCGATCCCCTGACTGTCAATTAATTGTCCTGAAGAAAGCTTCAAGAACTTGTTGGTTGGAGTCAGTTTTACATTGCCTAGGAGAGCATTAGCTAATGACTTAGACATAATGCTTACTCCTACGGCCGGATCGTAAAGAGAGTCTAATTTGACTCTATTGATCTGACAAGGAATGGTTGTAGAGGACAAAAGAATGTGAATTGGCTCGAATGAAGATTCGGCCTCTTCTAACCATTCATTGCTCATGATGGAGGCTAGCTCTTGAACCATCTCCTGGATATAGGCTTCCTCTATGAGACTAGGGATGTGGCGGTTCGGAGATTTTCGAGTAGTAGACTTCTTTTGCATAGATTGCTTCAAGGCATTTCCAAAATCGAAAAATAAATCAGCCTCGATATCAAGGGGAAATTCCAAGTGGTGAATTTCTTCTTCCCTTGGTGGTTCAGGTTCGATAGCAGGATTTTGAGATGTAGAGGGAAGAGTTTCGGCTATGCGAACACATGGTGGGTAAGTACCCATGTAGTTCAGTTTTGTGATGAGTGATTGCCCAACACTTGAGCAGTTCAATTTGAATGGCTTGATTCGAACCCTTTGCGAAAGCAAATGAGTGCCTGTCTATCGGCTTGTGGTGTGCAGGTGCTATGCTTAGTGATAGTGGTCAATGGCATGGAGAAGGTCGAGTAGAGGCTTGCTGTGCCAATGGACTGAGAGTGGTGAAGGGTGGAAGCGAGGCTCGGACTGAGGGACCATGGGCGCCGGCGGACTAGCTGTGGTGGCTAGTACTTGGCCCCGGCGAGTGCGAGAAGACATGGAGGTAGACCGAGTCGGCCGAGTCAAGACGGTGGACGTGCGAGTTGAGCGGAGGCTCAGGGGACTCAGAGTCTGACCGGGCGAAGACAAGGTGGCTCGCGTCGAGGGGTTTGGTGGTTTGGGCCTCAAAACCATCCGCGTCTATTTCTGAGTTTGGGCCGCAAAACTCGGGGTTCGATAGTTGAGCCCAAAGCTACCGGTGGCGGGTTTCCTGGGTTTGGGCCTCAAAACCTAGGTAGAGCTTCCGAGGAAGCGGGGATGGCACGTGGGGGAATCCTGGAGGTTGTGTCGAGGCGACGACAACTCCCGGCAGGAAGCGGGGTCATCCATTCAAAATGCGGGAGATATTTTTCGGAGCTTGGACTGCAATGCTTAGGCTAGGTAGTTCACTTAATGTATCTAGGGGGTCTTTGGGAAATAGCCAAAGCCCGATAAGTGGGGGTGAAGGGGTATCCCTCATCCCATCTCTTGAACCCTAATCATTTGCCCCAACTCTCTCTCTCTACCCTCTCTCTAGTTCATGAGATCCCTAGGTTGATTTCACCAACCTCTATAAGAACTTGAGTTTGTTGCGAGGAATCAGAGACCGTAACCTCCGTA
Organism: Microstegium vimineum; assembly: GCA_022036555.1. NCBI lineage: Eukaryota > Viridiplantae > Streptophyta > Magnoliopsida > Poales > Poaceae > Microstegium > Microstegium vimineum. The sequence continues at coordinate 19,479,385 of CM039131.1, read as the reverse complement.
AGCCATGGCGGCATTGTTTACTTGATCGTGTCTCGCGTTTTTGCTTGTGTTCTTCGTTTTTGCTTTTGCTCTCTCTTTTTCCCGAGATGAAATCTCTTTGTAGGGAGTAGCTCTTGCAAATCCGTTTGAACCAAGTTCTTGGTACTCGTGAGGAGCAACTTTGCACTGATGGAATTTTCCTAAAACCTCACGAGCACATAGATCGGGCGATTTCTTTGCGGCGTTCTTTGTTTTGCCTTTTCTCCCCCAAATCCGAGTGTTCCCGTTTATCCTCTCCAAATTGAGCGATGATTTCTTCGGGATAGCTCCCTAACTGCACAAGGATCATGCCTACAAAATTTGGTGGCAGTTGGAGTTCATTTGGTTGAGTTTTGCGAAGATTTGGAGGAGAGAAAACGATTTTCGGGTTCACTGAGCAGATTTCGGGAGCGTAGGACGCTCCAGAGTTTGGCGTCGGACAGTCCGTCGGAGGCGCCAGACGCTACGTAGTGCTGACGACAGCGTCCGTTGCGATCGTCCATCGCTGGGGCTGTTTCGGGCTGTTTTTTTGAGCGTCGGACGCTCCTGTCGGACCATCGTCCGTCGCCCGTCGGACTCAGTCCGTCGCCCTCTGTCATCGTCCATCGCCCTTCCAGCAAGGTTTTCAGGATTTTCTTCGTCGCTGTTTTGGCCGTTTCTCCGTCGTCCGGACTCCAAATTGAGTTCCGTTTGTTGCGTTGGTTTCGTAATCACGCATGGAACTTGATGAAGCACTTGTGAGACCAGTTATCATAAGTATTTTTGGGTGAGCTCTCTTCTCTTCTCTCTAGGGTTTGAGAGCCACACTATCGGTGTCTCGGTTTGAGTTTTTGGTTTCCGGAAGATCCGCTGTACCTCTTGGTCATCACCATAGGTATCCAACCTCTCTAGGGTCATGATATTTCTGGTGGAGTAAGATTGCTTGTTGGGTTTGTTTTGGGAAGATTGGCCCAAATATTTTGAGAGAAATTTGAGGCTCCCATTCACCCCCCCTCTGGTCACCGTTTCCGGTCCTTCAGGCTATCAATGTGGTTTCTATTCTGGGGATTGGTTTTTGTTCTTCCATGGGTCCTTCATAATAAACATTAGTATAGGGGGTGTTATCAAGAATCTTTGTGAGAAGACTCTTCCCTGCACTAACAGGTAAACACATGAAGGCTCCCCGGAAGATATGTCAAGAAGTTGTGCGGAATCTCTGCTAAGTCCGCCATAAAAATGTTGTAACATTGTAGGCTCGGTTATAGCGAGATTAGGGCCTGAAGATACTAAATCTGTCAGACGGGCCCATGCATCACCTAGAGATTCTTTCTCTTTTTGTGAGAAATTGATGATTTCTTTTCGAAGATGGATGACGCAAGGAATAGGGAAGAATGCCAAACAAAATTTGGGCATCAATTTTTCCCAATCTCCTTTCGCGTCATCTACGTGGCGAGTGTACCATCATTTGGCGATTCCCGTTAAAGAAAACAGAAATAGCTTCCACTTAAGGGTACCTGGCCTCATCCCTTGTGTAACACCTGGTTTTAAGACCAAAACCAAATGTACCCTATATGTGAGCCCAGGAAATAAAATCTCACATATAGCCACAGAACAAGGTAATATCAAAAGACAATACCTAGAACATATAACATATAAGGTAATAAAGGATAACCTTAAAGCAGCAAACAGCGAAACGATAACTCCGATCTTTGGGTGAAGACTCCAAGTCCACAGGGACCAACTGACTGGTTGATCACAAGCCTTTCTTTTCCAGCTCTTGCAATCTGGTACCCATCCGGGATTTTTATCCAAAAGTGGTGACAACAAGCGTCAGCTCACCATGCTCAGCAAGTATAACTATGGGGATGCAAGCTAAAAAGGCTGACACGGGTTTAAGCGATAAGCATTTTAAGTTGCTCAAGTTTTATTGATACATAACAATAGAAAATATAGGTTTAAACCCATTCCCATGATTAAGCAGGTAGCATCAATATTCCATCTCATCATCATCTCCATTTTATTGTAAAAACAGGTAATATAATTGGAAAGATCCAGACCGCTCGTGTCCGTGAGCACGGCTATCATGATAGATTTTAGAACTCTACAGAGTTTGTACAACATTACCCTTGAGTCGTGTTACCCTTTTGCTCGAGGGGATCAGCCTCTTAGCTCACTACCAAGGTAAGCCGGCAGGGTTCACTACGAAGCCTTACACTAGCCACCCTAACAAGTTAGTTGCCACGAGGTTTCCACTTAGGAGAATGGGCCCCCCCTTCGAGACGGCTCTCTAAAAAGACCGCAGCCTCCAAGGCACATCAAGACAGGCAAGAGAACCATCCTTAAACCGAAGCGCCCCTCTTGCGCCATGAGTTGGTAACCACTAACAAGCTAGAGAAAACTAGTTTTACGACTAAGATCAGAGCCATGTGATCCTCAAGGTTGTACGGACTTCCTGGGTTGTCTGTCCCAAATACAAACCTTATGGAGAGGTACTGGAGCATAAGGAAAAACTACATCTCTAGCCCCCTCTTCGTCAATTTTAAAAGGTAACTTTATCATATGATCATGAGTCCATCCTTCCATTATCCAAGTTCATATAGTGAGGTTGAGCGTAGCATAGCTATACAATTAAACTTATCATGTTTAAACCACCCATAGGTAACAAGGATATGTGGTACAAGTATTTCTATGTATGTCTCTAGTGTTTGGGTAAAATAGACACATGCATATGAATAAGTGAATTGAGTTTGCTAGGTAACAAGGAAACCATAGGCTATACTTGCCTTAAACTCATATCCTTCTTCAAAGATCAACTTCTTCAAGAGATCTTCTGAAACACCACTTCTTCTTGGTCATCAATGTAACACTCACCGATTGGACAAGATCACAACACCACTCAAACACCTGATCAAACATACATATCTATTTATAATAGTACACCAATCAATGAAAAGGATTTAGAAAGAAAACTACACGTTGCTACGATCACGAAGTCGCGAAGAACACGCTAAACGGAGTTACGATGATCAAGCTACGGCTAACGGAAGATTAGCTTTTAAAAAGGGGAACTAAGAGCTTTATTAGTTTTAATTATGAGAAAGGATGAATAAGGCATCTCAGAGAAATACCTAAGTTGAATTAAGTCAAACTTATATTTAGATTTGAAAATCGAAGTGAAACTATGCATTTTTATTTATAAAGCAAATTGCATAGTATTTAGATCAAGTTATGATTTAACCATGAAAATAAAAAGTTATTAACATAGATTTTAAAGACACTACTGCGTAGATAACGTCAAAACGAAACCAACGCAACTTGAACGAATCGATTTGGATTTAAAACAGAGGAGATATGATTTAAACAAGCTTTTAGAAATAAAACACATATTTAAAACCATTGAATAAATATTTTCCAAATTTTCAAAACATATTGATTTTGGTTTTAACATGTAGAAAACAAAACTACGAATCTAACGCAACTTGTTTGGTTGAAAACGATTTAAAACGCAACTTTTATAAGCATTTTAAAACAATGGCATTTTTGTAAATACTAGAATTTCTATTTTCGAAATAAAACAGAACCGAACGGGATTACGTTTTCCAACGGAGAAGGCGTAAACCAAGAAGATGCCAAGGACCTGCGGTGTGGGGCCGGTCGGTCGCCACGTGGCGCAGCAGGATTGGCTGGGTCCACGGCGGGGGGGGGGGGGGGGGATCGTGGACCGGACGCGGGGCGCGGTTCTTGGGTTCAACATGGACCAGGGGCTTATCCCCCTTCGGCTTCTAATCTCAGCCGTCCGCATCCGGGCGGACGGTGCAGGGAGGCCGCGTGGGGTGGGGAGGCCGGGACAACGTCGCTATGAGACTCGGGCGAAGCTCATAACGAACGACCAAAACGACCTGAGATGATTTAGGTGGCTCCAAGCTAGCGCTCGTTGGAGAACCATATTCGATAACTGGGGTTTATCCATATGTGTATGTGGAATGAAAGGATTAATTCAAACAAAAGATAAAATAGGACCAAAGGGTACTAGTTAAAAGCTACCGTTCCCCGCCAACGACGCCAGAAATGCTTGTTGGTATTTCTTATGACTATTGGATAGATCCGCAAGCGCACAGATTATACCGATAAAGCACTTCACCGAGAGTATTCCAGGTATCGTATTTTCACCGAGAGTAAATAGTTTTGAAGCCACACTCACACACACTTAGTTTGATACATCGTCCCACAAAAGCATAGAGAAGATATAAGGAGTGACCATTGCCCATGGTCCTAGTTGTCGTCCATACCAGGGTAGAGGCAGTTGAGACAATAGTCATAGTACATTTGTCCATCTACAACAACAATGGGAACAAAGCCACGAGGACTTACCATTCGTGTCCCCGTCACCTCCTCTACCATCGCACCGACAAGCGATCAGACTCTTCATTAGTTCGGACAACATATTGGTTTCGCGGTCGGAATGAGTTATCCGACCGGCTAAATGTGAGGCTGCGTTCAACATGACAAGAGGGATGCCACATGATCGGCCCTTAAGTGGGCTCGTGCAAAGAATATCGCCCACAGAGTGAGGCTCAATGTGTGTGTAGCTAATTTCTCAACCTTCCACAGTTTCTTCACACTTCTTATGATATATTTTCCACCATTGGTGTGTCGTATAGGGTGTTACGTGACATGAGATCACCAACTTTCATTTTAATTAAGCAGTACTAAGCATATAGTTGTATTGAAGCCTTACCTTTTAAGAAGTTATCTTTCGTATAGCCTTACCTTTCGTCAAGTTGTATTGAAGCCTTACCTTTTAAGAACTTATCTTACACACGTGATGGAATACACAGACTAGATAGAGCTGTCACTTTCTACTAGCATCCACAAACAATCCATGCGATAAGAGGTTTACAAAGGCAAGATTAAGCTTACACACCATGTCTACACTAATCTTACTACTTTAACCTTGGCCTAAGATTAAAGTACTTTACTCAGAGCAAAGTGATGATCAAGCGTGAAAAGTTGTATAACAGCTAAACCAGATTTAGAACACTGAATACTATAAATAACTCAGAAGAAGTCACTTACAAGTGTTAAACTTACAAGAGACTCGCATCCACTGAGGAAGAACTTCGGAGAAGATTCCCGACGGACCCGGGGCTTTCTCCAGAAGGATCTCCTCACTCTCCTCCAACCAGCATAACACTACTGAAGAGCTCCGCTAAGAGGCTAGAGAGTAGTTTCTCCAATGAGGCATGAAATGAATAGGGAGCTCTAGGGGTCTATTTATAGCTAGAGGTGGAGTAGGGGCTACTCCGGTGCCACGTCAGCGATCCGCGTCACCTTCATCAAGCACCGTTGGATCCAACCGACTTCAGAACCGCCTAAGGATCAAGGGTGTTGATGAGGGGAGTAGGTAAGTCGGTTGGGGAGGTGAAACCGCCATATGGTGGTTCGGCCAAATAACCTTGCTGTCCTGTGGGCCCTCCTGGGTCTTCTAGAAGATGGCCCAATACTCAGGGGCTAAGTGGGGGCCTGGTGGGCCCCACCTATGGGTCGGTCGAACCCCATGTGGGGTCTGTGGGCCACCTCTGCCTCCTGGATACTGGTCCCACCTGTCATATGCCTTGGATGTCGGTTCTGAGTTGAGTTGTCACGTTAATCTTCTTGATGTGGGCCCATGGATCCTTGTGCTGTGAATCTGGACCATTGGGAGGTAAACACACTTGGATCCAAGGGTAGATAGTGTTCTTGAGGGTGTTTCATGGATCATGGGGGCTAAGGGGGCCAAGTGGGTCCATAGGGTGGTCGGCCGACCCTCTAAGAGGGTCTACTGGCTCCCAAGAGACCCCATTTGTCATTACCTGCATCAAATAGTCAAGGGACATGTGGAACCAATTATTTGGCATGATTTATTCACATTATGCTTGTTTTCCTTTGAAAATGAGGATGTTGACGGTATTTTGATGGTGACAAAATAGCTCTTAATTACCGTCAACAGTTCATTCAACTCCTAAAAACTTAATGCAACAATCATAATAACTTAGTACATTCATTTTGTAAAGTAAGAGGTTAAAAATGCTCCGGGCTTGCCTCTCTCGAAGGAACTAGGCTGATGATCTGGGTACTATTGGAGTTCCTCTCTGGACTCTTCGCACACTTGCACCTCTAGTGTTGGTGTTTCCTGTAGGTTGACCCCGATCTGCTCTGCTACAGGTATCGGTATCTCCTCCTACGATCCTGTATGATGCATATGCAGTTGTGATCATGAGACATGTGCATATGATGATTCGATGCAGGATGATCATGAGTGCAAGTATGTTTATGAGAGTTTTCCCACTTAAGTTTATCGAGTAGGTGCATATCTGTTCTCTAGTTGATATTTTAAGCAACTTAAGAACACACCTATACACATACTTAGCAAGTAGCCCACCTAGTGCATAGTATAAACACACTTTTTAGAACTACAATAAACACACCACAAGGCATAACACTTCAAAGATACACCAAAGTATTTTAGTACCCTAGTTTGTTTCAAAACAATTCATATTTTAGTTTAAAACAGAGCTCTAATATAACCTATGTTTCCATTGTTCATAAAATTCTGGGAACATTACAGTACCATTATCATGTCCACCGGATGCTACCATAAAATTTTCAAGCCAAACTAATAGTTAATTTAACCTGAACAAAAATAACAATTAGCTAGCATAATAGCACTTGAAAATACTTGATACTGTGAAAAGTGTGAACTAATAGAGTCAGCATTTTTATTACACCCATAGTAGTACCAGAATAACATATAAATTTTCTAAGCAATTATACCCTGTAATTTATTTATCATAATTATTACAAGTAAGCACATAAATCCATTTTAATTTCTCATAACTATTTTTCCCACAGAACATAGCCTTGATAAATTTTTCCTAGAAACAATATCAACTAATAAGTCCACTAAAACTGGAATCACATTTTTGCCAGCTACAGAGAATTACTTATGCATTTTTTATTTTTACAGCCAAACAAGGAATTAATTAAAGCTTTACAAAAAACTATCACAAAAATTACATGCAATATTTTTAAACTGTAGATCTACTCATAAGCAACACAACAAAATTGGTTTCATGATTTTAGGATCAAAATTGAGCTAGATATGAATTAAACCAGCATTTAAACAATTTCTGGAAATTCATTTTCAAAAGAAAACTTAAAAACACTGCAGCTCCCCGGGTCCATGGACCTGGTCCACTAGACCATGGTGGCTGACACGTGGGCCCCGGTGCAGCCCAGTCCACCAATGTAGAGACGGTCGACCGCCGGCCGTTTCTCAGCACTGACGAGTCCTCCAGTGGAGGCGAGGGCACTGGCGTGCTCCCCGTCACGAGGCGGACCAGTGGGGGTACTAGAGAGGGCGGAGGAGGCTGGGAGAGGGATCGTTGTCGCACATGGCAGCACGGTGGCACTACTCCCCTGTGCGGTGGTCGTCTCTGGCTACGACGAGAGGCGGGGAGAAGCCCTAGAGCTTCGGGAGGTGAAGGAGAAGAAAGTGTTCGCACTAGGAGGAGCCAGGAGGGAGCGGAGGAGGGAGGTCGACGGCAAGGTCCTCGGTGGCGGGCATGGCCACACATGACGAGAGTATGCCGGGCGGTCAGAGGCTTACCACGGTGAACGGAACGACGTTGCGATGGCGGTGATGCGAGGCGGAGCTTTCTGGAAAATGTAGGGGGTGGTGACGATGTGTGGTGGCCCGAACGAGCTTCTCGGGCAAGGAGCTCACGGCGGCGCGCCGATTGTTGCACTCCCGCGCATTGTGTGCGTGCGAGAGAGAGAGAGAGAGAGAGGGAGAGGAAGGAGGCGTGCGACAGAACGAAGGGAGTGACGAGTTCAGGCAACTTGGATGCGAAGTAGGGCGAGGCCGAGGCGAGCGGTGGGCTCCCACGGGACTGGCGTCGCCGACATGCGTCCACCACACGGACGATGCCGCCTGCGCACGGTCGGGGCGAATGAGAATGGCGCGCGCACGTCCCATCACTAGCGCGGGCTGGGCCGACTTGGCGAGCTGGGCCAAATAGGAGGCCGAGGCCCATCAAGAAGTAAAGCCACTTTTTCTTTTTATAAATCGATCTTTTCATCTTCCCAATACTTTTTGGTGATGTAAAACTCAAAACTAGCTACTTAAGCAAAAATAAAAGTTGTTCAAAATAATTTTCTCTACAACTTTGCTTAACGGGTTAAGAGCAGAATCTGAACAAAACTTTAATTGTTTAGCCCAAGCCAATTTAATTTGATTTCTCCAATATTCAACTATTTTTTAAAAGCAATTTCAAACAATGTTGTTAATATATTTGCTGCCACATTTGACATCTAGAGTTTGCTAAGTACTTCTAAACAGTTCAAACATCACATACTTGCACCCAATTAACCTAAGGAAGTGCTAAAATAAAACAAGATTAATTTAGATACTTATTATCATATGAAATGAAAAATCCACATGATGCTCATGAGATGCATTGCTTTGCATATGTTTTGCAGGTGATGATGCAGTGCTTAACACTAGGGTGTTACAACCCATCCCCCCTTATAAAAATTTTGTCCCGAGATTTGGTTACTAACCTTGTTTATGAAAGTTTGGGTAAACGTCACGTAGGTAATCGTTGGTCTCCCAAGTTGCATCTCTCTGGTCATGGTGATCCCATAAAACCTTGTAGACCTTAGTTACTCGATTTCATTTTTCTCGGTCTTTACTGTCTAGCACTCATACTGGTTGCTCCTGGTACACCAAATCCGATCTGATTTTGAGACCTTGGGTTTCAATTCTTATTTCCGGCACTCATAAGCACTTTTTTAGCTGAGATACATGGAACACGGGAAAGATCATGCTCAACTCGATCACCAATTCTAACTTGTAAGCAACTTCTCCTTTTCTCTCTAAAACTTGATAGGGTCCCACATACCTTGGTGCAAGCTTCCCTCTTACTCCAAACCTTCGCGCACCCTTCATTGGTGAAACCTTTAGGTACACGTGGTCACCCACTTCGAAGGCTAGGGGTTTCCTTCTTTTATCCGCATAACTTTTCTATCAAGATTGGTCAGCTTTCATGTTATGTTGGATAATCCGAACCTTTTCTTCTTCTTCATTAACAAAATCAATGTAATAGTATCCCCTTTCCCTAGGTTGAACCCAATTTAAGGGTGTCCTACACTTTTGAAAGCCCGTGTTTGGTTTTGAGTAATGATGAAACCTTAATTATGTGAACCTATTTGTTTTTAAGTGAAAATATGAGATAGGTTGGCACAAGTCAAGTGATGGAGCTAAATGGATCAAGGTGATGATGGTGAAGCTCCAACTTGGACAAAGAAAATGGAAATGGACTCAAAGAAAAGGTATATCATAGGAGTCATTTTCGGCTGAGTGATCAAGAAACTATAGAGAGTGTGATCACATTTAGGATAGATAGACGTACTATTAAGAAGGAAGAACTTGCTAATGATTACGGTTATCAAGTGCTACTAGGTCATAATTCTATTGCATATGCATTTGAACTACTGAGAATTGTGAACTTAATTCCAAGAAACAATTAAGTAAAAGCTAACACACGTGCACAAGTGTTGGATCACTTAGTGTTAGCACATGGAAGCTTGGGAGAAACTTTCAAGTCAGTTGGGCTGAGAAATAAGGTGCAGACGCTAGGGTTTGCAGGGTCCGGACTAATTCATAAGCGTCCGGAGGCATACCCTAGTTACAGTGTACTGACGTGGCGAGTCCGGACGCGTGGACTTTGGTCCAGACACCTAGTTTGGATGCGATCCGAAGAGTTTGTTGCTCTCTGGAACCTTACTGAGTAGGGTCTGGGCTCTGGACTTTGGTCTAGACACCTCAGTCCGAACAACGTCCACAGGTGAAGTTTCTCTCTGGAACCTCTCTGTTCCTACCCGAACGCAGTGTTCTTTGGTTCAGAGGTGCTGTTGTGATAGCGTCCGGAGGTGCGTCTAGAAGCGTTAACGTGTTGACGCCAATTGCTCTTTTCAAACTGAACAGAGGTCCGGATGCATAAGCATTTGTCTGAACGTATCATGCTATTAACGTCCGAAGATTGTTATGGACATGTGGAAAGGGAGGTAATGAGTAGCTCCTTTGTGGGGGGGGGTTGTATAAGTGTTGTGGCTGGCTCTTACAACAACTCTTGCACATTCTCATCACTTACACACTTTTGCTAGCTTGAGCAAGCCTCCACCACTCTACTCTATGTTAGATTGATCAAACACTTAAGAGATTGAGTGAACCAAGTGCATTGCTACTCATATTGCATACTAGTGGTACTTGGTGATCGTCGTCATCGTGAGAGCTCTTGTTATTTTTGGAGTTTGTCGACTCCTAGATGGCTTGGTGTGACGAGGATCGTTGAGTGGAGGAAGGTGATTGTCTCCGGCTCTAATCAATGGATTGTGAGGGGTTGTTGAGCCTTCCCTGTGGGAGATTCACGAAAGGCATCTCTAGTGGATTGCTTAGAGCTCGTGGATCCCTATCTTGTGTTGATTGTGTGGCACCCGGTTACGGGTTAGGCATGTAATGCCTATTAGTGTGTGAATCACCAAGTAGGTGCATCTCTACAATGAGGACTAGCTTGCAAACAAGCAAGTGAACCTCAGTAAAAAATCATTATGTCAATTGTCTCCTACCGAGGACTTCATTTGTGGTTATTTCATTGGTTATCTCTCTCCATGTTGGTATAACCTTCCAATATGTACTCTTTGTAATTACTTGTTTACATTCTTGCAAAGTAGAACACCTTAGTTAACTTTCCTAGTTAAGTGTCAATTCTCTTTTAGTTATCTAGCCCTCTTATGTGTGATAGACCTTTATTTGCTAGTAACTAGAATTGTGGATAGGTGGCTTGCAACTTTGGTAGTGCTAGCACAAAACTCGCTATTAGCCGTTTGTTATACTAATCATCTTGTTGAGTGTTGTTTTAGAAATTTTTAATAGGCTATTCACCCCCCCTCTAGCCATTCCTAGACCTTACAACTTTCAACCGTATAAGGTTTCAAAGGGAACCATCTTGATACTCTCTTGATATCCGCTATTGTAGGAGAATTCGGCTAATAGTAACTAGGATTCCCATGAACCTCCTAAAGATATGATACATGCCCTGACTGTGTCCTCAACGACTTGATTTAGCCTTTCTGTTTGACCGGAGGTTTGGGGATGATAGGCTGAAGTGTGTACTAAGCGGTACCCAAACACTCATGTAAACATTCCCGGAAATGAGCAGTAAACTGAGGTCAATGATCCAATACAATAGTTTTTGGTACTCTGTGCAATTTGACTATCTCTGCAAAGTATCGATTGGCATACTGCAGTGGTCGGTCTGTTGATTTGATAGGTAGGAAGTGAGCACACTTTGTATGATGGTCAATAATTACCCATATAGAATCATTTCCTTTTCGGGTGGTGGGAAGACCACCGATGAAATCCATACTTATGTCATCCCATTTCCAATCTGGTATTGATAAAGGTTGTAACAAGCCTACGGGTCTGAGGTGAATGGCCTTAACTTTGCAACATTGTTGACATTTCTTAACGTCATCACTAGATAGAGATTTTTGTATATTTCGCTTCCTGTTTTGAATTAGAACTTGAATATCATTGAATAATCCAATTTTCATTAAACCACGATTAAAAGTAGGATTGTTCTGCCATAACTTAAAGATAGATTCACACAACACTTTTCCTAGAAGTCTTGTTACTATTGGGAACTATTACGATAGGGACCCCGTATTACTTAAGTTGTTGTGGAGTGTGATATAGTGGAATAATGATAACTTGCTCCCTAAGTTGTGTCATTGGAGAATTTTATTTCTAAAAAGTTAAAAGTTTAGCATGCTTCTCCTTCATGGTAAATAATTATTGCCTACGAAAGCCAAATAGATGAATCTTAAAACTAGCTCATAGGCTACTTGCTAAGTTTTGAGTTTTGTCAACGCTTGTGACCCTTGTTGAGAAGATTATCATGCTCCCAAAATCAAGATCACATACACTCCACATATATATGCTGCTCTTACACTGAGAGTATGCAAAAACATGTCTTACACCCAAAAATCTATTCCTACACTGGGGATAGAACCAAAAATATTTATTAGGATATACATAAGTATTCTCCAAGTTGTAATCAATTCTCTCAAGTTTTATATGTAGGAAAAAAGATGTGGGCTATGCAAAAATAAAAGAAAAAAATAAAGAGAGTAAAACAAGGATAAGTGTCCTACCAAAACAATGGATACATAGATGCTCGCCTCTCTGAAAAAGAAGAAAAAAGAGAAAAGAAATATATATATATGAATAAAGATAGCCCATAGTCTTCATGCCTTGTAGGAATTATCAAGTTATCAAGAGAGATGAAATATCAATGAGCATAGTAGAATTAGGTTAGCCACCAACTATTCCACACACATGCACATCTTGATCTAAGAGTTTGACATTCTCCTCTTTGGATCCTGGTTTTGACTTGACAATACAAGTAAGGTAAGTATGTTATTCCCTTGAAATACCCATAACTCCAGATACAGTTGTTTAGAGCTAGGATATTTTAAAAGCATCACTCATTCATGCCTCAGTAAGGATCCATAAATACCACATATAAGAGTGCCTTGAGTGTGCCATGAAAAGGAGAAGGTAAGCTATGTTTTATTTTGAAAATTATTGCAATACCTCCAATTGATTTTACTGACAGAAGTAGGTAATCTTTTTCGAGCTGTTCCATTCTTTAACCACTCGAAGTTTATGGTAGACACTTTGAATCCCGCGGTACATGATAACCAGGAATTGTTTAGTGTTGATATCTTACTTTATAGTTATGTGTTGAGTAATCCAACCTTTTCTCGAGGACGTGTAAAAGCCTAAGTGTGGGGGAACTTGTTGATGGTAATTAACTCTTATTATAAACCATCAATTAAATAAAGAATAAATGCATAAAAGCAATCAACATGGTAGAATAGGGTTTAAACTAACAATATTCCACAGTTTTGGTGAATTGTGACTATCCAAGGATTAAACAGGAAAAACAACAGTTGGAATCAACCTACAACTCTCATGGATCGGGATAACGCATAACCAAAGTGCAAACCAACGTGGGAAATATCTAGAAGCATCAAGGAGAGTCCACGAGGCGGAGGAGGCTGAAAGCCCGCGAGGGGGGCTGGCCAGCCCCACCCCTAGGCCGGTCGGCCTGGGCCCGCTGATGCTCATCTTCGCACGTCTTCCTCTGACCGACCTATGGATCCCATCTAAGCCATTACTTAAGTCGGTTTTGATCCAAGCGCAACGGTTCATCCCACTGGAAGTATTATGGTGCAAGGCATTAGTACCACATCGCCAATTCAAGGATCACTCCACCTATTCTGGAGTATAAATAAAGGGGTAGACCTGCCCCGCAGGCATCCTATCCTATCATATACTTCAAATCATTATCTTCCGTTAGGATCAAAGGTATCCCTTGATGGATAACCTATTTAGGGCCAGCTATCAAGAAGAAGACTAGTTCTCCCTCTAGTTTAGGCGTAGAATCCAATCTTATTTTAGAATTAGATGAGAGCAGGTAAGGGAGAGACTTGGAGGAGGTGCCGGCCTGTCGGTGCTTCGTCTACGCCTTGTACCTGCGGATTGGAGATCGCTAACCCCGATCTCTCGTCTCAGACTCGTTCTAGTGATCAACTTCTGTTTACGCGTAAGTTTCCATTATTATTGTTCTCTCTGGTCTATGACTCTTTTGAGTACTTTATTTCTACTTACAATAGGAGTAAGGTTGCTTTTATAGTGTAAGCGTGGTGCTTAGACTTGTTAGCTCATAGATGTGCCCTATATTCCAGATCGGTGGTAGCTCGCAGAGGTCACTCTTATAGCTCTATTGAATCTTCTATAGTCCACCTCCCATTTATATGACCTTGCAAGTTAGATGGTTACTAGTTGTGGCTGATGAGGACATGACACTTTCGGATACAACCACAACCATAGATTACAAGGTGAGCTAATTCCTACATTTACACAGTGGTTTTTGGTACAAATCAATTGGTTCCACATGTATATGTCAATATTTTCTTGTAGATACAAATATGTCTCAATGCGCAAGGTTTTCAAAGTCCAACATTCGGTGCATTGGCAGCCAACAACAGTTCATTGGGAAGGTCATAATTCATCCATCTGGAGTGCGATTGAGGTCAATGAAGACATGATGGAAAGCTTATTTGATAATCTTTCAAATTGATCTGGTCCCACCTCAATATCATGTCGGCAAGGTTTTCAAATCATCACGAAACTCAGCTACTATTTCTGTGGGATGCTACGACGTCGTCTTGGGTTTATCATGCAAGACCCTGGCCCAAGTAGGACCATGTCTCAAACATGTGGAGAAGAGCCCAAAGATGGTCCAAGACGTCCTACTCCTTGGCCACCACCTTAGGAGGGCAGCAAGGTCGTCCAACTCAAGTTGGAGCTCCAATTCCAATTCGAGTTCGAGTATGTTTTGGAGTTCAGGACCAGCAAGGAGTAAAACGGACGCCCAGGACGTATACGGACTCCGTTTTTTATGATCCACCCACGGTTGGAAAGATAATTTCATAAGGAAACCAATGGATTTAGTGTGAGGTCCAAATTCCTTCTGAGTCATCGGGAATTGTCGAAACAAGTCAACGTCCAGAATCTGTCCCGGTGTTGCGTCACTATTTTTTGTCCGTTGGGCCGTGTATCGTCGTTGAGCCCACTAGGGGGGCGTGTCCAGGGGTGGCAACGACCCTTAGACCTATAATACCAGCCGCCGACGCTCTCGTTAGGTTTTGGGTTTTGCTTAGATTATTCTGTTAAGAATAGTTTCGCCGTTTCATCGGTTTATGAGACCCCAACTCTTGATCTTAATCATATATCCGCAATTGTCACTTCATTTGAGTTGCATTTTATCTTATTCTTGCTTGTGTTCTTCGATTTGCAGAAGGGATTAGCCTTCTTGGAGAGGTCAACCGGATTATGACACGGTTGATAACCAGAGGAGACGTGGTGCTAAGATTGCAGGGTTCGGTCTTTGTGATCTGAAACCGGATCGGTGTGTCTCTCTCCGACCAAATCGATAGTTATCTTGAACTGACGGAAGATCGGGAACCTAGTTCACATCAAGTGGTATCAAAGCTTCAGGTATACCGTCAAGTTCATATCTACCCTTAATTTCGAGTGTTTTTACCTCCGTCCCATAGTCCAGTGCCATACGGTTTTCCTATCCTACAACCCTTTCGTGCCATAGCCTTTGCATAATTTAGTTTCAGAGTCCGTAGTGTTGAGTTTGTGTCCTAGTACAACATCTTGTTGCTGGTTTAGATCGTGTTCTTTGTTCATTTATGTTGACCCCCCCATCTGTCGTCATCTCTTATCTCCATCTCTATATCTTGTGTCCATATAAACCATGATTCGGACTGTCTTCCATAAAATAGTCATAACTTTTGCGTCCGAACTCGAAAGGGGGTGAATTATTTTTCCACGGAGAACGCCAACTAATTTTAGATCTGTTTCATCCTAGCATAGCAAGGTTCGCAAAAATTAGAATTGCGAAATTCGATCAGAAACATTGAGTTTTCAGGCCCACAAGTTTTGGTATGCTTTTTAGAGCACAATCTTGATTGTCCATAAGCCACATCTTTTTACCATTTGAACTCAAAATCTTTTGTGGTTTTCTCTTGTGTGATCCTTGCTGAGAAAAAATATAAAATGGCAAGATAAAAAAATTAGACAAAAAGAAGAAAAATAGTAAAAAAAAGAGAAAAAAGGAGCATATACGAAACATTCAGTAGCTCTATAATTTGTGGTCTCCTTTTGCCTTGTTCATATCCGTTGCTACCTTTCATCATTGTTTCACTTCCTTGTTTATCACAATTGGTTCTAGGAACACGTATAGACCAGCAACTAGGACAAGTGCTCTGGATATTTATTCAATATTGCTATCTGTTATTGACTTGTGTGCCACATACATATATATTTCTCTTTGTGTGCCTTCCTAAGCTCCACATATATACTTCCGATAACTACAGAAAAGACCCTTGCAATCTTGGTGCCACGCTCTCACAGGTATCACAATCGGTCGCCGGTTGTACCGTCCACTGCTTTACATTGGTAAGAACACTTGTAAGAATTTGGTAAGGTGTGTGAGGGTGTGATTCCACTGAGCCATCAATAGTCGTTAGGGAATTTATTTGGATTGTCTAACAATGTCAAACAACAAGTTTCTTTTTAAGAATGGATTGCAGGATTTCATGGACCGACTCTCTACGAGATTGGATGAAACAATTACAAAAGTGGGCAGTGCAGCCTCCTCTATTGCTACAACGACATCGTCATTGCCACCTCTCGCATGTACTATGGAGCTTTCATAGCGAGTGCTCAGCTCTCAAATGGAAAAGGCGGAGCAAAACCAGTTGAACAACTTGTTCCAAATATACTTTGTTGTGCAGGAACGACGTTCTCGTGTTATGATTGATGGCGAGACCTACAACAACCTTGCAAGTTTAGAGTTGGTTGAGAAGCTTGGTCTGACCACAAAGCCACATCCACATCCATACTACATCCAATGGGTAAATTCTTGGGATAAGATAAAGGTAACTGAAATTGCACGCACTGAGTTTTCTATTGGTTCTTATAAGGATAGTGCAGAATTTGACATAGTACCTATGCAAGCATGTCATTTATTGCTAGGCAAACCTTGGATATCTAAAATTAATGCGAAGCACAACATTATTTCTAATGAATATTGTTTCAAATACAATGGTAGACAAATTACTATGGTACCTATGACTACTGCTGAAATTTTTTAGAGAAGATCTTGAGAGAGCAGAAAGAAGAAAGAACGAGCCTTTTAGAAAATAATGGACTATTTTAGAAGTCACAATTCCTTCATCAAAATTTGAATTGTTAGATAATAAAGATATTGTTTTGCCTCTTGTCGGTACTAATATTTTGTAGCATATATCCAAGAAAGAGGACAACGTGACACAAATAGAACATGTAATTGACACTGGTAAGAGTTCTCTTGATGTGTTGAATTTATTCCCCAACGATACTAATGCTATAGTAGAACCTTCTATTGATCTATCTTTGTCGCATGATAATGATTCTACTGTTCTTTGCGATAAAAAAGAGTTGTGTGATAGTGCTATGATTAATGGTGGTTCTATCTTGGAAACAAATAATGTTTCTGAAAATAGAAATTTACTCCCGATTGCAACTGAAAAATATGAACTAAAATTATTGTCTTCTTTAAATACGTTGGGTTACATTGAGTTTGATACTTTGTGTGCTCTAAGTAGTTTGGAAGAGAAATTTAAATATGTTGAATTGCCATAGTTGTCTAAATGTTCATATCACTTTATTGGCAAATATAATTATAAAGGGGAGTATATGGTGCATCGTGTCTATATTTGTTCAAATCTGAAATCTTTTTTTATTGTGCAACAATATGATCCATTAGAGGGCTGCAATTTCTATAACCATACCATATCAGGATCCCCAAGTTTTGTTATTAAGAAACATGTTATATTTCAAGAAGGGGAGCAATGTTGGCTACTACCTACAACCTGTCCTCTAGCTACACTCAAACCGAGGACGGTTTGTTGTCAAGAAGGGGAGAATGATGAGGACATGACACTTTCGGATACAACCACAACCATAGATTATAAGGTGAGCTCATTCCTACATTTACACAATGGTTTTTGGTACAACTCACTTGGTTCCACATGTATATGTCAATACTTGCTTGTAGATACAAACATGTCTCAATGCGCAAGGTTTTCAAAGTCCAACATTCGGTGCATTGGCAGCCAACAACGGTTCATTGGGAAGGTCATAATTCATCCATCTAGAGTGCGATTAAGGTCAATGAAGACATGATGGAAAGATTATTTGATAATCTTTCAAATAGATCTGATCCCACCTCAATATCACATAGTCAAGGTTTTCAAATCATCACGACACTTAGCTACTATTTCTGTGGGATGCTACGACATCGTCTTAGGTTTGTCATGCAACCTTGGCACCCTGGCCCAAGTAGGACCACGTCCCAAACATGTGGATAAGAGCCCAAAGATGGTACAAGACGTCCTCCTCCTTGGCCACCACCTTAGGAGGGCAGAAAGGTCGTCCAACTCAAGTTGGAGGCCCAATTCCAATTCGAGTTCGAGTCTGTTTCGGAGTCCAGGACCAACAATGAGTAAAACGGACGCTCAGGACGTATACGGACTTCGTTTTTGATGATCCACCCATGGTTGAAAAGATCATTTCATAAGAAAATCAATGGCTTTGGTTTGAGGTCCAAATTTCTTCTGAGTCATCGGGAATCGTCGAAACAAGTCAGCGTCCAGAATCTGTCCCGGTGCTGCGTCACTATTTTTGGTCCGTTGGGCCGTGTATCGTCATTGAGCCCACTAGGGGGGCGTGTCCAGGGGTGGCGACGACCCTTAGACCTATAATACCAGCTGCCGACGCTCTCGTTAGGTTTTGGGTTTTGCTTAGATTATTCTGTTAAGAACAGTTTCGCCGTTTCATCGGTTTGTGAGACCCCAACTCTTGATCTTAATCATATATCCGCAATTGTAACTTCATTTGAGTTGCATTTTATCTTGTTCTTGCTTGTGTTCTTCAATTTGCAGCAGGGATTAGCCTTCTTGGCGAGGTCAACCGGATTGTCCCATGATTGCTACAAGTGCAAGAGCACCGGTCACATGATTGCGGATTGTCCCAATCATAGTGATGATGATGAGAAGAAGGAGAAGAAGCTATCATTCACCAAAAAGAAGAAGGGTAAATCTTATATGGTGACTTGGGATAGTAGTGACTCTTCCGATGATGAGTCTAGTGATGATGAGAGGAAGAAGTCCAAGAAGAAGGCATTGGCAAGCATTGCTATCAACAACAAGCCTTCCATCTTCGACACTCCATCATGCTTCATGGCTAAGCCATCTAAGGTACAATCTCATGATGATAGTGATAGTGATGATGATAGTAGTGATGATGAGGAGGAGTACTCCAAGGAGGAACTAGTGGATATGATAAAGCAAACTTATGATTGCTTTGAGACAAAGAGGAAAGAGTGCAAAGAATTGAACAAAAGGCTTAAGGCTCTTGAACAATCCTTTGATGAGCTCAATGGATCTCATGAGAGGCTAATGGAAGCCCATAAGAAGCTTGAGAAAACTCACCACATGCTTGAAAAGTCTCACTCCTCACTCCTTGATCAAAACAAGGATAAGTTTGTTGCATCATGTAGCATTGGAGTAACTTGTGATATTCTAAATGAATCATTTTTCACTCCTATCATTGTTGCACCAACCGAAACACAATGTAGCACCTCCACTTGCACATCTACTAGTGATAACTCAAAGAATGATGCTACACTAGTGATTGAAAATGAAAA
Source organism: Microstegium vimineum (assembly GCA_022036555.1). NCBI lineage: Eukaryota > Viridiplantae > Streptophyta > Magnoliopsida > Poales > Poaceae > Microstegium > Microstegium vimineum. The sequence continues at coordinate 19,459,958 of CM039131.1, read as the reverse complement.
ATTGAAAAATGATGTTAATGAACTCACTCATGCTTTGGGTAAGGCATATGGTGGAGATGCCCGCTTGCTAAAGTGCTTGGGTAGCCAAAGATTCTCCCTTTGCAAAGAGGGGTTGGGCTATACTCTTAAGCCTAGCTTTGTGAGGACAAATGGCTAGTTTTGCAACAAATGCAAGCAAGTAGGGCATGTAGACCAATATTGCAAACTTAACATGAGCCAAACAAGGTTTTCTAAAGCTACCTCTATGCACTTTGATTCATGTTATATGCTTACCAAAAGTGCTAAAGGTATCATGGCTAAGTATGTTGGCACATCCATTGTTGGCCCAAAGAAGAAGGCCATTTGGGTGTGTTGGTATTTCTTATGGATAAATCCGTAAGCACACAGATTATACCGTTGTAGCACTTCACCTAGGAGTGATCCAAGGTATCGTAATTTATATTATCCCAAAGGAAAGCCTTGCTAGAGATGATAATTGGAAAGAGATCCTAGAGAGTATCTCAACTTAGTATCAACTAGTATAGAGGGGTAAACGATATATGTGATAGGAAGGGGTTAATGAATGAAGAAGCTACGGTAAAGGATACTTAGAACGGACCTTAGAGACTAGCTAGGTGGAAGGACAACGAGAAGAGTAAAGGGACTCCTAAGCAATTCACTTCTACTTCAATATACTTAGCTAATTAACTAGTCTAAACACTATAGAATGTCTCCTCAATACAAGTATGCTAGGCGAGGGGATAGATCAGTAGGACAAAACTCCTAACGGACCGCGCCCTCTTCTTACGGGGGCCTTACCTTTTAAGAACTTGCCTAAGAACACATGGTGGAATACAACGACTAGACAAGGCTATCACCTCTTGCTAGCTACCACAAACAATCCGTGCAGCAAGCGATAACCAAGGATAAGATGATGTATAAGGACCATGCTTACACACAACTTACTACTTTGACTACGATCTATAATCAAAGCACCCTATGACAGGCAATGATCGCATACGGGAAAGGTCACAAGGATCACAGACTATTGATGTGAAGGCTATTAAAGAGCAAAAGCATATAGCAAGACTATATCTAGTATAGAAATGCTCAAAGTAAATACTAAGTAAAGTAGATAGAAAGGATAAATATATTGATAAAGGTAAAGTCTTACAAAGAAGGAAAGATACAAGAGCTATACCAGACTCTCCAGAAGACAACTCCAGAAATCTCGAGCACAGCTCGACTCAACTCTAACTCCCACTCTAGACTAACTCCTAGAACAATCTAAGGAATAGAGCTTGTAGGATTCTTCTTCATGTCTAGAGAGGGGTTGTGACCCTCTATTTATAGTAGGAGGTGGAGTAGGGGCTACTCCGGCGCCACGTCAGCGATCCAGGGTCTTCCATCCTCCACCCTTGGATCCAACCGACTTGGAAACCAACCAAGGCATGGAGGGTGGTGATCCAACATGTGGGGAGGAGCTATGGCGGTTGGGGGGGACCCAACCAACCTAGGGGTGGTTCGGCCGAACCCCCCTACGGCCAGTGGGCCCTCCCTTGCCTCCTTGGATGAGGTCCCACTAGTCAGGGACTGAGTGGGGCACATTTGGGCCTGCATGTGGTTCGGCCGAACCCCCTTGGCGTTGCCTGGCCCACCTCTTGCTCCCTGGTGCTGGTCCCACTTGTCATAGGCGTTGGTTGTTGGTCCTGAGGTATTTTTTCACGTTTATCTCCTTGGAATGGGCCCATTAATCCTTGTGCTTTGCTTGTGAGCCATTGAGAGGAAACACAGAGTGATCTAATGGATGGATTCCAGTCTACACTGTCTCTCTTGGATCATGGCCGAGAGGGGAGCCAAGTGGGCCCATAGGGTGTTCGGCCGACCCCCTATGTGGGTCCCACTGGCTCTCATTTGCTTCATTTGTCCATTCCTGCATTCAAACACTCATGGACATGTGGAACTAGTTATTTGATAAATTATGCTCATGATGTGTTTGTTTATCCTTGATCCTTGGATTGGTGGCAACATTTTAGCTATGTAAAAGATGGTCATAATTTGTGCCAACAAGATCCCCCAAGCTTAACCTTTGCTCGTCCCGAGCAAACAATCAAACTTAGCTCGATGGATCAGGAGTTGCTACTATGCTTCATATTTCAAGAGTACTAAGTCTACAACAATCATACTTCTCTTTTGAATGGAAAAATTATCAATAAAGACTCACCCATATTACCTTATTCCTTCATGGTGCTTATAGATTTATCCTTTGTCATGCTAAATTGAGAGATAGAACAACTTGACTTGAGCACTAGTTTTCTTATTCTTTCACAAGTTTCATATCGGAGGTTTTGCAAGGTTTTGTAAAAGAAAACTTAGTGTTCCTCAAATGGTACTCTTGAGTCGCTCATAAGGTGTATGATTCCTTACCAAGGCATATGTCAAAGTTTGCCTTCTTTCTTCCTATCTCTAAAGCTTATGTGGAGCTATAGGTAGGGATCAAAGATGTAGCAAACTTACCTTGCATATATTGTAAAGTCAAATTTCGGATCCAAGGAGAGAAGTGTCATACTCTTAGATCAAGATGTGCAAGTGTGTGGAAACATAGCAAATGATCAATACTCCTATATGTGGATGATCTCTCTTTCCTAAAATTATTTTGAGACATAGCTATCTGTTTAATTTTTCTATGAGCTTTGATGATGCTCATTCATTTCATTTTTTTCATTTTTTTCAAGAGAGAGCTTTGGAATGCTCATAAAATTTGGGACTTTAGAATGCCCCTGAATTTTTCATAATTTTGCGTAGTCTATGTCTCATTTGATAGTAGCAAGCTAGAGAGAGTTTTTCTACTTAGAGCATGGGGTATGAACTATATGGAAATGTAAGGCATGTTTCTGCGTACTTCTAGTGTAGAAGCAGCATGTATATGTGGCGTGTACGTGATCTTGTTCTTGGGAGCATGATAAATCTCTCAACAAGGGTCACAAAATTTGACCAAACTCAACACAAAGCAAGTAGCTTATGTAGAAAGCTTATATTATGAAAGAGCATGTATGGCTTTGGTAGGAATTGTCACCATTGAGGAACAAAAAAGTGTTTTTATCATTTTAATAAATAAAACTCCAGTAGTCATTCTTGCTTAGAACAATATTATAGCAGCTCTTATCTTCTCATATCATGTCTCACAACAACTTAGACTTAGTTACGACATTTGCAACCCACAAAAGTTTGAGGTCCATAATGGTTTCTTTTCAAACCAAGTAATCCATACTTAAAGAAATACCAAGCTGTAAACTAAGAACTAGAGAAACATTTAGCAGAGCAACTATTCATCATTTCCATAGGAGATATATGTTTTTATGGAATATCTGAGAGTGGAGTAGAGAAAGTCTTTTTATTCTATTATATGCAGATTTTTTTAAAATGCAAATCTAAGATAAGCAATAGAATGCATAAATATAAATGCTGAAATTAAAAACTTACCTTAGTGGGGGAGGGAACCTCCCCCAAGCTTGTCTTTTGTTTAATAGCGCGGCGGATGTGGATATTGTTGCCGCCAAAAGTCCCAATACTGCTGTTGTTCTTCATGCATTGTGTGAATGTTCTCGGCGGTTTGTTGGACGATGTGTGCTGTCTCATCGTGCTCAACACGTAACTCACCAAGGGTGTTGGTGAGATGATCGAATTCTTGCCGCAGCCCACGATACTCCCTCTCTCGTGTGTACTAGAAGGACGCTCGTGCTCGTTGCGGGCCCGATGGTGGAGGAGGCATGCTACTAGAAGTGTGCATGGGATCAGAAGATGCATCGTCTTCCTCCTCGCTAACAGCTCCTCGGGAAGGACCACCTTGCTCAATATGAACAAAGTGTAGCCCCTCCCGAGCTCTCTTGTCTGAGCCTGCAAAATCTCCTTGCCCAATTCCTTGATGTAAATCAAGGGTTAGCTTGAGGGTCCTATACAATTGAAGTTGCCTATTTGGAAGAGGCACTTCAATTGTACGGGGCCATTGTAAATCATTTTTAGATCACCATTGACATCTCTTTTTAACATTTGAGCATGTTTAAGATATTCTTCACAAATCATAGCTAACGGAGCAAAGATGTAAACAAAAGGATATGCGCCATTTAGCAGGTTCATAGATTCGGCAAGACGAGTAATTAAAGATGTGAATTGAAAAGATTCATTATTCTCAAATGAATTTTGTTGACCATGGCATAGAGCAATTTTAATTCCATGTCACTTATCAAGCTAGCACTACTTTTAGGGTACAAAGTTATTTTCATCCAAAGATGTACGAAACGAAGAGTAGGATTGTGAATTTCTTCAGGCTTAGGATTTGAGCAATCTTTTAAAGCAGAGATAGAGAACCAAAATTTTCTCTTGATAAAACTAGGCATGGCAAGGTCTAAATCCATCAAGCATGAATTTTCAAAACCAAGAGCAGCACTAAGATGACTCCAAGTTAGACTATGGTTTTGATTAAACATGTGAAAGGAAATTCCAACATTAGAGATTTGGAGAGAGTATAAGAATTATGTGGTAAGCAACTCAATTCCAAACTCTTCTATTTGCCAAAAGCCAGACCAACCAATAGCGGAAAAGATAGTTTCGAATTCGGTGGTCATACCTGCGTTGGAGATAAGATTCAGATCCAATCTTCTTGTGTGCTCGAAAGATCGGCCCTGAAGAGAGAGGTATCTTTGATACTCTAGTTGGTTGAACCAGAGTCCGCTTTGCTGATCATAGGTCCTCATCGGGGGCACCATTAATGCCCCGATATGAGGTACCTCCTCCGACACTTCTTCATCCTCCTGAGGGTGTTCTTCGGTTTGGAGGTTCTCCCAGGTGTATCGGGCTGAACCTCCCCTTGTTCTTCTTTGGGAAGTATCCTCGGATTGGTGGGAGCGTCGGGATGAGCTCCCACTAATAGCTTGCTTCATTTTCTTGTATGTGGATGTCAATGGGTTCTTCATCTTCTAGGGAGGAAGATGGACACAAGAGCAAGACTAGGAAGAGGTATGTGTATGTGAAGTGGATTTCTAGTTTGCCTTGTGGGGAGAAACTTGAGCTAGGAGAAGAGATCTTCTTGTGGACTAGTGAGAACAACACTACTTCTCTTGAGAGCTAAGAACTTCTCTTGAATGTGGAGAGGAGAGAGTAAGGCAAGGAGAGGATTGAGCTAGAACTGAATTCTTGTTGAGGTGTGAAGGAATGAGCTCTCCTTGCATGGGGTTTTATAGGGGAAGGAAGTGGCACCAAGGGGGTGCCATGGGGTGGTCAGCCGACCACCCCTTGGGCATGCCCTTGGGTGCCATGATCACATGTTTAGTGGATGCCTTACACAAAGCAAAAGAGAGAGAAGGAGGTGACACAAAGTGGTCGGCCATCCCTTTAAAGTGGAGATTCCACTCATGCTTTTTCTAGTATTTGGTGAAAGGTGAAAGATGTGATATGATGTGATCAAAAGCTAAGCTAAAGTGGTCAAGATTCTCCTCTTTAAACAAAGGATAGTGGGGGACAATGTCATGCTTTGATTGAAAGCGATTGATATGTCTTCTTTTTCAAAGCATGACAAAGTGAAAGTGAAAGTGAAAGTTGGTTCCCCACTTTGGACATGGAGTAGTGGGAGACAAGGATGTGTCATGCTTTAACAAAAAATGATTGATGTACTTTAAAGCATGACAAGACAAAAGAGATGTCTCCCAAAGCAAGAATCTGATTTTTGAAAATCCCACCTCCCAAATCATGAGATGCTTGGACAAAGGATGGTGCAGAGGGAAAAATGGATGGACATGGGGCACCTAGGGTGGTCGGCTGACCCCCTAGGCTTCTATTTTTTTTCTTTTTTTTTTTATAAAACTCCTACATGATCCTTAATCAAATAAGCCAAAATAGGGTACATATGGGTGGTCGTCCAACCACCCTATGACCCTACTGTTTGTCAAGTTTTAATGCTAATCTAATCCTCAAGTTTTATTTAAACTAACTTTGGTTTTCTAAATTTTTTAAAATGAAAGGAAATAAAGGTTTGAACTAAATTTAAGAATGGAAATAAAAGATAACTACCGATTTACCTTTCGGCGAAGGCTCCTTGATTTTAAGTCCTCGGAGTAGGACTCTCCTTCTTGTTCATTCTTTGGGTGCACTTGATGGCTCCGGAGATGGAGACCGTGGTGTGTGCACCTCCTTTGCTTTCCAAACTTGCCTTGGATTAGCGGGTTCATCATTCCTGAGTTCTTTGATCTTGGCCTCCGGATATTGCTTCTTTTGGCGCGGAGCTTGAACTCTTCTTTTCGGTGGTTGTGCTTTTCCCTGCTTATTCAGCTTATAACCATTGAAAGCACATTTTACCTTATGACTTGGGAATTGGAAGTGGATTTGACCCGATCCCACGTAAATGACCGCGTTGGTGGTGTTGAGGAAGGGCCTTCCCAAAATGACGGGGACTTCCGCGTTGGCTGCCATGTCTAGGATGATGAAGTCGGTGGGGATGTACTCATCTTGGATGTTCACCAAGATATCCCTTGCGAGTCCCTCGGGAAACCGTATGGTATGATCTGCCATCTGCAACAGAACATATGTAGGGACCATAGGTCCTCCTAACAGGTTATCGTACGTTACCTTGGACATGATGTTGACACCCGATCCAAGATCGCAGAAGGCGTTGTGGAACATTTGTTGTCCAATTGAGCATTGGATTGTCAGGTGTCCTGGATCTTCCTTCTTCATGATGAAGGGAGGATCGAGCAAATAGCCCCAATAGGAGCGAAGTGGAGGCTTACCGAACCTCGTGTTGACCATATTAACATGTTCAATTGAATCTTCTGGTTTCCCAGGAATCTTACCTTATTCCATTGATGGCATAGCTGCTGCTAACTGAGCTACTTGGGTTTCTAACATTTTATTAAAGCTCAATTGATTTTTCATGGCAGTTGTAAAGCTATCCATTTTCTCACCAAAGCTTTCAAGAACTTTATCAGTGGCAATCATTTTTCTATTTATACCATCATTTATCTTAGATTGACCAAGAACAAGATCTTTTAATGAATGTTGGTTATTGTAAGAATTGTAATTATTGTAGTTACCATTACCTCCATTACCTTGGTAGAAGGGACGTGAATTCCAATTTCCTTGTTGTTGGGGTCGATACCCATTGTTGTTGCTGTTATTGTTGTTGTTGTTGTTGTTGTTATTGCTAATGAAGTTCACGTCTTCCTTTGATTCCTCGGGGCAGTTGTTGCCCGAGCGATCATTGCCTCCGCACACCTCGCACCATGGATTGGCTTCGATAGCTTGTGCGGCGGCGACTGGGTAGATGGCCTCTCGTTCCTTCTTGGAACCTTCTTCTATCTTCTTCATTAAGAGGTCCATCTTGGCAGAGAGTATGTCCACCTCACTGACGGTGTGCATACCTCTTTTCTTCGGCTGGAGTCATTCCTCACCTCATCCTTGGTTGATGACCATCTTTTCGATGAGGTCCTTGGCGTTTCTCACTGTATGTTGAAGGAACGCTCCTCCAGCGGCAGCATCAAGGTGACTACGGGACATACTCGACAACCCGTGGTAGAATCCTTGAATGAGGACCTAGTCGTCTATCCCTGTGATGAGGACAGACATGAATGTACTCCTGGAGACGTTCCCATGCTTCGAGAATCGTCTCATCAGCTTGTTGCTAGAAGCTCGAGATCTTTCCACGAAGGGAATTGGTTTTGCCCGTCGGGAAGAACTTCTTGAGGAATGCGTTAGCACACCTCTCCCATGTAGTGGATTCTTCTTTGTGGGTGTAGAACCATTGCTTCGCCTTCCCCAATAACGAGAATGGGAAGAGACAAAGACGAATGGCATCATACGCCACTCCCTTGATAGTGAATGTGCCACATAACTCCATGAAGTGCTGGAGATGAGCATTTGCATCTTCATGGGGCTTTCCACAAAACGGATTGGCCTGCACCATGTGGATCAAGGCGGGCTTCAGCTCGAAGGTAGCATCTCCGAAGTTGACCTCAGGACCCTGAGCTACGTGGGTAGCTGACGGAGTCGAGAAGTCAAAGATCGGCTTCTGGGCCATAGCTTCCTTGAGTGGTGGTGTAGAGCGTCCTTCCTTTAATGGATTCTGGTTCGAGAGGAACCCCTGAGGGGGAACTTGACGGCGTCTAGTCCTCCTCAACAACTGTTCTGGATCTTCAAGATAATTTCCCGATAGTTGGAAACGGCTCATAAACTGTCTGGCTTCACAAAAAGGAAGACATAGACAGGGGTAAGCCCCTATGACTAATTGATAACTAAGTTAACAAGAATATCTGGATTCAATCTAATTAAAATTTCTTAGCTAAGATTTCCCTGGCAACGGTGCCAGAAATGCTTGTTGGTATTTCTTATGACTATTGGATAAATCCGCAAGCGCACAGATTATACCGTTGTAGCACTTCACCTAGGAGTGATCCAAGGTATCGTAATTTATATTATCCCAAAGGAAAGCCTTGCTAGAGATGATAATTGGAAAGAGATCCTAGAGAGTATCTCAACTTAGTATCAACTAGTATAGAGGGGTAAACGATATATGTGATAGGAAGGGGTTGATGAATGAAGAAGCTACGGTAAAGGATACTTAGAACGGACCTTAGAGACTAGCTAGGTGGAAGGACAATGAGAAGAGTAAAGGGACTCCTAAGCAATTCACTTCTACTTCAATATACTTAGCTAATTAACTAGTCTAAACACTATAGAATGTCTCCTCAATACAAGTATGCTAGGCGAGGGGATAGATCAGTAGGACAAAACTCCTAACGGACCGCGCCCTCTTCTTACGGGGGCCTTACCTTTTAAGAACTTGCCTAAGAACACATGGTGGAATACAACGACTAGACAAGGCTATCACCTCTTGCTAGCTACCACAAACAATCCGTGCAGCAAGCGATAACCAAGGATAAGATGATGTATAAGCACCACGCTTACACACAACTTACTACTTTGACTACGATCTATAATCAAAGCACCCTATGACAGGCAATGATCGCATACGGGAAAGGTCACAAGGATCACAGACTATTGATGTGAAGGCTATTAAAGAGCAAAAGCATATAGCAAGACTATATCTAGTATAGAAATGCTCAAAGTAAATACTAAGTAAAGTAGATAGAAAGGATAAATATATTGATAAAGGTAAAGTCTTACAAAGAAGGAAAGATACAAGAGCTATACCAGACTCTCCAGAAGACAACTCCAGAAATCCCGAGCACAGCTCGACTCAACTCTAACTCCCACTCTAGACTAACTCCTAGAACAATCTAAGGAATAGAGCTTGTAGGCTTCTTCTTCATGTCTAGAGAGGGGTTGTGACCCTCTATTTATAGTAGGAGGTGGAGTAGGGGCTACTCCGGCGCCACGTCAGCGATCCAGGGCCTTCCATCCTCCACCCTTGGATCCAACCGACTTGGAAACCGACCAAGGCATGGAGGGTGGTGATCCAACATGTGGGGAGGAGCTATGGCGGTTGGGGGGGACCCAACCGACCTAGGGGTGGTTCGGCCGAACCCCCCTACGGCCAGTGGGCCCTCCCTTGCCTCCTTGGATGAGGTCCCACTAGTCAGGGACTGAGTGGGGCCCATTTGGGCCTGCATGTGGTTCGGCCGAACCCCCTTGGCGTTGCCTGGCCCACCTCTTGCTCCCTGGTGCTGGTCCCACTCGTCATAGGTGTTGGTTGTTGGTCCTGAGGTATTTTTTCACCTTTATCTCCTTAGAATGGGCCCATGAATCCTTGTGCTTTGCTTGTGAGCCATTGAGAGGAAACATAGAGTGATCCAATGGATGGATTCCACTCTAGAGTGTCCCTCTTGGATCATGGCCGAGAGGGGAGCCAAATGGGCCCATAGGGTGTTCGGCCGACCCCCTATGTGGGTCCCACTGGTTCTCATTTTCTTCATTTGTTCATTCCTGCATTCAAACACTCATGGACATGTGGAACTAGTTATTTGATAAATTATTCTCATGATGTGTTTGTTTATCCTTGATCCTTGGATCGGTGGCAACATTTTAGCTATGTAAAAGATGGTCATAATTTGTGCCAATAGGGTGCCAAAGTTCCTGGTCACTAACTTTGGAGAACCCAAACAAGCATAGGTACCTAAGAAAAACTAACTTGTTTTGTCGGTAAATTACAAAGCCGGAGGAAGGCATTGGGTGCTTGATAGTGGGTGCACTCAACACATGACCGAGAATTCTATAATGTTCAAATCAATCAACTCCAACACCAATGATGGCATTGATAGTATTACTTTTGGTGATAATGGAAAAGGCAAGGTCAAGGGGCTTGGTAAGATTGCAATATCTAATGACTTGAGCATATCCAATGTCTTGCTAGTTGAGAGCTTGAACTTCAATTTGATATCGGTAGCTCAGTTGTGTCATCTTGGATTCAAATGCATATTTGGAGTAGATGATGTTGAGATCATTAGTGTAGATGGTTCAAACTTGATCTTCAAAGGCTTTAGATATGAGAACCACTACCCAGTTGATTTCAATGCTAGTGAAGCTCAATTATCAACTTGCTTGCTCACTAAATCAAGTATGAGTTGGCTATGGCATAGAAGGCTTGGTCATGTTGGGATGAAGCAATTGAATAGATTGATCAAGCATGACCTAGTAAGAGGCTTGAAAGATGTTGTGTTTGAGAAGGACAAACTTTGTAGCTCTTGTCAAGCCAGCAAACAAGTTGGTATAATACCCATCCCAAGAAGAGCATGATGAGCACTACTAGAGCATTTGAGTTGTTGCACATGGACTTATTTGGACCAACAACATACACAAGTATTGGAGGGAACAAGTATGGATTTGTCATAGTGGATGATCTTACAAGATATATTTGGGTATTATTTCTCAATGACAAAAGTGAAACTTTTGCCACATTCAAGACTTTTGTCAAGAGGTGTCACAATGAGTTTGAAACTACCATCAAGAAAGTAAGAAGTGATAATGGAAGTGAATTCAAGAATACAAGAGTTGAAGAGCTATGTGATGAGATTGGAATCAAGCATCAATTCTCGGCCAAGTACACTCCTCAATCAAATGGCCTTGTTGAGAGGAAGAATAGAACATTGATTGATATGGCAAGGTCTATGCTTAGTGAGTACAATGTGAGTCACTCCTTTTGGGCCGAAGCTATCAACACTGCTTGCTACTCTAGCAATCGGTTGTATTGTCACCCATTGATGGAGAAGACACCATATGAGCTATTGAATGGAAGAAAGCCCAACATTGCATACTTTAGAGTCTTTGGGTGCAAATGCTACATCTTGAATAAAGGCACAAGACTTGGGAAGGTTGACAAGAAATGTGATCAAGGGTTCTTACTTGGATACTCAACCGCAAGCAAATCCTATAGAGTGTGGAATTCGGCTAGTGGTATACTTGAGGAGGTTCATGATGTTGAATTTGATGAAACAAATGGCTCCCAAGTTGAAAATGAGAATCTAGAAGATGTGAGTGGATCTCAATTGGAAAATGCTATGCAGAGCATGGATATTTGTGATATTAGGCTAAGAAAAGTGATTGACATTGAGGATGACAAAGATCAAGTGCTCACCTCACCTCAAAGGAAAGCTAGTAGTTCTCCAGTGCAAGATCAACAAGTTTCTAGTTCATCTCAACCAAGCTCAAGCAATCAAATCCCAACTCTCCAACCGACCAACATTGCAATAGATCATCCCATTGATCAAATTGTTGGTGACATTACAAGTGGTGTTCAAACAAGATCAAGATTGGCATCCGTTTGTGAACACTACTCCTTTGTATCATCCATAGAGCCAACAAAGATTGATGAAGTCCTACAAGATGTTGATTGGGTCAATGCTATGCACGAAGAGCTCAACAATTTCACTAGGAACCAAGTTTGGGAACTAGTTGAAAGACTCAAGAACTACAATGTGATTGGAACAAGATGAGTATTTAGAAACAAACAAGACCAAGATGGTATAGTTGTGAGAAACAAAGCAAGATTGGTAGCTCAAGGATACACTCAAGTGGAGGGTCTTGACTTTGGAGAAACCTATGCACCGGTTGCAAGATTAGAGGCAATTAGAATTCTATTGGCCTATGCATGTGCACACAACATCAAGCTATACCAAATGGATGTGAAGAATGCTTTCTTGAATGGCTATATCAATGAGCTAGTATATGTTGAGCAACCTCCCGGATTTGAAGATGACAAGAAGCCCAACCATGTGTACAAGTTGAGGAAGGCCTTATATGGCTTGAAGCAAGCACCTAGAGCATGGTATGAAAGATTGAGGGACTTCCTTCTATCTAAAGGGTTCATCATGGGGAAGGTTGATACTACTCTCTTCACCAAGAAGCTTGGCAAGGATCTATTTGTGCTCCAAATCTATGTAGATGACATCATATTCGGTTCAACAAATCAAGAATTTTGTGAAGAATTTGGCAAGATGGTGGAAAATGAGTTTGAAATGTCAATGATTGGTGAACTTAGCTACTTCCTTGGTCTTCAAATCAAGCAATTGAAGAATGGCACCTTTATGAGTCAAGGCAAGTACATCAAGGATATGATGAAGAAGTTTGGCTTAGAAGAATCAAAAGGCATTATCACAACAATGGGCACTAATGGACATTTGGATAGTGATGCTAGTGGCAACATGGTGGATCAAAAGTTGTATCGGTCTATGATTGGAATCCTACTCTATGTCACCGCTTCTAGGCCGGATGTGATGTTTAGTGTATGCATGTGTGCAAGATTCCAAGCCTCTCCGAGAGAAAGTCACTTGAAGGCTACAAAAAGAATATTGAGGTACTTGAAGCATACACAAGATGTCGGATTGTGGTATCCCAAGGGGACAAACTTTGAGTTACTTGGATATTCGGACTCCGACTATGCGGGATGCAAGATTGATAGAAAGAGCACATCGGGCACATGTCAATTGCTAGGCATGTCGCTTATATCTTGGTCATCAAAGAAGCAAAATAGTGTTGCACTCTCTACCGCCGAAGCCGAATACATAAGTGCAGGTAGTTGTTGTGCTCAATTACTTTGGATGAAAGCAACTTTGGATGACTTTGGAATCAAATTCAAGCAAGTGCCATTGCTATGTGACAATGAAAGTGCAGTGAAGCTCATCAACAATCCGGTTCAACATTCAAGAACCAAGCACATTGATGTGAGGCATCACTTCATAAGGGATCATCAACTCAAGGGTGATATCAAGATCACAAGTGTTGGCACCGATGATCAACTTGCCGATATATTCACCAAGCCATTAGATGAGAGGAGGTTTTGCAAGCTAAGGAATGAATTGAACATTCTTGACTTCTCAAATATGTGTTGATGCACCCCATTTATGACATGCCTCTCCTTCAAGCTAAGCAAGGTACAAGTTGATTGACATGTCATCATCCTTATTAGGACTTGTTAGTGCATCTAGACATCAACTCATTAGGCTCATTCATGAAAATCAAATAATTTGATGCTTATATGGTACTGCTATTGCTTCTATGCTTGATATGATCTAGTGGTAGCATATGACATATTTGTGGGCTTGCAATCCTAGTGTTTGATCTAGAATATGAACTTAAAATGTTTAGCTAAACATGGGCAAGATAACCATTCTACGATGTGTGAACAAGCTTGTCCATGGTTTAAACCGAGTTAAATAGCTTGGGGCAAGCAATCTAGATTGAACCACAACTAAAACTTCTCTCCAATAATCAAACCTTTGAGAACATCTTTTATGATAATAGATGACAAAGGGGGAGAAGTAGTAAGACAAAGAAAAATATTTTTGAAAAGTTCAAAATGAAAGCACACAAGTAGGGGGAGCAAGCCTATGAATAAATTGTTGCATATCCTTGTGCATTCATAAGTGCTTGCTTGCATATGTTTTTATATTCATAATATGCTTGTGTGGTGAATGCTAGAAACACAATATATTGGTGCTTGAAGAACTAGCATGTTTAAGTTCTTATATTTCACATGTGGTATCTAGTTCTCTCATAGTGTCTTCAAGTGGTTTCTAGACTTTCATGGTGCTAAGGATGGTTTATATTGCACTCCGATTGGTATCATGCTTCAAAGGTCCATCCTACACACCTTAGCATCATTTGGTAGCATTCACTCTCCCACAATTCCTATTCATGCATATGTGATCAAAATAAACCAAACTCATATATCACATATGTAGGGGGAGCTAATACTACCAAAGTGGAATTTTCATTATATATATATATATTCCTTTGTGAAAGGTTGTCATCAATTACCAAAAAGGGGGAGATTGAAGATCTTATTTGGTTTTGGTTAATTGATGTAACCTATGAACTAACCTATGTACTAAGTGTATGATCAAGATAGGGTGGTTCACCTTGACACATGGAGCTAGAAGGATGACAATGGTGCATTGATCAAGTGCTTCATGGATATAGGAAAAGAAGAAAGAGAAAAACAAAAATGGGCTCAAGGCAAAGGTATATCATAGGGCCATTTTTGGTTTAGTGATCAAGACACTATAGAGAGTGTGATCACATTTAGGATAGATAGTCGTACTATCAAGAAGGGAAAGCTCGTATCGATTGCGGTTATCATGTGCCACTAGGTCATTTGCATTGCATATCTAAAATGAACCTAAGTGACACAAACATGAACTAAAATCCAAGAAATATATTGTAAAGGGTAATAAAGGTGGACAAAGGTATGGATCACAAGGTGTTAGCACATGAAAGCTTGGAGAAGAAGAGGCAGCTCGGCTTGGCACTCAGAAAGGCTCCGGACGCTGGGTCCGGACGCAGGCGAGATGTCGTCCGGACCATTGGACACACGACCGGAGGAACACCCTAGCCTCGGCCTATCTGGACAGGAGGTCCGGATGCTGATAAAGGTTCGGACGCGAGGCTCCGGACGTAGGGTCCGGAGCTCTGCGCTCTCTAGACTCCTCGGGTGCATTTATTCGGACGCTGAGTAGTGTCCGGACGCTAGACACCGGATGCACGACCGGAATCTTGGAGCTCACTGGACCCACTCTGTGTAGAGTCCAGACGCAAGGCGATGGTCCGGACCCTACACTGTTGCGCGCGTCCGGAGGTGACACGTCAGCACTAGGAAGGGTGCCAACGGGCAGATTCAAAATGGAGGAGGGTTCGGACGTGCACGCGATGGTCTGGACCCCCCATGCAACTTGCGTCCGAAGTCACGCAGAAAATGGTGCAAAGGGGAAAAACGGGTAGCTCGGTTTGGAAATCTATTTAAGTGGCTTGGCCGGCTCCTAGGGCTCTCTCTTGCACCTCCCATTCATTTGATACACTTGTGCTTTCTTGAGATAGCCCCCAACTCATACTCTTCAGTCTTGTTGCATACTTGTGAGAGTTTGAGTGATCCAGGCGCTTTGATCATTGCATTGCATCTTAGTGGCACTTGGTCATCGTCATCGCCGTGGAGTTTCTTGTTATTCTTGGTGTTTGCCAACACCTAGACGACTTGGGCGATTGAGGAAGCTTCGGCGCATTTGGTGATTGTTTGCGGCCGGCTTCCACGACTTGTGAGAGGGCTTGTACCCACCTCGGCGGAGCGCCAAAGGGTAACTCTAGTGGATTGCTCGTATCATTGAGTTACTCTCATTTGGGTGGATTCTTGTGGTGCCCGAGTTAGTGGGCCACGCTTGTGAAACGCCTATTAGCCACCGAATCACCATTTGAGTAGTCAACACAACGGGGACTAGCTTGGTGGCAACCAAGTGAACCTCGGGAGTAAAATCAATTGTCATCTTGTCTCCCGGCTACTCTTTGGTATTCATTGTGATTGGCTCTCTACATTGACATCCATACATCACAAGGCATCGGTATAGCAATCACCCTCCTTGCATTATATTCTTTCATATCTTGTCTAGTTAGCTTGCTAGTTAGTCTCTTTTTAGTTGTTCTTGCTAGCTTGTGTTAAGTGCCTTAGGTTCTTGCTATTGATTGTTAGGCACTTAACTAACTAGAATTGCATTGGATAGGTGGCTTTGCACCCCAAGTAGAGCTAGAGCAAAAGCTTCGCTTAATTGTTATCTAACCTTTTGCTCTAGTGATTTGTAGAATTTTTATTAGGCTATTCACCCCCCCTCTGGCCATCTAGGACCTTACAAGGGCCACCTTGCACTCCTATGACTTTGACTCCATCTAGATTGATTCGACGACACCAGATTTGAGGATTTAAGCTAAGCAACAAGGCTTGTTCACCGGGGAAATTGGATAACTCCCTCTCGCACATCCATACCTAAATCCTGTGCGCACAAGATCCGCGTGGCTAGAAGAGAAGGCATAGAACACTACTTGAGCAGTCTGCTGCACCTTGGAATGCAGGCAGAATGTGTTTCTTATAAAAACATTGAATATACGAGTTGCAAAGACTTGTTGTAAATGTGTCCGAGAGTTTTTGGCAAAAAGAGAAGCACTCAATGTTCTAGTGATAAGCACCGGGTGGTCTCGCTCTCCAAGTGCCACCGTTAGACTATCCTCTTAGCAAATCAATGCATCCCAATGTTGTGCGCCAATATGTCTAGTGCACGTAAATTTTCCACAGTTGGACGGCCAATAGTGCTTTTTTATGTATACGCTCATTTTGGGACTGGTCAGTAGGACTAATGCCATTGTGCCAAGTCTCATCAAGAGAAAAGAACATGTCAAAATTTATGGATATGAAGCATGAAATATTAGAATTTGCACCCAACATAATAAAAGGATAAGTTTTGAGTCATCCCACAAAACGCTAGAGTATCAAGTAATTATTTGTACCCTAAAAGATAATCAAGATTCCTATGTATTTAGAAGGGTAAATGGTGTGGGAAGGAAAACCCAAAAAGGGAAGAAGTAAGAAACATCTTCAACTCGAATGATGAATCAAAATGTGGTAAACCTCATTTGGGATTAGAGATTGAGGTTTCAAGGAAATTTGTAGCTAGCGGATTTAGAGGGATATCCAAGAGAGGTTGACACACAAGTAATAGTGGTAGAGTGTATGGGAGGACACTATTTGGGGAGGGTTGGTGGCGAGGTAACTAAAGTCCCTAAAGGCATCTAGGCCCTAGAAGTTTCGATGATCAACGACAATGCAAGGTTATTGTGACTAACTGTTGATATCTCTTAGAGCAAACGAGTAAATTAATTATCCGCAAGCGCACAAATAAATACGGATGTAACACTTCACCGAGATAACCCAGTTTTAAATATCAAACCCAAAGGAATGGTGTATGAGGAAGACTAAGTATATATTAACTTAACCCGTTTCACAAACAAGTATAGATAACTATTGATAAGAGGAGAAAGAACCAAGGACTATCTAGTTCTGGTCACTGGGTAAGCGTTATCTTTTATGATCTTTAAGGTTGATGACTTAAATAAGAGCATAAAACAGAGTTCTCTCCTACCAAGCACCTATATGTTTGTCAAACCTATTACGGGAAACGGACTACAGAGGAATCAACGTAGCTATAAGAGTCACATACGCGAGCTAATGTTATCCAGAAAATCATGGGACAATCACAAGTAAACTTAGCCTAGGCACCACGCCTACACTACAAATTACTACTTAATCAAGAAGCTATCAAGATCAAAGCACTCAGGAAGAGTTGCAACAATAAAGAACAATAAGGATAAATTACTTACTTGAACCAGAAGTCGACTACCAAGGTATCTCAGAATACACATCCTGGGTGAGAGGATCTGATCCCAAAGAATACAACAATGAACAAGCACTGACGGGCTGGAACTCCTCCAGAACTACACTCTCCAACTCTAAATCTCTAATCTCTAAATAGAGCCAGATCTACATGGAACTAGTCTCTCTTGATTGTTGGCCTAGATCTACTAGATAGGAGTTATGGATTCATGGTCTTGAGATTCTAATCTGGCTTGGCTCCAGGAGGGGGGTATAGGGCTCTATTTATAGCCTAGTGGGATAAACGACGATCGTTGGATCAAACTGACTTAACGTATGGCCTAGATGACTCCTCTAAGGCGGTGGAGGAAGCTTCCAGAAGGCAGTGGCAAGTGGGCCCATGGGGGTGCCGCCCGATCCCACCACATGCCGGCTGGCCCCACAGGTAAGGGTCTCGGGCCCTGCTTCGCTCCGGTGTCTTCTGGGTCCTTCTTGAGTCCGATGACAACTATATCTCCACGTGATTTCTTCTATATTTATTCTGATTTCCTTTCCTTATTATGCTTTTCTGGAATAGTCCCTGGAAAATAATAGAATACCAAAACTCGTGGAATTTGTTATATAACCCCCTATATTTCTATTATTTTATATGTGATTGATCCATTTATCATGTTTATAATTGTCTAAAAAGTTGACGCTATCGACCGTCAACAAGCTCCCCCAGGCTTACCCTTTGCTAGTCTCTAGCAAAGCCTATCTAATAAACTTGGATCATGAGTTTTTGCAATGCTTTCATACCTAAAGAGTTCACATGCTTTCAAACAAAAATTCTTCTATGAATTAGAAAAAACTACTCTAACTTTCGAACTTACCCGTATAACCTTTAACCATGGGGATTTAACTATCACTTGGGTCTTGAGCAATGAAAGACAGAGCAATCGAATCAGGCACTATGTCTCAAACTCTTCACTCTACCAAAATTCTGGGTTTTGTGATGTTTTCGAAATAAAACTCAGAGCTTAATTGTATGACACCCTCAAGTCTCTTATGTATGTGGTATTTGTGGATCTTACTGAGGCATTAATAATGGCATGCCCTCCTATACTAGTAAATGTAGTGGAGTTCATAGGAATGGCTTAACAAGGTTAGCATACTTACTTTGTATATATTGTAAAGTCAAACAATAGATCCACTAAGAGTCAAGTCATACAATTAAACAAGATGTGCATGTGTGTGGATATGAACAATATATGGTGGATATATGGTGGTGATGGTGAAAACCTAATTCTACTTTGCTCCTTGAAATGAATATCTCTTTTGGAATTTGGAAATTTTGAACAATCATGGCTAGAGAGTATGAGCTATCTTATTATTTATTTATTTTTCTGAGAGGTGCGTCAGACACTTGTCCATTTTTAATTCCTCTCTTTCTTCTTCTCTTTTTTTTCTTCTCTTTTTTTCAATAGCTTTTGCATAGCTCATACCTTCATCACCAAGAAAAAATGCTAAGAGAATATAACAAGAACTTTGGAGCATTTATTGAATGAATGGAAATGGAATGACTATTTTTGGTGGTAGTTACTCTCAGCGTAAGAGTAAGACCTTTTTCTGGTGGATGAAATGGCATGTTGTTGCACCTACTCTAGTGTAGAGTAGTGCATATTTGGGTGGCGTGTACGTGATCTTGATTTAAAAGCATGACAAGACTCTTCACAAGGTCTAAAGGTTGACAACACTCAATACAAAGACAAGTAGCATGAATGAGTCTTCCTAACCTAGATGTATATAAATGTATATGACTTTGGTAGGAATTTCAACTATGTCATACAAGAGCTCATCATGTAAGATTTTGAATTTTCAAAAGATAAATCACCAAAACTTAGTAGCTAGACTTTCATGTCATATCTCCCAACCACCTAGACTTTGTTTAAGTATATGCCTCCACAAGTTTTAGGTTCAGAGTAAATTCTTATATTAAAGCAGTTCTAACCAAAACTCAGGAGAATTTAAGTTTTAAAACTAGGTACTTCTAAGGAATTATGACAGAGAAACTATTCATCATATCCAAGACAAACTTATTGTCCATAGCTTTTATTGACTCTAAACAAATTAAACACACACCCTAACTAACATATCTTTATTTAGGACTCTTAAGACTCGACAGACATGGGCCTTCATGTGCCCACATATTTTTGGCATTTTTAAGTTTCTTGTGATACTATAGTGAACCTTCATGTGCTCACATTTTTTTTGCAATTTTATGACTATAAGATAGACGTGATAATTGCATAAGTATACTTACCTGATAACTAGGGGATGTCCTCCCCCAAGCTGGATGTTTGCTATGGTTGATTCAAATGATCTTCAGAGTCTGCTTCTCAGGTAGCTCCTGATTGGACTCACTCTTTTATGATGCTTTTAATCCTGCATGGTTATACTCCAACAAGAACAAACAAAACTTGAGGCTTCATTATGATAAGAGGTCAGCGGTCAGCCAAAAGAGTAATTGAATATTCTTATGAGCTAATTTAAACTTTAATCGATTCTAGTAGGAATTAAATATCTCATCTCTTTTTAGGATTTTCTATTTTATTATGCAAGAGAAATAAAATTATTTTTAGCCACCACAGTAAATTTCCTTATGGTGTTACCATAAGCTCTCCCGTGGGGCTTTATTTTTTTATGATGCAGATGACTAATGCAATATTTTTATGCCTCCACGGTAAACAGTTGGAAAACTTATTCATATGGGGCTTAAAGATTTTTTCTTTTTATAATGCACTGCAATGTAGAAATGGGAATATGCTATGATTAAGATTCTTATGCAATGGAGGATATGAGGAATGAGAAAAATACTAGGAATACCTATAAGTGATATGCTAGAATGCAACTAATGCAATGTAGAAGTAAATATGCAGATAACTTATTAGGTTTACCTTTCGGCCAAGGTTCGGAGATTTAGGTCCATCAAACCGGACATCTCTTCTGGTTCAAATATCTTCAGGAGCGTTGTCCAATCTTGATGAGAACTTGGATGTTTGCTCACCTTGTGTTGATTTTTTATGAGGTCTCTTTCTTCTTCCACCCTTTCTTAGTCTGAGGTTTCACTTCCTTTGATTCACTGTTTTGAGGTTTTGCTTCTTCTATGCTCTCTGTCAAGTGATACATCCTCTATTGGTGGTACAACTTTCTTCCTCAGGAGATCTTTTATATTCATTATTCATATGTTGACTTTCTCGAGAGCAATGCTTCCTTGTCTTCTCATAAGTGGTGTGGCTACTGAAGTAGCAATATGTCCTCTCTTCTGGAAATTGGAAGTGGTCCTCTCTTGATTTCATGATTGTGCTAGTGGTGTTGAGGAAAGGTCTTCCTTGAATGAGGTGGATTTCATCTTTATCTCTCATATCCAAAACCATGAAGTCAGCGGGAATATAGTGATCTCTGATCATGATGCCTTTTGCTATTCCCTCTAGAAATAGGAATCATTGGTCCGCTAGCTGTAGTTGCACATATGTCTGGTACAGGGGTCTACTTCCATATAAATGTTGATAGGCTACCTTAGACAGTATGTTACCACTTGATTCAATATTGCAGAATAACTTGTATAATGTACTTTCCTTGATCTTGCAATCAATGGTAGGTACTCTTGGATCACCCAGCGTAGCAAGGTATTGTGATAGGAGTTGATCATACCTTGAATCAATAGTGTTGATCATCTGGGTCTTCTCTTAGTTGTTGAGCTTTACTCTTCCTCCTTCTATTGTTGATGTTCTTCTTTCTTGTAGCAACAATTGTATCCTCGTAGATGTACGACCTCTAAGGATGAGTAAGAGCCTTGAGTGTATGCTTCATGAAAG
Organism: Microstegium vimineum; assembly: GCA_022036555.1. Lineage (NCBI taxonomy): Eukaryota > Viridiplantae > Streptophyta > Magnoliopsida > Poales > Poaceae > Microstegium > Microstegium vimineum. The sequence continues at coordinate 19,438,490 of CM039131.1, read as the reverse complement.
TGAACCTATCCTTTTCATCCTTGATCGTGAAACTGGTCTTGACGCTATCCATGTAGATGATGGCATTAGCTATTCTTAAGAATGGACGTCCCAAGATATAATGAGTGATTTCTCATCTCCGCCCGTTTCTTCAATCACAAGGTTTACCAGTACGAACGAGTGTCCAACTCGTATGCTGATATATTAAGGAATTCTCTTGGGGTAGCATAGTGTCTGATCCGCAAGCTTGACACGATGTTGACACTTGCTCCAAGGTCACAGACAGCTTCTTCAAGAGTGTAATGCTCCAATGGAGATTGGGATGACAGTCTCCCTGAATCTCCTATATTCATTGATAGAGTGTCATCCACCCATGCTCTTGATGGCATGGTGAAGAAGTTTCCTGCTCATATAAACAAGGCAGAGATCAAGTGCGTGGGCTCTGTTGGTGGGAAAACACCAACATAACCAAAATTTTATTCATTCTTCTCTAGCCTAAACATATTAAGAAAAATTGAGTATTTTGTTTAACCATAACATGGGTGATGAGTTCAAAATATAAGTATGAATGTAGCACTTCAACAACACTTAGCAAATCAGATTGCTTAAGCACAAGGAAGGATTTATTTATGAATAATGTATAAATTTTATATGATTGAGATTATCATCTTCCAAAGTTGGATGTGCAACATTTCAGCCCATATGGTTAAATTTGTGAGGACAAGAATGTGGTACTAGGAACAAGTTTTAAAGAACTAACATGTTGAGTTTATGAGGTTGGATCAAATAAAGTTATAGCTCAAACATGTTTAGATCTTTATAAATGTAAATACTAGAATCAAAGGAATGCTTTTAGAGTGATGATTACTTACCTTTAATTTTGTTGAAGAATGATGACGTTGTAACACTTCATGGAAGCTTCCTTTGATCGATTGATTTTGCTTTAATAGCTTGTCTCCTTTGTTCCACTCTATTCTCATCCTTGTTCTTCTCATCTTATTGGTCTTGTCTTGAAATTGTGTTCATCTTCTTCCATGGATACTTGTATTCTTCTTGCTCCATGGAATTCATCTAACATGATGAATTAGATGTGTCTCCCTTGTGAAAGTTGTTGAAGTTCATGTGTCTCTCTTCGTCTCCGTATGAGTTCATCTCTAGACTTTCCTAATTTGATTTGAAAGTTTTCCTGCAGGGGTTAGTCCAAAAAAATATCCAATATCTACTACAACATACTATCAGTTCAAAAATCAACCTAGACACCACGTCTAATTTGACTTAGGAAGACATTTTAACCTAAGCACCACGCTTAATTTAGAAGCCTTTTGAAGTAATATCCAAATACCTTTTGATTTAAACTAAGCACCATGCATAATTTCAAAGATATATGGAAATTCTTCAAAACCTAAACATACACTATAGCAAACAAAGTTAGCATGAAAGTACTATGGAGATTTACTCATGCGATGATGAAAGAACATGATTAGCAATTTAGCAATTTGAGCATGCCTTAAGGTAAGGACAACATAGGTAATGCAGCAACATGGCAAAAGATATTTTTATGGCAGTTTATCCCCCAAGCTTGAATTTTTCAAAAATCAAGATTGGATGAATGTTATTCAAAGTTGCATGATGATTGGACATACCTTATGCTTGTTGTTCCTTTAATATTTCTGCTCCAAACCTGGAAAGGTTAGTAACAAGAATACCCGAAGTAATATAATATATCTTAATGCTCATTTCACAAGGCAACGAAAAGGTGAATATTTATGTTAGGATCTAAGTGATGATGGTTTTAGGACATTACGTTGTCTTAGGGAAACCTTTTAAGACACAACGAGATCTGCAATATTTATGATAAACATATGCATCGACAACTACCCTTTTGAAGTTTTTGTAGACAGAAAGGTTAAGGGTGTTGAACATGTCATATATGGCAATGATAGAGAGACTAAATGGTATAGAATGGGTCTCATCCAGAGCCTCCTCTATAAAAAGATAAGTAATGTTTTTGGCAAAAAAGGATTGTTTTTTATATTTATCGAATATGGACGTAGCTCATATTCATTAAAAAGGATATGCTTAGCTGATTGTGCTAGACTAGAGTTTTCATCCATGTGGTAATCGTAAAAGTAGGGTAGATTGGAATCTATGTGCTCGATAAACGAAACTATAGAATCCATAAGGTAACAAAGAAAAATAAAAGTATAGAAATAAGGTAGATTAGAATTTTTGTGCTCGATAAACAAAACTACAAAATCCATAGAAAATTAAAAAGAAAGATAAAGTATAATACAATATTAAGCTAAACTTAAAGTCAATCTCAAAGAAGAAACACACGTTTCCCGGCAACGGCGCCAGAAATGCTTGTTGATATTTCTTAGAGCAAACGAGTAAATTAATTATCCACAAGCGCACAGATAAATACCGATGTAGCACTTCACCGAGATAATCCAGTTTTAAATATTGAACCCAAAGGAACGGTGTATGCGGAAGACTAAGTCTATATTAATTTAACATGTTTCACAAACAAGTATAGATAACTATTGATAAGAGGAGAAAGAACCAAGGACTATCTAGTTCTGTTCACTGGGTAAGCGTTATCTTTTACGATCTTTAAGGGCAATGACTTAAATAAGAGCAGAAAATAGAGTTCTCTGCTACCAAGCACATATATGCCTCCGAAACCTATTACGGGAAATGGACTACAGAGGAATCAACATAGCTATAAGAGTCACCTACGCGGGCTACCGTTATATAGAAAATTAGGGGACAATCACAAGTAAACTTAGCCTAGGCACCACGCCTACACTACAAAATACTACTTTGATCAAGAAGCTATCAAGATCAAAGCACTTAGGAAGAGTTGCAAACAATAAAGAACAATAAGGATAAATTGCTTACTTGAACCAGAAGTCGACTACCAAGGTATCTCATAATACAAATCCTGCGTGAGAGGATCTGATCCAAGAGAATACAACAATGAAGAAGCACCGACAGGCTGGAACTCCTCCAAAACTACACTCTCCAACTCTAAATCTCTAATCTCTAAATAGAGCTAGATCTACATGGAACTAGTCTCTCTTGATTGATGACCTAGATCTACTAGATAGGAGTTATGGCTTCATGCTCTTGAGCTTCTGATCTGGCTTGGCTCCAGGAGGGGTACATTGCTCTATTTATAGCCCGGTGGGATGAACGACGGCCGTTGGATCAAACCGACTTAACATAGGGCCTAGATGACTCCTCTAAGGCGTTGGAGGAAGCTTCCAGAAGGCGGTGGCAAGTGGGACCAGGGGGGTGCCGCCCGGCCCCACCCCATGTCGGTCGGCCCCATAGGTAAGGGTCTCGGGCCCCGCTTCGCTCCGGTGTCTTCTGGGTCCTTCCTGAGTCCGATGGCAACTATATCTCCGCAGGATTTCTTCTATATTTATTCTGATTTGTTTTCCTTATTATGCTTTTCTGGAATAGTCCCTGAAAAATAATAGAATACCAAAACTCGTGGAATTTGTTAGATAACCCCCTATATTTCTATTATTTTATATGTGATTGATCCATTTATCATGTTTATAATTGTCTAAAAAGTTGACGCTAATGATCGTCAACACTAACGTGTGTTTTGCATAGACAATTTCAGTTAGGTCATACTCCCTCCGGTCCAGTATATCTGGCGCATAGGTGCTAATACCAGATACCAATAAGCTTACATGAGTATGCGCATGTATTAACTTCCATGGCTCATTGCGTCACGATTAGCACCGAGTTGCCCACGCAAAATCATTATTTTATCCTAGGCTTCTACCTCTCATGGTTTCTGGTTGAGCTTTGGGTCATGCATGCATGCAACATGCGTCGCATGAAGTCACAGAGTAGTACGAAGTAGTGGCTAGTATACGCCTTGGTAATACCGCCCGCCTCCTATTGTGGACGATCTAAAAAACGAGTGTACGCCACATATAACAGACCAGAGGGAGTAATAATGATGATTGATTGGGCAACCAATAATTTTCATGCCCCTTGGCAGTTATCGTTTTGGTTTTCAAAGGTTGGCGACAAGACTTAGAATAATATAGGTCTAAATGTTATTGGGGTTGAGAGACACATAGATTAGATTAGGAGCCTTGTTTTTACCTTTGAACGTACTATTAGGGGGTTTGAACGAGTAGCTTGACTTAGGTGAGTCTAATGTTTTAAGTGTGGTACACACTTGTCAAACATAGCCTTAAGTAGCATAAGGTTGGCCCTAAGATCAGTTAGAACAACTTCCGTTATCAATGAAATTCGATTCGGAGTTGTTTAGGGGGTTTTACATGCACCGGACGCTGGTGCACCTGGCACCGAACGCGTCTAGTTAGTGCAGGGTGGCAAGGGTTAGACACCGGACGCACCCCCATGAGTCAATGGACGTGACAGTGAACTCAGCTCACTCTTGGAATAGCATCAGACCCTACACCGGACGTGCCTATGCGCGATGTCTGGTTGTTTCCAATAAGAGTCCAGAGAGGTCAAAATGTGACCCAATGCATCCGGTCAATACACAAAGAGGTTCCATAGAGATCACAAAGTGACTAGACGCGTCTAGTCAGTATGCACCGGAGCGTCCGGTGCATGGCGCTAACGCAAAGAATCTAGTCATTGGGCTAACGACCGGATGCATCCGGTCGCTACTTAAAGCACAAAAATTAAAATTCAACAGGTATATTGGAGGTGGGGGTATTATACTCCTCCCATTGCTTCTCTACATGACTTTTTCTTATTCTATCAGGTGAGATACACATGGAGAGTGTGAGAGAGAGCAAGAGCCCTAGTGAGGAGTTAAGATTTGCTAATCCAGAGATTAGACACCAAATTAGTGACTAGAGAGTAGCAAGTGTGCATTCACCAATCTCATTAGGCTTGTGTGAGTCAAGTGAGAGTTCTAGCTTATTACTCTTGGTGATCGACAGTACCTAGACGGTTTGGTGGCAATTAAGAGCTTGGAGATCATCTGGAGGCGATTATGGATGACACAAGCCATGTTGTGATCGGTTGTAGGCGATTCACTGAGTCGGAGTGGTAAAGAATCAGTCTGGAGGGAGCACTTGGTCCCTACATGAACCAAGGGAGAGAAATACCCTTGTGTGAGTGCTCCAACGAGGACTAGGGGATTGTTGACTCCTTGATACCTCGACAAAACATCGTCATGTCAATTCTACTCCCTTTCTCCTTGCAATTACTTTCAAGCAGTGTTATCCTAAATGTTAAACGGTAAACATACGATCATCTTCTGTTTAGCCCATTATTCGGAAAAGACGGGTGTTTAAACGGATAAAACGACGTTTAAACGGTCAAAACGGGTGATTAAACGGAAATGGTGTACCACCGTGTAGCGTTTACACGGTGTGTACACGGGCTACACGACCGTGTAGGCGAACAGTGCTTTCAAGCATTACCCTTCTTGTAATTACCTTCGTCATATTGTCTTGCTTGATTAGTTTTGTTGCTAGGGTGACAGTCTTTGTGCCTCTAGCTTATTTTCACACTTAGTAGACACTTAGGGGTGATTGGTTTTTAGACTAGGACTTAATTCTTGTAGAAATTTAGAAAAATCCAATTCACCCTCCTCTTGGGCATCTTGATCCTTTTAGTCCTACACATGACATTGAAGAAAGAGGAAGCTTAGTGGCATGGGTTAGTCGCGATCAAGACCAGTGGATGCAGTAGTGACAGTACAATATTGCTAGATTAAGAGGAATGGTGAACCATCATCAATTAGCTCTAGTTTAGAGGCTAAAAATAGAGAAATAAAAGCATAGTGGCTCAGATCTAGCGGCGATGGTGCCACTAGACTATCAACAACATCAACAACATCAACAAAGCCTGTAGTCCCAAGCAAGTTGGGGTAGGCTAGAGTTGAAACCCAACAAGATACCCAAGTCATGGTTCCGGCACTTCAATAGCTGCTTTCCAGGCAATCCTATCCAAACATAGATCTCTAGATATATCCCAAGCTTTTAAATCCCTATTCACCGCCTCCGCCCATGTCAACTTCGGCCTTCCTCTGCCTCTCCTTATATTATTAGCTTGGCTTGGGACTCCACACCCACAGCGCACTGGTGCATCTGGCGGTCTCCTCTGGACATGGCCAAACCATCTCAACCGATGTTGGACAAGCTTTTCTTCAATTGGTGCCACCCCTAAGCGATCACGTATATCATCATTCCGCACTCGGTCCATTCTTGTGTGACCACAGATCCAACGCAAATTTACAAACAAAGTGTCTAGATTCGGCTACGAGAAGAGACAAAGAAGGGAATTGAGAGAGGGTTGTCCTCACGGACGTCACATTGGACATGGACAAAATAGAGACCATTGGCAAGGTGAGGATTTATGAGAAAAAATGGAAAGAGTAGGCCAAAGCGTCAAAGAGATCAGATAACAGATTAGACGATAATGTATTGCTTTTTTTATTCAAGGGGGACTGATGTTTATGGTGCCCACCTTGACCTTATATCCTTATGTAGAGAGGGCTCTTGCCCCAATTTTTCTCACATTTATTAAAAGATTACGGTTTTCTCAAAGTCGCTTGATTTTCAATTAGTTACTGCATTAGAGTAACTCCAATAGCTTGTTGTTGGTATTTCTTATGACTATTGGATAAATCCGCAAGCGCATAGATTATACCGTTATAGCACTTCACCTAGGAGTATTCCAATGTATCGTAATTTATATTTTCCCAAGGGAAAACTGTGCTAGAAATGATAATTGGATAGAGATCCTAGAGAGCACCTCAACTTAGTACTAACTAGTAAAAGGGGGTAAACGATATATGTGATAGGAAGGGTTGATGAATGAATAAGCCAAGATAAAAGATACTTAGAATGGACTAGATAGAATAGCTAGGTGGGAGGACAACGAGAGAGTACAGGGACTCCTATGTACTTCACTCTACTTCAATATACTTAACCAATTAACTAGTCTAAACACTATAGTTTGTCTCCTCAATACAAGTATGCTAGGCGAGGGGATAGATCAGTAGGAGGACAAAACTCCTACCGGACCGCACCCTCTTCTTACGAGGGCCTTACCTTTTAAGAACTTGCCTAAGAACACGTGGTGGAATACAAAGACTAGACAAGGTTGTCACCCTCTTGCTAGCTACCACAAACAATGTAGGGTTATGAGGTTGCTACGCTAGCCAGAAAACAAAATTTTTCTACCCCATAAACCAGGAACTAGTGCTAGTTATAGATCACGGGGTTACCACTAGACGCGTAGGTGCTGCGGAAGCGACTTGATGTAGTCGTGCACGTCACAGTAGTGACGTGCAGTTGCAAGGTCGTCCGTCTCAACGTCTCCTTCTCGCGGTTCGTCCTTGTGCTCCAGATGCAACACCTCCGAGGAATCCCACACGTGCAGGGAAGAAGCGTCACGCCTCTGGACTGCTAGGTTCGCGAGGAGTACTAGGCGCGAGCGTGGGGAGGGCGACAGCGGCTGCCAAAGAACGTGAGTATCTCGCCCCGCGCCCAACCCCCTTGCTTATATAGGCGTCCTAATGTGCTCCCACGTTGGAGGCCCAAAGCAACCCTAAACCTAGTCTAATTCGGGTCCAACCTGAATTAGGCTTCCAACCCCTTAAACGTGCGACCCTATGGGCTCACACACACATAGACATGGCCCAAGTACTCTTACTCGACCAATAGTTGATAGCGGCCTCTAGCAAGGCGTGTCAACTCCTATGCATACGCTATGATCATATCAGACGAACCACCACAATACAATATACATGTTATTCCTTTGCCTCATGATATTTGGTTCAACTCGTGGGTTAACACTTAACCCAAGCACGGCCATGCATTTCATGATCTAATCATTTGAGTGATCTAGTGATATCTCTCTCATATGGAGAGTGGCAAATTCCATCTTGATTGACTATGTCTCACAACATGTTTCCTAACAAACCCGAAAGCTACCTTTATAACTACCCAGTCACAGAGTAGCGTTTGGTAGTCCTAGGGTAGGTCGTTTCACATCTTGAGTACATACGACAATCTCAGGTCTAAGGACATAACGTACACGATGTGTATAGAGACAATCTCATGTCGGGTCTGTCCAATACCATGTCCTATATGTGCCCACATTGTTAGTTTGACATCTCATGTCCATGACTTGTGAAACATAGTCATCAACTAATAATGTGCTGATCTAATATTTATGTGCATTCTTGCACAAACTCCGATCAGGGACAACTTTTATAATAACCATACAAGTAAAAGAGTTTCACAAGCAATTCACATAATTGCTAATCGATACAAGTTGTCTTGAATGGATATTCATAACATGTCATGGATACAAGGAATACATCATCTCTATGATTACCTCTAGGGCATATTCCCAACAAACAATCTATGCAGCAAGCGATAACCAAGGATAAGATGATGTATAAGCACCACGTTTACACACAACTTACTACTTTGACTATGATCTATAATAAAAGCACCCTATGACAGGCGATGATCGCATACGGGAAAGGTCACAAGGATCACAGACTATGGATGTAAAGGCTATTAAAGAGCAAAAGCGTATAACAAGACTATTTCTAGTATAGTAATGCTCAAAGTAAATACTAAGTAAAGTATAGAGAAAGATATATATTTAATAAGATAAAGTCTTACAAAGAAGGAAAGATACAAGAGCTATACCAGACTTTCCAGAAGATAACTCCGGAAATCCCGAGCACAGCTCGACTCAACTCTAACTCCTACTCTAGACTAACTACTAGAACAATCTAAGGAATAGAGCTTGTAGGCTTCTTCACCATGTGTATAGAGGGGGTATGAGCCTCTATTTATAGTGGGAGGTGGAGTAGGGGCTACTCCAGCGCCACATCAGCGATCTAGGGGGCTTCAATCATCCACCCTTGGATCCAACCGCCTTAGAACTGACCAAGGATGGAGGGATGTGATTTCCAGCATGTGCCAAGAGGTATGACGGTTGGCAGAGCCCAAACCAACCAAGGGGGTGGTTGGCCGACCGCCCCTATGGCAGGTGGGTCCTCCTTTGACCTTCCAGAGGTAGCCCCACTGGTCAGGGACCAAGTGGGGGCCTTGTGGGCCCAATTGATGGTCGGTCGACCCCCCCCCCTTGGGGGTTCTGGCCCACCTTAGTTGTCCTGGTGCTGGTCCCACTTGTCATTGATGTTGATTGTTGGTTCTGAGGTGATTGTCACGTTTATCTCCTTGGTGTGAGCCCATGAATCCATGTGCTATGCTTGTGAGCCGTTGAGAGAAAGCACAGAGTGATCCAATGGTTGGAATTCACTCTAAAGTGCCTCTCTTGGATCATGGCTGAGGTTGGTGGCAGCATTTTAGTTATATAAAAGTGCATCATTATTGGTGCCAACACTTGTGTAAACTCTTCGGTAAATGCCGATTTTGTGGTTTTGTTGAAAAGAACTGATCCAACAGCTTGGCTATCCTGTTCTCCAAAGTTCCGAGCGTGTTATTCCGCATCTCTCGTTGGGCAAAATTGGCTAGCAAGCATCTCTCGCTATACGCGCGTGGTTTAGTCTTCCTGCACATGTGGCGCTTGCCCCTTCCCATACAGGCGTGCACTATTCCCCGGCTGACGAAGGACTCGTATGACCCTGTTCATGCACGCAAGGTAATGCATTTGTTGGATTGTTTGTAAACTCGATGAACATGGCATCGAACTTGCCGGTGAAGTGCATGCATCATCAGCCGGGACAGTGGTGAACCCGTCCGATGGCTATGTGTGGCGGAGCTGTGTGCCTATGTGGGACGCCGTTGACATTGGGCGCTCGTGCCCGTACTGCTGGTGCCACAAAGAAGAACGATTGTGGTGCTGAGTTTAGCGATTGATTTAGAGAATCTGTTGCAGAAAGTAACCATTTGGATTGGCTAAATTAGTTTAGAGAGTCAACTTTTGAACTTTTCACCCTATAAACTTAAACTCTAAACCCTAAACCTAAACCTTTTGTGTTACACCTTTTTTTCATTTAGCGTGAAACCAGATGGGTGAACTTGTGGTCCCCCCCCCACCCCCCCCCCAAACAACACGGTGGATTTGTGTGAGAGAAAGACAGGCAGGCAGCGAGCGAGGGATTTGAGCTGGGCACGTAGCGCGAAGGCCGAGGGGTCGTGCCCAACGGCCTTCTCACTCAGCCCATCTCGTGCCCACCTCCCACTTCCCCATTTCTTCCCTTCCCTTTTCTGACCCACCCGTCTTCAACCCTCGGACTACAAATGGGGCGCAACCGCCGTGGGCGCAGCAGCAGCCGGGGAGTGTGTAGCAGAATGCTCTCGCTCTCGCCATCGCATCGCGCACAGTAGATACTCCGATCCGATTGCCGAGGAGGAGAAGGCGGAGACCGTTGCAACGGCTAGTTGCGGCGACCCGATGGACCCGTCGTACCACGGCGGTGGCGCCGCTGGTGGAAGCGCCGACGGCCATGGCCAAATGTGGGTGAGGGGGCCCCGGGTCGTGTGCGTTGATCCGCGTCTTTGGGGACTGGTCTCCGCTGGCGTTTTTGCTGCTGCTCCATGTTTTGGGGACTTGGTGTGGGATTTGGGGAGGTTTTCATTTGTGACCGATGCGCCGCCATCGCCGGATGATACGAGACCTCGCGCGGTCATGTGGGCGAGCTGAGATCCGCGCCGACGCCGGGGGATTCGGGCGGCTCTTGAATCACGTCGGCGATCTAACAATAGAGAAATCCAACCGAGGCATCGATCTGGTGTGCTGGTGTTAGCGGATTGGGATGATCGATCCGCCGGTCTTTGCTCCTGGGTCCTGGGTGCTTGTTCCATGTTGGGTTGGATTCGATCCGCTGGTGCGGATGGTCTTTTGCGACGATGCGCACTATTGGCTGCCGATTTGTTTTGTATCCAAATCGGAGATTAGGCTAACACCGCCGCTATAGCTTGGATGGGAAGGATATTGGACTGGCTGGGGCTGGAATGGGCGTTTGTATGCTGTTTTTTGAAGTGCCTGACCGCTGCTAATAAAGTTGTTGTGTTGCTAGCCCTTAATTCTTTGTTTCAGTGGGTAATTGACCTTAAATGTCAAACTAAAATTATAATCTATCTTCTACCTACAAGAGTAGCTTCATGAACCATCTTAGGTTTACCTCATTCAACTCGTACCCTGGCTCAGTTGAGAGTTAGGCTGATGCCAGTGCCAAAGCTTGCACAGGAGCTGGAATGTAAGGATGCAAGCGGCAGCCCGTATAACCCGCATATAGGCTTAATTTTGTGGGTTGCCGCTTGAACCTGCGAAAATTAAGCCTATATGTGGGTTCGCGGGCTAGCCCATACATCGCTACTGGAATTAGGCTTGTGTATGCTGTTCGTTCAATCAGGAATTAATTTAGTGTAGAGCTTATGGCACTTCAGTGCCTTTGATTTTTCGTTTCAGTGGTTACTTGACCTTGCATAACGAAGTAGGATCAGATGAAAATCTGGGTACAACCTAAAAAGGTAGCTTGAATCTTTGCTTGTCTTCAGTGGGTGTGATTGAACTTATACCCTGCCTCAACTCTTACCTTAACTGAATGCTTGTATATTGACTTGTTATTCAGCGTACTAATTTTTTCCTTTGGCAATTTATTATACTTATTATACTTGATCTTGTAACGCTTTCCGCAGTCTCTGGGATTGGACAGCAGAGCATTGTGAACCTAACGATTCAAGTTATGGTACTTTCATTCACATCCATAACCTGCATCTATGTCACAAACAAGCTTTAAAGTACCTATTTGGACTTGCTTTCTCATTATGTCTCATTGTTTTTTACAGCAGATGCTACCAAATTCGTGTGGGATTGCCTCAATCAAGATGACGATGAGCTGTTGGGATTGCTTGGAAATCAAACCCCATTGAGAGATTGCCGTGATTTCTTTGCCGACCTTGGTGGTACAAAGCTTTTTGTTCTGCCAATTATCATTGCTACCAGTCTTGAATGCATAGCTTAAAGCGCCCTTTACTTGAGTAGATATCACATGCAAGGAGACCCTGGACCTGGAGGAATCTCGCGAATCAAAGCGGCGGCGCACATTGGAGTACCCTTCAGAGTCTAGTCAGTCAGAAGTTGGGAATCATGATACTGGTTCACCTTTCGTCACATCTGAGGTTGGTCACCAGCTCCTACCTATGTTTCAAATCCCTCTCTTCCGCTATTTTGCATATCATAGTTATATTCTTCCATGTTTCAGGTAGCAGAAATTTTGTTGCTCTGCACTGACAAACCACAGAGCTTAAATTGTGATATGCACGACACTTCAAATAATTTAGGTTTGTATTTTTCATTATATATGCTTAAATAGTGCATCTACTGTTTGCTAATTGAAAATTTTACATCAGATACAATAAATTCCTTGTCAGATGAAGCACCCTACCAGCAAGAAGATAACCTTTTGGAAGATTGCTCTTATAGAACTCCTGTGCACCTCGAGCCTGATCAAACGTTCGTCCCTCTCTGGTTCCACTGAAACCACTTTATTTGGCTCACTTATTTGTCAGTTATGATATCTTCGTCTCCTACTTGCTGTTGACCTTGTAGCCAGGAGAGCATTGCATGTATAAATGATCAAGCTGGTATTTCAGGTCAGTCAAAATTGCCTTTTTTATACCATTTGATAGTCAATTTTCCATTTAATTTGCAACTCAGCTTCCAACATTTCCATTAATATTTGTTCATAAGCTCTCACCAGATATCTGAGAAGAGCATTTTAGTTTCCTATTTTCCTTCACAATTGTGGTCTATCTGCAGTTGCCGCAATGTACTATTATAACGAGCAACCATGATGTTTATGTGCCTTCCTAGCCACCAGGGTTTTGTATTGGGGTCAACAACTTACCTATTATTTCTATATGCCTACAGGAACAAGTGAGATTGCGTCAATGACAGAAAGTTTCATAATGCAGGAAACTAGGAAGCTTTCTACACTCAAAGTCTCCAAAGGTATTTCATGTTGACAGTGTTATTACTTGGAACACACTTGAACTTCCAGTTTCATCGGTGCTAATCATGTGGCCCCTTTTGCCCTACTACTAGGAGCAAGCTCATCACTAGTTAAGGTGAAGGAAAACTTAACTACATCAGTAGCATATCCTTTTACTCTCATCAAACCATCTTGGGAAGAAGGTGATGTTACCTTGCAGGATATAAATCAGCAAATCCGTGCTCCTCCTAAGAAGGCCCTGGAGGTCCTTGGAACTTCAGGTTTCTCTGGCAAGCCAGTGATTGGCAAGACAAGGATCAGAACAGAAGGGGGGAAAGGAAGCATCACAATACTAAGAACAAAGGGTTGAGAACCGGAAAATACCTTTGATCCTTATTTATCTGCCATTCTCTCCATTTTATCAGAAAAGAAAGGGGAGAAGGCAGCTCCTTGGTGGTCAATTGTGCAGGCCTGAGCACCTGAGGCTGCCATTGATTCACAGTTCAAGGAGCATGGGGCTTAGAACCTGACTCCTGAGGAATGCCATTGATTCTTATTTACCTGCCATTCTCTCAATTGCTCTTATCACTTTGGTCAATGTGCACGCCTCTGAAGCTTTCCAGCTATTACTTTTTTCTTTCATTTTTGTACCGGGGCTATGCCTTGTGAATTACTGTAGATGCAAAACTCCTTCAAATGTTTAGCATATCCTTATGGTGTATTTATAATATGTGGTCAATGATATATACAAAAAAACTGAAGTTAAAGGAATAAGTGTGTTATAGATTCCATTTACTTCTTGAGGCTGTTCAATCCTCGTGTCTCCTTAATGAGAAAAATTCTTAGGTGACATTGGCAAACTCATTTATTCCTTCTATGAACCTTAAAATTTCAATGTTTCCTATTTGATGCTAGCGTTGAATTCCATGCCTTAGCTAACACCTCTACTGCCTATAGGTGTCCAAATCGACTGAACCTAAAAGGAGTCACCAACTCCAAATGGGGGTGAACCTAAGGTCAGTCTCAATGGGAGTTTTATGGACATTAAATAAGCTGATATGACACTCTATTTATGAAGAAAAAGATGATAAGAGTTTCATAGGAGTAAAGAGAGTTTTATACCCATGAAACTATTCAACATTGTTTCCAACATATGAGAGCATTTGTAATTGCGATATGAAACTGCCATTGAGGATGGCCTAAAAGGAGCCATGAGGCACGGCTTGCTAAGGCTTGGCCCAAGCACGTCATGGCTTGTTTATCACTGTGCCCATGCTAGCCTGGGCCATAGACGACTGTCGTGCCTAGGGGCTGCCGGCACGAGCATGACATGGCAATAGGTCTACTCGTTAAGGGCCCCATTCTATAGCAAATGCTAACCATAACATGCCCTTATCCATTGAACCAAGTATCCTTTCTATAGCAAACCACCTCTTCCTATTCTTTTGTCTCCCAAGTGTCGAGCTTTCTCCTCTGGTCCTCCAAGTCTCATCAGGCCCCCCTCGGTAGCTGCAGCCTTGGTTCTTGGCCTACCGCGGACTTGCTTCTAAGACGAGTAGGTGCTCGGGGATGTGCTATTCAGCCATTCGGATAAGTGGCGACGAGGAGTGGCCAGCGCAACACAACGAGCCCCTTCGAGTTCCTCGACATGGCGGTGAGCTCCTCCTTCGAGCTCTCCTGCTCCCGCCCTCTCCAATTTGTGCAGTGTCCTTGACTATGGACATGAAGTGGATTTGTGATTATTTTTTATTTTTTCAATTTTTTTTGTTGCAACTTGGCCTCGCAATGTCAACGGGCTAGTGGACCGGCATGACACATCTAACAGGTATTCCCTCCGTCCCAAAATATCTGTCTTTCTCACCTCCCGAGAAAAAATTTAGATTAATTTTATATAAAAAAATATTAATAGTTATGATACATAATTGATATCATTAGATAAATCTTTTGATCTAGTTTTTTAATAAATTTATTTAGAGACACAAATGTTGCACGTATTTTATATAAATCTAGTCAAAGTTATGACACGGAAACCTAAAACGACAGTTAATTTGGGACGAAGAGAGTATATTGATAATGCCTAGACCTTCTTGACACGTCATGTCATGATAGTCATACCTATCTTGCTTGTGCCTAAATGTGTCGTGCCATCAGTTTGAACATCTATACTTCTACTATACATCTCCATTAAATTTTGGCCCCATATAAATCTTCATTAATTTTCCGATTGACATTGTTAAATATGTGAGGGGACAAAATACACTTATTCATCTCCATAAAATCTTCATTAAAAAACTTGTGGCGTTTGAAAGAATCAAGATATCCAAGAGGAAGTGAATTGGGCTTCTTTTAAATTTCCAAGCGGAATTTAAAACCTAATCAATTGCCAATTGCCCCATAGTGCCTACAATGTAACTAAGTAAAGACACTAGTAAAACAAACATCCTATGCATTTCTAACCAAGCATGATCAAGTATGAAACATGAACAATGAAAGTAAAGCTTGAAAGTAATTGCAAAAGAGGGAGAAAGAAAAGGAAGTGATGCGTCGATATTTTTCCGAGGTATAAAGAGTTGACACTCCCTCCTAGTCCTCGTTGGAGCACCCGTGCAAGGGTATCGCTCCTCCTTGATCCGTGCAAGGATCAAGTGCTCTCTACGAGCTTCATCTTTGCCGCTCCGGCTCGATAAATCACCCACAACCGATCACATGTGGAGTTGGGTCATCCACAATCTCCTTCGGATGGTCACGAAGCCTCCGATCGCCACCAAACCGTCTAGGTGTTGTCGATAACCAAGAGTAACAAGCTAGTACTCTCACTTGACTCAGACAAGTCTCATGAGGTGAGTGGACGCGTTCGGTGCTATTGTGCACTCTCTAGAACCAGACTTAAGGGTTACCAAATGCTGGGGTGCATCCAGTGCCTCTAGGACCTTACCGGAAATGCATCGTACTCTACTCACTGAACGCATCCCGCTTGGGGACCCAGATTGTAAGTGTAATCAAACCCTATGTGGGTTTTGGTGATAATTGAAATGACCTCGATTTTCACAAAGGAAAATCCACATATTCGCGGTGTAATAAAACAGATTACGCGAGCAATCTACATTATTACCCAAATTTCAGTCGATAATCATAACCATACTTTGAGTACAAGAGTGCAATAGAAGAGTTTACATAAATTTATTACAACGCCAAACTGGTGAAAATCACACTAGAATCACATCAGAGAAGCAACTAAGGTAGAAACGTCGGGATCCTCGCCAAGCTTGAGGCTAGAAACGAGACACCTAATTCTCATCTTCATTTCCATCGAAGTCACGTTCCTCACTTGTCAAATATCTTTCAGTATGATTTGTGCTGGCCACATTACCCCACCCTAATGCATATTTGTGGTAGTGGATGCATAATACGGTATATCGAAAGACCTATCTCTGGTTGTAGGCTTCTTGTGCAATATTCATTAAATTCATTAAGTAAAGTAGTCATTGTATAATTATCCAATTTCCATAATCCATCCACCCATCTCATCACATCACACGCATCTCACCACACCTCACACTCATTCGACAGACCCAACTCCCTCTCGAGTCTGTCTCAGCGGCACAATGCTCCCACAGAGCACACTGTCGGAATCATATCACACCCAGGGGAGAAAAGAAGACACCTCTCACTAGCGGGCGAAGCAGGTCACAGAAACTGGTCCATAGGTTACGAATCGGCATATTATCGATCGATCAACCATAACACTCTGCAGAGGTTTTACAATAACCACGGGTTCTGATAAGGACACGCCTACGATGCCCAAAATAATTTGTGCCAATCTT
The DNA here is from genome assembly GCA_022036555.1 of Microstegium vimineum. Taxonomy (NCBI): domain Eukaryota; kingdom Viridiplantae; phylum Streptophyta; class Magnoliopsida; order Poales; family Poaceae; genus Microstegium; species Microstegium vimineum. The sequence continues at coordinate 19,421,750 of CM039131.1, read as the reverse complement.
TCACGGTACAAAGATCACAAGAAAAAATCCTCTTTGAATTCTTAACCAAATAAAATTGATGATAAGCAACAACCCTCAGATAGCAGTCAAACCCAATCACAGAAATACTACTTTACTGAATAATATTGGTAGGATTCGTGTTAGTAGCAAGGCGTGGAAGTCGACCACAGCAACAATATTCGGCTAAACAAAATCTGAGCGCTTATTTCTTCTCAGCCAAGATGAATACACGTCCACAATATATATAATAAGCAGATCAAATAATTCTGGTTGGTCGATTAGCTTAAATTGTGGCGAAAATAGATGAAACTCACGACAAAGATTATTGGGTCAATCTCGTGTACGTCCACAGAATAAATGTGAATACCAAAGATAATCTCACGGCAATTATAAGGCAAACAAGATAATCTAATCTTACGAGTATTTTCCGAACCCAACAGTAGCACCAATAGAGAGAGATCCGTTTACAAAAATTGCAATCCGATGCTTGATAAAATTCTTCCAGCCGCAGTCACGACGAACCACGATCAGAAGATAGGGAACTCCAAGAATTCTAAGCGACGCGCCCAAGCTGTAGCAGCTCAATCACACACTCTACGCAAATCCACGAAGATCTGGATTAATCACCCTTCTAAGGTTTCTTGAGCGGCGGCTCGATGAGGAATACCATCACAAATAAAATAAAATCTAATCTAATCTCGAGGCAAGCAGCACCTAGGCATATATGGCTCGCAGGCCGCCATCGACTCAACCAGGTCGGAATCAGACCACATGATGCACGCATGTGCCAAACACAAAGTCCGACTCCACTAAAACCAAAAATGACGTGACCAACTAGTAGCTAACCCAAACCTAGTCGTGATTGGCTAGGACTCAAACAAACCTAATCATGACCAAAAACAAACAGCTACGTACTCAACCTGACGTGCCCCAATCCATAAATAATATATATAATATATTCCGGCCAGGATGCTAACCATGTCATATTAGTATACTAGCCAAATTCTGAAATTTGCTGCCTTCTTGGTATGTGTTGTCCATATATATGCCAATAACACAATTCACGTAGTATCCACCTTCATAGAGCCGACAAACATATATTTTGTTGGCTTTGTATTTTCTATTTTCTTGAATGTTGCACTACTAAAGATGATATGTGAGGACAATCCGGCATTAGTAAATGTATCCATGTTTGCGATATATTTCTCCTCAATAATAAGAGTTCCAAATTGAAGACCGGAGGATATTAAAGAATTACCGGTTACCTTATATGAACTTCCAATAAGCTTTTCATGAATAATCTGATGGCCCATGGGTTCATCAGGTTCTACCATCATTAACATCCGGAGTTGAAAGTGCAATCAAACCTTAAGTGAGTTTTGGTGATATAACAACATAATTAGAGGACTAATAAGACTCTTCAAGTATGACAAGAAGGTTAAACATAAGGAGGTTGATGAACAGGTTGACGGACCCCTCCAATTACAAAAGTGCATGACAACAAGCTCAATGGATGTTTAATTCATTTTATATTTTGAAATTGAGTTGGGTATGTCGTACTATTAAGAGGGATTCAACACGCATGCCAACAAGTGAACCAAATACTACATCTATCCATACATCATACACCTCCACATACATAGTAGGCAAAACAGCCAGCTATTCCATGATCCATTCCTTGTTGTCTTTGCCAGGCCGACACTGCCGCGACTTGTTTTCTGCCCGTTGGCAGTGATGGGGTATAACCTTATTTCCTCACTCCCCCAACGGTAACTTTGACTATTCACTCAGAATCATTTCGTGAAACAACATAGAAGCTCTCTTCTTGCTCTCCCCTTCTCCCTTGGTGCTCCAACTCTCTCCTCCATTGATTTTCACTCAAATCTTTGAGAGATTGAGCCTCCAAGCTTGAGAAGAAGCTTCTCCCTCGGATCTTCAACTCCTACAAGCAATTGGTTTGCGTGGTGGCCGGCGGTTTGAGTTCTTTACTCTTGGAGCTTTGCTCCTAGCCGGCTAGGAGTCGCCCTTGAGCTTGCCTCCTTCGTATGGCAGCCTAGGGAGGTTTGTAACACCCCATATTGCTAATACATTTCCCCTCATCTCAAGAGTTCATTCTCTTGACTTGATACCGAGGAAAGAGCAAGCCTTTGTGGCAACCTTGAGCCTTGTGTGGCGCATCTCAACAACGTGGACGTAGGCAAGCCTTGGTGGCGAGCTGACCACGGGTCAAATCTTGTGTCACCTTGTGTTTGTTCCTTTACTTTGATATACATTGCTCTCAAGGTGATTTCTAGGGTTTGGACCCGATCTACTCGGTGGGTGTGTTGCCACCACTTTCAAGTGGTGCTAGAGGTCCCCTACACCTCTAGGAAGGTTTTGATTCAAGCACAATTTTCATTTCAGTTATAGTTTTTGAATTGTGCAAGGTTCTATCCAGGTGACCAGCACTGCCACCCCAGAGAGCAGCAGTGTCGGGCACCGGTAGCAGTGCCGGGGTAAAGGCCGGCAGTGCCGGGCCTGACTGACAGAAGCTGTGAAGTTTTATTTTAAAACATGCCTATTCACTCCCCTCTAGGCTATTCAGGTCCTTACAAGTGGTATCAGAGCAAGGTTACCTCAATAAGCACTTAACCGTGTGAGGTAATGGCCGAAGAGGGAAGTGTCAAGCAAGTTGACCCCAAGGATGTGGACTTGCACTCTACGGACAACAACGATGAGGTGGCCTCGGAAAAATACTTGACCACCGCTAGCATGTCCGAAGGAGAGAAAGCAAGAAGAAAAGAAGAAAGAAGATTGAGAAAAGAAGAAAAAAGATTGCAAAAAGAAGAAAAAACAATCAATGAAGCTAAGAGCTTAAAGCTTGCCGAGAAGCTCCATAGATAATAAGTGAGAAGATTGAAGAAGGAGCTCAACGCCAAGGAGGAGGAGCTAAATAAGAGCAAAGAGCAAGCCTCTCAAGTGGAGGTTGAATCTAGTAGCTCCGACGGTGATGATGATGCATCATACCAAGCCTCCAAGATTATGAAGAAGGATGAGAAGAAGAAGAAGGATGATGGCAGCAAGAAATACTCCACCGTATCCTTTAACTATTCATCTATCTCTAACCATGAGCATAAGCCTCTCTTTCATGTTCCCGCGGGCAAGTTGCCACATTTTTATGGGACTAACTTTGCCAAGTGGAAACACTTGATGAAAGCTTATCTTGTAGGTCTTCACCCTGTTGTTTGGGAGATTGTTCATAGAGGTTGTGAGCCTCCTGTGGATCCTACAAGCCCCACCACCACCGAGCTCCGTTGTATACAACTCAATGCACAAGAAACTAGTGTGTTGCTAAGTGCATTGGATGGTGATGAGTACAACAAGGTGATGGACTTGGAAGTTGCCAAGGAAATATGGGACACCTTGCACCTTGCACATGAGGGTGTAAGCAAAGTGAGGCAGTCCAAGATTGATCTATACATGGCCAAACTCAACCGGTTTGTGATCAATGAAGGTGAAGGGCCACAAGAAATGTTTGATAGGTTGATGGTGATAGTTGGCAAGATTAGAGGACTTGGTGGTGAATAGGTCAATGATCACAACGTTGTCAAGATCATGCTCGAAGCCTATTCTCCAAGAAATGAGACCGTGGTGACATTGATTAGAGACAAAAATAAGTTTGAGTACTTCACACCAAGTGATGTGCTTGGAAGAATAATCACATTTGATTTGCAAAGAGAAGAAGAACTTGAGAGGAAGAAGCTTGGTGAGATGCAAGCAAGGTTGGAAGGGATGAAGATCAAGGAGGTAGCTCTCAAGGCAAACAAGAGCAGCAAGAAATAAGCCCCTAGTTATCCCAAAAACAGCAAGCATGCTTCATCAAGCAAAGCTCAATCAACCAAAGTCATCAAGCATGAACCCGAAGTTCCAACATCAAGTGATGATGAAAGTGAAGGTGGGCAAGCCAAGAACATAGATGACATGACCTTATTCATGAGAAGATTTAATAAGGGCCTAAAGAAGAATGGGTACAAGCTCATGAGGAGAAAGTTCACAAACAAGAAATCAAGACTTGCTACAAATGTGGTAGCACCGAACATTTCATTGCCGATTGCCCAATTGAGAGTGGCCAAGCAAAAGCAGGTTTCTCAGAAACCCAAGGATTTCATTTGGGTGGCCAAAAACAAGTATGCATATCAACCAAAGGCAAGGTCACCCCAAGGAAGTCTATCTTCATGCTATATGTTGAAGTGCAATGACCGTGGTAAAGTCATTGCAGAGTTTGTGGGTAATGAGAAACATGATAAGAGAAGCATGAATATTTGGGTTCCAAAAATTGTGGTTACTAACATGCAAGGCCCCAAGATTGATTGGGGACCTAAATCTAGAAACTAAATTGTTTTGTAGGCATACTCCTCCGGAGGATCAAGTTGGGTGCTTGATAGTGGATGTACAAATCATATGACCGGAGAGAAGAGTATGTTCTCATCATATTCTCCAACTTCAAATGCAAGTGAGAGTATCATCTTTGGTGAAAACTCAAAAGGGGAAGTGATTGGACTTGGTAAAGTTGCTATTACTCTTGATCATTCTATCTCAAATGTTTTACATGTGAATTTGTTGAGTTACAACTTGTTGTCCGTTTCTTAATTGTGTGAGATGGGCTACAATTGTCTCCTTACGGATAAGGGTGTGGAAGACTTTAAGAGGGAGGATTCCTCTATTGTCTTTACATGTCGTTTGAAGGGCAAGATTTACCTAGTTGATTTCAACAAAAGTAAGGCTAAGCTTGAGACTTGTTTAGTGGCAAAATATAGCATGGGTTGGCTATGGCATCGCCGACTATCTCATGTTGGGATGAGGAACTTGGCCAAACTCCTAAAAGATGAACACATTCTTGGACTAACAAATGTTCATTTTGAGAAATATAGAATTTGTAGTGCTTGCCAAGACGGAAAGCAAGTAGGAGCACCTCACCCACCAAAGAGCATTGTCTCCACCAAGAAACCATTGGAGCTAATACACATGGATCTCTTTGGACCGGTGGTCTACATAAGCATTGGCGGTAACAAACATGGTTTAGTTATTGTTGATGACTTTACTCGTTTCACTTGGGTGTTTTTCATGTATGATAAGGCACAAGTGCAAGATAAGGTGAAAACCTTCATTAGAAGAGCACAAAGAGAATTCAACTTCCTAATCAAGAAATATCATAGTGACAATGGAACCGAATTAAAGAACACTCAAGTGGAGGAGTTTCTTGATGATGAGGGCATCAAGCATGAGTTTTCAGTTCCATACACCCCTCAACAAAATGGTGTAGTAGAGAGGAAGAACCGGACACTCATTGACATGGCAAGGACAATGCTAGATGAGTACAAGACTTCGGATATCTTTTGGGCCGAAGCCGTCAACACCGCTTGCCATGCTATCAACCGGCTCTATCTACACAAGATCTTGAAGAAGACTTCATATGAGCTGTTAACCGGTAACAAACCAAAGGTGTCATACTTTAGAGTTTTTGGGTGCAAGTGTTTCATACTTAACAAAAAACCCAAAACTTCTAAGTTTGCACCTAAAGTTGATGAAGGTTTTCTTCTTGGTTATGGATCAAATGAGCATGCCTATGGCGTATTCAACAAGACCTTAGGGAAAATTAAAATCGCGATAGATGTGACATTTGATGAATCTAATGGCTCTCAAGTAGAGCAAATTGATCAAGTGATTGTAGGAAATGAGGAACCACCATGTGAAGCAATCAAGAACATGGCAATTGGTGACATTAGGCCACAAGAAGTTAAGGCCACAGAAGTGGAACCTCAAGGTGCTGAAGCTACTACTCCAAGGATTGAAGAAAATGGGGCAGCAGTGCTCCCTGGTCCAGCCTCTGTGCCTGACCACGGCACTGCCGGACCCACAGATAGGAAGCAGCAACCTGCTCACCAACAAGCCCAATGAACCTACAACCAATATTTGAAGACCATGAGTATGATGACCAAGTAGACCAACAAGAAGCCACTGAATACCCAAATTGAGGCAAACAATTCAAAGAGATCACCCCGTTGATAACATACTTGGGAGTCTTTGAAAGGGGGTAACTACTCGTTAACATTTGGTAAATTTTTGTCGATTTTACTCTTTTGTCTCCTCTTTGGAACCTCTCAAGGTTGAGCAAGCTTTCGATGATCCGGATTGGGTGATGGCTATGCAAGTAAAGCTCAACAACTTTGAGAGAAATCAAGTTTGGTCCTTGGTGGAAAGACCAAACACCAATGTCATTGGAACCAAGTGGGTCTTCCACAACAAGCAAGATGAGCAAGGTGTGGTGACAAGGAACAAGGCAAGATTGGTTGCTCAAGGTTTCACTCAAGTAGAGGGCTTGGACTTTGAAGAGACTTATGTACCGGTAGCTAGACTTGAAGCAATTCAAATGCTTCTAGCCTATGCTGCCCACCATGATTTCAAGTTATATCAAATGGATGTGAAGAGTGCATTCCTCAATGGCCCTATCCAAGAATTGGTGTATGTTGAGCAGCCACCGGGATTTGAAGATCCAGAGTTTCCACATCATGTCCTCAAGCTCCATAAGGCGACCAAGAGCATGGTATGAATGCCTTAAGGAATTCTTGCTCAAACAAGGCTTTGAAATAGGTAAAGCGGATCCTACTCTCTTCACTCATAAAGTCAATAATCATATCTTTGTGTGCCAAATATATGTCGATGACATAATATTTGGTAGTACTAATCAATCATTTTGTGATGAGTTTAGTGGTGAGCTAAAGTTCTTCCTCGATATTCAAATCAAGCAACTCAAGGAAGGGACTTTCTTATGCCAAACTAAGTACACCATGATATGTTGAGAAAGTTTGACATGGTGAATGCAAAGCTAATCAAGACTCCCATGCCAACCAATGGACATCTTAATCTTGATGAAGGAGGGAAATCCGTGGACATAAAGGTATATCGCTCCATGATCGGCTCTCTCCTTTACTTATGTGCATCTAGGTCGGACATAATGCTTAGTGTGTGCATGTGTGCTAGATTTCAAGCTAACCCGAAAGAGTGCCACCTAGTGGCCGTTAAGAGAATTTTGAGATATCTAGTTTTCACTCCTAACCTTGGCTTATGGTATCCTAAGGGCTCTAAGTTCGATCTACTTGGGTATTCGGATTCCGATTGCGCCGGTTGCAAGGTAGACCGAAAAAACACTTCGGGGACGTGTCAATTCCTTGGACGGTCCCTAGTGTCTTGGAGTTCTAAAAAGCAAAATTGTGTAGCCCTTTTCACGGTTGAGGCCAAGTATGTTGCAGCCGGCGCATGTTGTGCTCAACTACTGTAACACCCTAAAATTTACTTTATGGAAATAGAAATAAAATGTCTTAATTTTGAATTTTGGTGTTCATGAAATCAAAGGAAATAAAAACTTTTATGAAACTAAAATTTTGTTTTGGTAGAAAAGTGGTTGAGCATACAGGCCCTTGCATTTGTTACTTATTTTGTTTGGCAATTTTCAAAGTTCAAAGTTGGTTTTCAAAATGGGTTTGAAAGTGTGTTTGAAAATTTAGAAAATAAAAAGGAAAAAAGACAAAATCCTTCCCTCCTACATCTGGCCGCAGGCCCACCTCCCCTTTCCCCCCCGGCCTGCCCTCTCTCTGTCCAGCCCAAACGGCCGCAGGCCTGCTCTCACCCGGCCCACACTGCCCCGGCCCACTCAGCTCTCCCCCCTCTCTCTGGCTCACTGACGGCCCGACCCCGCCTGTCTGCTCGTTTGGAAGCGCCGACATGTGGACCCCACCCGTCAGCCAGCCAAGCCGGACGACACGCCCCTCCCTTCTCCTCCCTCTGACCGACAACCCGACCCCACCTGTCAGCTTCATCACTTTCCCTTCTCCCTCTTTCCTTCCCTGCTCGCTCGTGCCGTTGATCTGCTCCGCCGAACACGAGTCGGAGAAGGAAACCTCCCTTCCCATATTTGCCACCGAGCCGCGCCGTGCAACCGAGCACCGCCCACGGCCCTTCCCTTTCTCCCTCTCCCTCTCTTTCCTTCCCAGAGCGCCGCTGTCTTCTTCCCGGATGGAAACAGCACCGCCGCCTCCCTTTTTCGCCGCGGCCGAATCCCGCTCCAACCCCTCCCCTTTCCTTCTTTGGCGCTGCCGAGGGTATAAGTAGCCGAGCCCCGGCCTCCATCGCCTCTAGTCTGCCCTCGTACCAAGCCCCGAGCACTGCCGCAGTACTTCAGAGCGCCGCCGTCGCGAGCTGCAAGCACCGACCGCCACCGCCGCGTTCCCACCGATCCAGAGCACCAACACCGCCGACAAGAGCCCTCGGAGCTTCGCATCGATGCCGTACGTCCATAACGCGCCCCGCCGAACGACTCCAGTCCCTGTATCCTCTCGCCCGCGCTCACCGTGCGCCCTTCCCCTTTACAGATCACCGCCGGCCGTCGACGAACCCCGTGAAGCATCTTTGGACCCCGCGAACCACTCCAGCACCTTCGCGGTACACCCCTCTCCCTTCCCGTGCCTCCAATTTCATCTCTAACACACCGTAGCCGCGCCATCGACGCACGCCGTACGCACCAGCCATGGCGCCGCCGTGGTCGTCCCACGCCAGAGCATTACCGCTCCCACCAAGCGACTCACCGCACTCGCACGCGCAAGTAGTACCTCTCGGTGCCGTCCTCTTGCCCTCTCTCGCTCTCTGCACACCTGCGCACACGCACCAGTGTCGTCGCGCCGCCGCTGCGCGTGGCCAGCCTCCCTGAGCCCCCCTCTGCTTCAACCAACCCCGCAGACGAACTCCCCGTCTCTCCCTCTCTCTCCCTGTGTGGTCGGTTGAACCCGAGACGGTCGGAATCGTCCTCCCGACGAACTCCGGCGAGTTTTCCCTCTGCGCCGCCGTGGGAGCGCCGCCCCGGCGACCTCACGCCGCGCCCTGTCTCCCCTTCGCTCTGGACCATCCGATCTCGCACAGGCGGTCTGGATTAGAACCCTGAAGCGGTACGCTCTCTGGTCCATCATGGACCCATGGACCAGAACCCCGCAGGCCGTCCACACTGTTCCCATGCACCGCACCAACCTGAGCCTGCCACGTGGCGCCTGACAGCCCCACTGCGGAGCCCTTGGCGTCCTCTCGGTTTTACGCTTTTCTCGCTTTGAAAACGTAAACCCTCTCTGTTATTTCAAAATACGTTTTCTTCTAATTGCAGAACTGCCCCTCCTATTCAAATGTTTATATTTTCCCCGTTTCAACTCCGTTTTGGCCCAAACGAGTTGCGTTAGATCCGTAATTTCATAACCTATCTAATGGTACAGTTTTTATCTATGTTAATTACTTTTGAAAATCAAAGTTAATTATTTTGGTGATGCTTTAATCTTGTCTTTTCAAAATCTTGTTTTATCTCTATCTTTTCCGTTTCAAATCCGTTTTGCTCCGTTCAAGTTGCGTTGGCTTCGTATCGACGTAACCTTTCTCTTAGTGACCTTATATACCATGTTAATAGCTCTGTATTTTCTTGATGCAAAACCCTAAATTGATTAACAACTATGCAATATATATTTTACACATAAAATGACGATGCTTTCAACTTTCGTTTTCGAAATCCAAATCCAAGTTTGACCTAATATAATCAAAGTGTTTCTTTGAGATACTTTGTACACTCTTTTATATAGTTATAAAATTGATAAAGCTCGTAGTTCCCTTTTATAAAAGCAAATCTTCCGTTAGTGGTTTTTCGATCATCGTAGCTCCGTTTAGTGTGATCTTCGCGACTGTGTGATCGTAGAGTTGCGTAGATTTCTTTTTAAATCCTTTTTATTGATTGGTGTATTGTTCTAATTCAGCCATGTTTGTATGCTATGTATGTTTGTCCAGCTGTTTGAGTGGTGTTTGATTAATTGTCGTCCAACCGGTGAGTTTTGCGTTGGTGATCGAGAAGAAGTCGTCGGAAGTTGAGAAGCAGTTGTGCTAAAGATCTAAGCTTTTAAGGCAAGTATACATGGGATTATCCTTGTTGTCCTATTCATGATAATTACTCATAATCATATGCATGTGTTTCCTTGTTACCCTGTAAGGATTATCCTAGCTTTGTAGCTTATACCTTGTTACCCTGGGTATATTTATGCATTTGGGTAGATCAAGCTAGTGCTCTTTGAGAACACTATGATCGTGTAAACTTGATTAATGAATATGTGAACTCACAATAAAAGATGACTTTTTAGCAACGTGGACCATAGGTGGAACACCAGGAACTCACACCTGTGTTCTCACTCATAGGAATATTTCTGTAAGAGATTACCCCGAGAAAACAGTACCACCATAAGCTAATGGGCTCTGGCTTGACTCAGTATTAGGCTTTTGTTAGTTTGTGGCAACTTACCTGAAAGGGCGCATGAAGTGCTCCGAGATTTTCGGAAGCGCTGCGTGTGTCTTCTGGGATCTTGTTGAGGGAACTTGTAGCGGGTTGTTGCTTCCTAGTGGAACTTGTGAAAGGTCTCGTAGTGAACCCTGCTGACCCACCTCGGAAGTGGGTAAGAGAATAGCTACCTCGGGAAAAAGGGCAATTCACTTCTTATGGGTAAAGGCGTACACCTCTGCGCAGAGTTAAAAACTATCATGATAGCCGTGCTCACGGTTAAGAGTGGCTTGGGCTCCTTGCTATGTGATGTTCTTATGTCATGGCTCATCAGTTGTTATCGGTGATTTGTTATTGTTACTTGTTCATATAAGCATTAACTCCGGTTCACTTGATCATATGGATGTTGGGGCTATTTTGATAACTTTGATGCTACCATAATGCTAAAATTGTGACAACATAAAAGCTGATGCAGTATAACCAGTGTCATACCTTTTTGAGCTTCATGAACCCCATGTATTCTTGTTGAGTACGAAAGTACTTACGCTTGTTTACTTTCTTTTCAATTCTTGGATAAAAATCCCGGATGGGTACCAGTTTGCAAGAGTTGGAAGAGTTAGGCTTGTGATCAACCAGTCAGTTGGTCCCTGTGGAGTGGAGTCTTCATCTGAAGATCGGAGTGCTTTTCCGCTGTCTGCTCTCTCTTAAGGTTATTCCTTTAACCATATATGTTATATAATTAAGTATTGTCTTTTGATATTACCTTGTTCTGTGACTATATGTGGGATTTGACTTCCTGGGCTCACATATAGGGTATATCTGGTTTTGTTCTTAAAACCGGGTGTGACAGATTGGTATCAAAGCAATGCTGACTGTAGGACGCAAGCCTAGATAGAACTGGTCATTTTTAGCAAGCTTTCAACCTTGTTTCGTTCATGCTTTCTCTCTACCCTTGATAATTGTTTAAAGTTATGCTTACTCTACCTCTACTCTATTATAAATGCATTGTCTCAGTTCTCACCCTTTGTTCTCTATAGATGGTGCGTAACGAGAAGGCTGCTCGTGTCAACTTTGGAGGACCATGCTACCTCGGAGGAAGCTCTGCCCTCATGGAACCACCAGTTCAGCAGACTTGTTGGCACAAGGAGTACAACACTACCTTCTACAGCAGTGAAGCTTTCTTCCATCACCGGCTCATGCAAATGCTTCAAGATCTCTATCCTGATCAACAAGCCAGAGTGGAATACAAATGCACCAGTTGGACTCACCCTAAGTATGAGAGCCATTGGAGCATAGAGGCACACGACACCAGATGCAATCTGATTACGGGTTCGCAAATGGTGGAATCCATTCACAGGTCTATCGCAGATCGGTATAGTGTGCATGCTGGTATATCAGATGCTGTTTATCAAGCATTTCTGGTATACCATGGGAAATGTTATGAAGGGATGAATAATGATAAGCAGAAGTATCTTCCGCGACGCCCACCAGGAAGCTTGCAGTGTGTGGTTACTGACCCTCAATCAGAACCAAATGAGCAAGTCAAGGAGATGGCCCTGGCCAAACGGGATCTCCACCAAAAGCTGGAAGATAGTCAACTGGAATTGGCAGAAGTAAGGCAACACTATGAAGAAGCCCTGGACGAGATAGATGATTGGAGGAGTCAAGCTGGACTACCCAAGATCAATGTGGTTGAAGATGTGTCTTGTTCAACCCCCCGCAAGAGATGCTACCCTGGATGTCGCTGCAGTCGTACCTTGTTCAAGAAGTAGGAGTCATGTCCCTTGTAATAAATACGTTAGTCGAGTCTGTGTGTCTTGTGAAACTATAAGTGCTTGGTTGGTTTGTTATAATGGTTATGCTTGATTTGCACCTTTGTAATGAGTGCAATGATTTTGTGAGGTCCTCCCACAATTTCATTTAGTTTGTAAGTTTAAGTTTTAATGAAATAAAAGTTGGGTTTCGTTTATCCCATGTGTCTCTTTATCCTATCTTCCAAGTGCAATCTATCTTTATCATCTAAAATCTCTCTTTGCTGGAAGATAAGAGTTACGGGAAAATGTTGGATAATAGTACACTCCTTATCTCTTTTCTCTATCCGCAAGACCCACCCTAGTTGCTATCTTGGCTATGGAATTATGGAAACAACAAAGTGATACATCTGCGTCGTTGTTTCCTTGCCCTCAAGGAGAGTCGTGTTGCTGGATCATACTTCAGCACAAAGGTTTCATTGGAATAACAAAAAGGATATGAGGACAGTTAGTTAAAGACGATAAATATGTAAGCTACCTTGGTGTCCCCTAGTTCATCTTTCTCAAGGGGGTAGCCAAGTTAAAGAAGTTGCAACATGGAGTTGCATTGATGTTAGTACCTGGCCTTCAAGGATTGCTTATCACCATGATTGAGTTTTCTTTGAGTTTTCGTGCTATACCTGGACATCTTATGGAGTTGCATTTAAGGAAGCCTTGAATGACCAAATTCTAATGCCATTGTGTTCCAAACAGATGGACGCTACATGGGAATTCACTTCACAGGATGGAAAAAGGAATGTTCCCAATCCGGATCCTCTCTCTAGAAAACAAGCTTTGAGGACACAAACCCAACCGCTACAGTTTCTTGCTCAAACCTCCTTGCATCATACACCACTTATGGACACACAAGGTGAAGTTATGGAAGGTCATCCACCAACTTTCTCTCATGGCACTGACTCGCTAGAAGCAGATGCCTGGCTTAGAGCTATAGAACAACAGCTTGACATAGCTCAGCGTAAGGACAATGAGAAAGTGCTATATGCTTTCGGACAACTTCAAGGGACAACGTTAGACTGGTGGGAATCAGAGTTTGGTCAACGGGATGTAAATCAGATTGATTGGAAAGAGTTCAAAGATGCTTTCCGATCTTACCATGTTCCAGCTAGTTCGGTAGCAACCAATCAGGAGGAGTTCCACAATCTAAAGCAAGATTCCATGTCAGTATGTGAGTATAGTGATCGGTTCACTCAGTTGTCTCGCTATGCCCCAAGCAAAGTGGATAGTGATGCTAAGAAGCAAAGATGCTTTATGAAGGGATTGAACGATAGTTTGCAACAACAACTGATGACCGTTGAGTATGGGGATTTTCATGCAATGATGCACAGAGCAATTGCAATTGGGAAGAAGCAACGAAAGAAGGAAAAGAAGAAGAGAAAGTGTGATCTTCAACGCCAGCTAAGAAACACCCATCCTCGTCTTGCTACGCAAACCATAGGTCAGTCACAGTCGATGAATCTACTAGAGAGTACAGATCAAGACCAACAGTCCCATGATGAAGTACCACCATCCAATCAATGCCAAAACCAACAACGACAGGAATCCGAATCGAGTCACCAAAAGAAGCAGGATGAAAGAGTAAAAGTGAAGGGAAAATACATCCAAGGGATGTTGAGAAGTGTGTCCGATGGAATTGTGTATGGTCGCATTTCAGTGAACTCATCTCCTGCCTTAGCGACGTTTGATCCCAAGGCTACACATTCGTTTATCGCTAAAGCGTTTGTGCAAGAACAAAAGATGATAATGCTCCCAATGAGGAAACCAGTGCTAGTTAAAACCTTTGTAGGTGAAGAAAAGGCAACCCGCATATGCCCAAAAGTTATTCTTCACATAAATGGAGGAAACTTTAAGGAAAACCTTATTGTTTTGGACTCACTGGCTGAGGATGTTGTCCTTGGAAGAGGATGGTTTGATGCTTGTAAAGGAGTTATTAATCCTACCCAAGGCTTGATGTTGGTAACCACTCCGACGGGAGAAAGAATTGAGTATCAAGGAATGCCACCTGGACCTGATGAACATGAAGAGAACCTACTCGACAGTGGGAACAAAAGGGATAGTGAAGTAGAACCTGAGTTCTCGGATGTTTATGTTGAGGAACAGATGCCCTGGGAAGAACTCAACACCCTAGATGATCATGCTTATAAAGGCTACACGTCTGAGCAGTGGCAGGACACTCAGGAGGACATATGAAGTTCAGTCATGTTTTCCAGATCCAAGTTTAGTTCCCAAGAACAGATGTAATCTTTGTATCTTAAAGAAGGGTTATACTCGGATAGGAAAGTCTCGTATCCCAAGCAGTTATAATCTAGAAGATATCTTTATCTCTTTATCCCTTTATCACCATCTTCCGAATCTCGAGGACGAGATTCATCTTAAGGGGGGGAGAATTGTAACACCCTAAAATTTACTTTATGGAAATAGAAATAAAATGTCTTAATTTTGAATTTTGGTGTTCATGAAATCAGAGGAAATAAAAACTTTTACGAAACTAAAATTTTGTTTTGGTAGAAAAGTGGTTGAGCATACATGCCCTTGCATTTGTTACTTATTTTGTTTGGCAAGTTTCAAAGTTCAAAGTTGGTTTTCAAAATGGGTTTGAAAGTGTGTTTGAAAATTTAGAAAATAAAAAGGAAAAAAGACAAAATCCTTCCCTCCTACATCTGGCCGCAGGCCCACCTCCCCTTTCCCCCCCCGGCCTGCCCTCTCTCTGTCCAGCCCAAACGGCCGCAGGCCTGCTCTCACCCGGCCCACACTGCCCCGGCCCACTCAGCTCTCCCCCCTCTCTCTGGCTCACTGACGGCCCGACCCCGCCTGTCTTCTCGTTTGGAAGCGCCGACATGTGGACCCCACCCGTCAGCCAGCCAAGCCGGACGACACGCACCAGTGTCGTCGCGCCGCCGCTGCGCGTGGCCAGCCTCCCTGAGCCCCCCTCTGCTTCAACCAACCCCGCAGACAAACTCCCCGTCTCTCCCTCTCTCTCCCTGTGTGGTCGGTTGAACCCGAGACGGTCGGAATCGTCCTCCCGACGAACTCCGGCGAGTTTTCCCTCTGCGCTGCCGTGGGAGCGCTGCCCCGGTGACCTCACGCCGCGCCCTGTCTCCCCTTCGCTCTGGACCGTCCGATCTCGCACAGGCGGTCTGGATTAGAACCCTGAAGCGGTACGCTCTCTGGTCCATCATGGACCCATGGACCAGAACCCCGCAGGCCGTCCACACTGTTCCCATGCACCGCACCAACTTGAGCCAGCCACGTGGCGCCTGACAGCCCCACTGCGGAGCCCTTGGCGTCCTCTCGGTTTTACGCTTTTCTCGCTTTGAAAACGTAAACCCTCTCTGTTATTTCAAAATACGTTTTCTTCTAATTGCAGAACTGCCCCTCCTATTCAAATGTTTATATTTTCCCCGTTTCAACTCCGTTTTGGCCCAAACGAGTTGCGTTAGATCCGTAATTTCATAACCTATGTAATGGTACAGTTTTTATCTATGTTAATTACTTTTGAAAATCAAAGTTAATTATTTTGGTGATGCTTTAATCTTGTCTTTTCAAAATCTTGTTTTATCTCTATCTTTTCCGTTTCAAATCCGTTTCGCTCCGTTCAAGTTGCGTTGGCTTCGTATCGACGTAACCTTTCTCTTAGTGACCTTATATACCATGTTAATAGCTCTGTATTTTCTTGATGCAAAACCCTAAATTGATTAACAACTATGCAATATATATTTTACACATAAAATGACGATGCTTTCAACTTTCGTTTTCGAAATCCAAATCCAAGTTTGACCTAATATAATCAAAGTGTTTCTTTGAGATACTTTGTACACTCTTTTATATAGTTATAAAATTGATAAAGCTCGTAGTTCCCTTTTATAAAAGCAAATCTTCCGTTAGTGGTTTTTCGATCATCGTAGCTCCGTTTAGTGTGATCTTCGCGACTGTGTGATCGTAGAGTTGCGTAGATTTCTTTTTAAATCCTTTTTATTGATTGGTGTATTGTTCTAATTCAGCCATGTTTGTATGCTATGTATGTTTGTCCAGCTGTTTGAGTGGTGTTTGATTAATTGTCGTCCAACCGGTGAGTTTTGCGTTGGTGATCGAGAAGAAGTCGTCGGAAGTTGAGAAGCAGTTGTGCTAAAGATCTAAGCTTTTAAGGCAAGTATACATGGGATTATCCTTGTTGTCCTATTCATGATAATTACTCATAATCATATGCATGTGTTTCCTTGTTACCCTGTAAGGATTATCCTAGCTTTGTACCTTATACCTTGTTACCCTGGGTATTTATGCATTTGGGTAGATCAAGCTAGTGCTCTTTGAGAACCACTATGATCGTGTAAACTTGATTAATGAATATGTGAACTCACAATAAAAGATGACTTTTTAGCAACGTGGACCATAGGTGGAACACCAGGAACTCACACCTGTGTTCTCACTCATAGGAATATTTCTGTAAGAGATTACCCCGAGAAAACAGTACCACCATAAGCTAATGGGCTCTGGCTTGACTCAGTATTAGGCTTTTGTTAGTTTGTGGCAACTTACCTGAAAGGGCGCATGAAGTGCTCCGAGATTTTCGGAAGCGCTGCGTGTGTCTTCTGGGATCTTGTTGAGGGAACTTGTAGCGGGTTGTTGCTTCCTAGTGGAACTTGTGAAAGGTCTCGTAGTGAACCCTGCTGACCCACCTCGGAAGTGGGTAAGAGAATAGCTACCTCGGGAAAAAGGGCAATTCACTTCTTATGGGTAAAGGCGTACACCTCTGTGGAGTGGAGTCTTCATCTGAAGATCGGAGTGCTTTTCCGCTGTCTGCTCTCTCTTAAGGTTATTCCTTTAACCATATATGTTATATAATTAAGTATTGTCTTTTGATATTACCTTGTTCTGTGACTATATGTGGGATTTGACTTCCTGGGCTCACATATAGGGTATATCTGGTTTTGTTCTTAAAACCGGGTGTGACAACTACCTTGGATGAGGCAAACCTTAAAATATTTCGGATGTCAATTCACCAAGATTCCTCTCTTGTGTGATAACGAGAGTGCCATCAAACTCGCAAATAACCCAGTTAGTCACTCTAAAACAAAACACATAGACATCCATCATCACTTCTTGAGAGACCATAAATTAAAAGGAGATATCGCAGTTCGCCATGTGAGCACTAAAAAGCAACTAGCCGATATCTTCACTAAGCCTCTCGATGAGACAAGGTTTTGTGCTCTGCGTAGTGAGCTGAATATACTTGATTCTCATAACGTGGTTTGAACTATAGCACACAATTGTTTGTCCACCTAGCGACATAGGAAAAACTTTGAAAATTTCAATTAAGTGTTTCAAAACCAATTTCAAAAGGAACTTGAGTATGGTGGTCATTGTATGTACTGTTGAATTGCTTACTGACCATCATATGGGAAGGAGTATATGTCCACAATTGCATAAATATATAGTACAAAGGTGGCATAACTCCTCACTGCTCTGGTAGGCTAGCAGTGCCGGCCCTTGGCACAGCAGTGCCGGGCCTAGCCGCGACAGTGCCGTGACTTAACTGCCCAGAGTAGTCTCGTCCGAGACCTATCCCTCGGGCTTTTCTTTATCTCCTCACCCAAGCTCGAGGGGACTCCATCCTAGGCAGTGTTCCCCCAACAGAACACATCCCCTCTCCTCTCTCCTCCCCAAGGTGACCAAGGGAGACCGGATGATGTGAACTAGGGTTCCCGATCTTCCGAAAGGTTCTGATAACTCTCGATTTGATGGAAACGAGACACAAGTCGATCCAGCTTCCGAACAACATGATCCAAAACCCCACAATCGCAGCACCACGTCTCCTCTGGTTATCAACTGGTGTTGCACAGTTGACCTCGCCAAGAAGGCTAAGTACTTTGCCTGTGAATCGAATAACATAAGAAAGAACAAGGAAGAATGCAACCAAATTGCAGATGTATGATTAATCTCACGAGTTGGGGTCTCACAAACTGATGTAACGGCAAAACTGTTCTTGACAGAATAATCTAAGCAAAACCCAAAACCTAACGAGAGCGGTGGCGGCTGGTATTATAGTTCTAAGGGTCGTCGCCACCCCTATACATGCCCCCCATGTGGATCAACGACGATACACGGCCCAACGGACCAAAACAGTGACGCAACACCGGAACAGATTCTGGACGCTGACTTGTTTTGACGATTCCCGATGACTCAGAAGGAATTTGGACCTCAAACTGACTTCATTGGTTTCCTTATGAAATTATCTTTCCAACCATGGTTGGATCAGCGAAACGGAGTCTGGATGCGTCCTGGGCGTTCGTTTTACTCCTTGCTGGTCCTGGACTCCTAAACTGACTCGAAGTCGACTTGGGTTGGGCCTCCAACTTGACTTGGGTGTCCTTGCTGGTCCTCCACGCCTCCAAACCCTCCCTTATGCATCCCTTGGTCCTCTCCATGATTCCTAAGTACAATATAATCATTAGGTAGCAATCTATTCTTAAAATTATATAAAGACTTGCTTAGGAACGAGCTCACCTCTAAATTTAATTGTCGCGCGCGAGCTCTTGTGATTGGACCTTGAATGTCCAGCAGAGGATCATCGTGTTCATACGAAGGAGTTATGTCCTCATCATCCTCCCTCTCTTGAATTGGAGTCGTCCTCGACTCAAGGTCATCTTCTTCTGCCAAATATGGCTTCAAATCTGAAATGTTGAAAGAAGGACTAATCCCGAACTCGGGTGGCAACTCAAGTTTGTATGCATTGTCATTTATTTTTTCAATAATTTTATATGGACCAGCAGCTCTTGGCATTAATTTGGACTTACGCAGCTCTGGAAACCTATCTTTTCTCAAATGTAACCATACTAAAGTACCCGATTCAAGTTTAACTTCTTTTCTACCTTTACTACCAGCAATTCTATATTTTTCATTCATCTTTTCAATATTTTCTTTAGTGGTTGCATACAACTTATGAATAAATTCAGCACTTGTAGTAGCATCACTATGTGTCTTTCATTGGTAGGTAAAGGCAAAATATCAATTGGAGTGCGAGGGTTAAAACCATACATTACCTGAAAAGGACTTACCTTGGTGATAGAATGTGTTGCCCGATTGTAAGCAAACTCCACATGAGGCAAACATTCTTCCCACATCTTCAAATTTTTCTTCAAAACAACTCTCAACATGGTGCCCAAAGTATGGTTCATGACCTCTGTTTGTCCATCAGTTTGTGGGTGACAAGTTGTTGAAAACAACAGCTTTGTACCCAACTTATTCCATAGAGTACGCCAAAAGTGACTCAAGAATTTAGCATCGCGATCTGAAACAATAGTAGAAGACATACCATGCAAGCGAACAATCTCTTTGAAAAAGAGGTCAACAATATAAATGGCATCATCACTTTTATGACATGGTAGAAAATGTGCCATCTTAGAGAATCGATCCACAACAACAAAAATACTATCGCTCCCCCTCTTTGTCCTAGGCAATCCCAAAACAAAGTCCATCGAAATATCTGCCCAAGGAATAGAAGGAACAGGAAGAGGCATATACAAACCATGTGGATTCAAGCGAGACTTAGCTTTTTGACATGTGGTGCAGCGTGCTACAAACTGTTCAACATCTCTCTTCATTTGTGGCCAAAAGAAGTGTGTCGCCAAAATATCAACCGTCTTCTTAGCACCAAAATGGCCCATCAGTCCTCCTCCATGCGCTTCCTGCAACAACAACAAACGAACGGAACCAACTGGAATGCATAGACGGTTAGCTCTAAATACAAAGCCATCATTAATCACAAACTTGTTCCATGTACGACCCTCTTTACAATTCAGCAACACATCTTTAAAATCAGGATCAATCACATATTGTTCTTTAATTGATTCAAGCCCAAAAATTCGACAATCAAGTTGGGACAACATAGTATATCATCTAGACAAAGCATCAACAATTATATTATCTTTCCCTTTCTTGTGTTTGATAATATAAGGAAAAGATTCAATAAATTCAACCCACTTAGCATGTCTACGATTCAGATTATTTTGAGAACGAAGATACTTAAGCGATTCATGATCTGAATGTATAACAAATTCCTTAGGCCATAAATAATGATGCCATGTCTCTAAAGAACGTACAAGTGCATACAATTCCTTATCATACATAGAGTAATTGAGAACATGGCCATGTAATTTTTCGCTAAAGTATGCAATGGGCTTACCTTCTTGCATCAACACACCTCCAATGCCAACTCCACTAGCATCACATTCTAGCTCAAAAGTCTTCTCAAAGTTTGGAAGTTGCAGCAATGGCGCATGTGTTAGCTTGTCCTTCAAAGTTTCAAAGGACTCCTCTTGTGTCTTACCCCATTTGAACATCACACCTTTCTTTGTCAACTCATGCAAGGGGGCAGCAATGGCGGTAAAATCCTTGACGAAGCGACGATAGAAACCTGCAAGACCAAGAAAGCTTCTCACCTGGGTGATAGTTTGGGGAACCGGCCAGCTCTTTATGGCTTCAATTTTTTGCGCATCCACCTGAATTCCCTGTGGAGTAACAACATAACCAAGAAAAGCGACTCGATCCGTGCAAAAGATGCACTTCTCAAGGTTACCAAATAAACGTGCATCGCGCAAAGCATTAAAAACAACACGTAAGTGATCCATATGTTTGTCCAAAGACTTGCTATAAATCAATATATCATCAAAATAAACCACCACAAATCGCTCAATAAAAGCTCTTAAAACTTCATTCATCAATCTCATGAAATTACTAGGTGCATTAGTTAAACCAAAGGGTATTACTAACCACTCATATAATCCAAATTTAGTTTTGAAAGCTGTTTTCCATTCATCTCCAAGTTTCATTCTAATTTGGTGGTAGCCACTACGCAAGTCAACCTTTGTGAAAATTATAGAGCCACACAACTCATCAAGCATGTCATCAAGTCTAGGAATAGGATGACGATATCGAATAGTAATATTATTAATGGCTCTACAATCAACACACATCCGCCAAGAACCATCTTTCTTAGGAACCAAAATTACTGGAACGGCACAAGGACTAAGGCTTTCACGTACATACCCGCGGTCCAAAAGCTCTTGGACTTGTCGCTGAATTTCCTTAGTCTCCTCGGGGTTGGTTCGATAAGCAGCACGGTTTGACAATGTTGCCCCTGGAATCAAATCAATTTGATGCTCTATTCCTCTCATAGGTGGCAGCCCTGGGGTAACTCAGCTGGAAAAACGTCCTCATACTCCTGCAAAAGGTTAGTGGCAACAGGAGGTATCGAACGAGCAACATCATCAAGCGAAAACAAGGCTTGTTTGCACACCAAAGTATAGCAAATATCATCATTAGAAATTTCAGCAAGGTCAGTTTTTCTTGCTAGCATAACTCCACCCTTCAATTTAATTCCCATGGTCTTAGAAATAGGTGTCAATTTATCCTTTTTAGGTGGGTAAACTGATTTAGCAACTTGTTCATTTTCAGATTTAGCATTGCTCAAACTAGCAGCCCGATCTGTATCAGCTTGTACAATTTCAGCAGGGGTCATAGGAACCATAGTAATTTATTTTCCTTGATGCATAAAAGTGTATGTATTACTTCTACCATGGTATATAACATCATTATCAAATTCCCAAGGATGACCCAATAAAAGTGAACAAGCCTCCATAGGTACCACATCACAATCAGCATAATCAGAGTATGAACCGATGGAAAAAGAAACTCTGCAAGTTTGGGTTACCTTAGCCTTTGCAGCATCATTAAACCACTGAAGATTGTATGGATGGGGGTGTTGTCGTGTGGTCAAGCCAAGCTTCTTGACCAAATCTGAACTCACCAAGTTACTGCAAATACCTCCATCGATGATGACACGTGCTCGCTGATTGTTGATGACGAAGAAAATTTGGAACAAGTTATGGCGTTGCAGCATCTCTGGTTGTTGTACCTTTGTGCTGAGCACTCGCTGCACAATAATGCTCATGTAGGTTGATGTATCACCCTATCCCACAAATTCATCGCTCTCGTGCACGACCGGTTCTTCCGCATCATCTTCCTCAACGTCCGAGGTGCTGATGTAGCCATCTTCCACAGCAATGTATGTTCGCTGACTTGGGCATTCCCGTTGTATATGACCGAATCCTTGGCAGCGGCGACACTGAATGTTAGAGGCGCGTCCTGTGGATGCAACAAAAGAGGCACTCGTTGCTGATTCCTGCAAAACAGAATTTTTACCTACGCCTGAAGGTAGTGTAGCCGTCGGTTTTGATGTGGTAGCTCCTCCAACTGATGCTTGCTGCTTGTTCGATGGTAGGGGTGCCCTGTAAGTGGATGTCTTGGACAACCCCAATGATGGTCTTGAGCGTGGCGTGTATGTGTTGCCGGACTTCTACTTACCCTGCTTGTCACGCCCCTCTAATTCCTTCTCTGCAAACATAGCAAACTGAAACAATTGGTTAACAGTGTTAAAATCTTTATAATCAACAATATCCTAGATTTCTCGTCTCAACCCCGAATAAAATCGACACATAGAATCCTCGGGTCCTTCTACTACGCTACAATACATCAAGCCCTTTCGAAGCTCACCATAGTAATCCTGCACTGATTTATCTCCTTGTTCTAAACGCATCAATTTTTATGTAGATCTCTTTGGTAAGATGAAGGAACAAATCTATCACGCATAACAACCTTAAGTTCTTCCGATGAATGAGGTGTTTTACCATCAGCAGCTAAAGCAGTCCACCAAATAACAACAAAATCTTTAAGTCACTGGTGGCTTGTCTAACTCTATGTTCTTCAGGTACTTGGTGGGCACTAAATTTTGTTCTACTGTCATCTCCCAATCAAGATAGGCCTCAGCATTATAATATCCATCAAAAGAAGGTACAGTAAACTTTACCTTAGCATAAGGATCGTCACGAGCACGATTATGGTTACCTCGATGGTGGCGGCGGTTCTGTCGGTTCCCACCCATAAGATGACGCCTGAGTTTGTTTTGTAATGTCGCCTAGTTATCAAGATTACCATCGACATCATACACCTCAAGATCATTGTCATCGCTGCCATTCACATCATTATCAGGAGCCTTAGCAGGACGATCTTCCAAGGTAGCTACCCTGTCGGTTATTTCTGATATCCGTCTATCCAACCGCTCCAACTGGTTAGCAAGCTTGAGTTCAAGCATTGCCTCAGTGACAGCCTTGACGACAGTCTCCTTCATGTCCTTATTGGCTTTGTCTATAATAGCTTTTAGCTGATCTTGGCTGACGCAGTCATTGAAGTCTTTGGGCTGCCCGTCATCTGACATTGTAGACACAAAAACAGGAACAAACAGTGAAGGTTATCCCTAATAATTGTACTACGCAGGTTGAGTGGTGCCTCACAAGATGACAGCAAAGGGAAACACCTTACCAAGGTCTTACCAGTGTTCTTACTAGCAAGGGAAAGGATACCTGAAAGATGTGAAACCGCGATTGTAGGGGTGCAAACCTTTGCTGTCAAGAAGAATCTGTGGAGCTTGGAAGGCACAAAAAGTGACAAATGTATATGTGGAACATAAGTCAGAAACAGATAGTAATGCTGAATTATAGTCTTAAGTGTTTGCTCTTGTTGCCGGCCTAAATGCTCCAAGTACCAGGTGTGTGATGATCAACAAAAAGGAGGAACAAGTATTATGGATAGTGAGAGCAAAGGAAACAAGGCACAAAACAGCACACGTGATCACAGCTCAATTTGCCCTTCTCTATGTGCTCCTCTAAATATTGTCCCTCTTCTACCCCACTCTTTTTTCTATTTTTTGGGCGGTTGTTGTTTTTTTTGGGGAAATTCAACTTTTTCTTTTTATTTTTTTGATATTTTTATTTTACTTAGGAGCACTAAATAAGTAACCACAGAAAATTTGAGCTTAAACAGGTGAAAGACGTAGCGTGTGGATTTTTTGAAGATTGGAAAAACTAAGAAAAATATTTCGGAAGGTGAAAACCGAAACTTCGGAGGCGATTTTGAGGATTCTGAGTTTGTCCAGCCCCGCCACGGGTGGGGACAGACGGATCCGGAATGCCGTTTACCTAGGAAAAACTCTATGACTTTTCTAAAAACGGATTTCGTACGCGCGAGTTATGCCCGATTGAAAAATCGACTCCGAAATAGAGGACAAAACGGTCCGGAAGGTGGAAAAGTTTGCGGCGGTGGCTAGAAATTGATGGAAACGGTGGGGAAAACTCACGAACTGGACTCTAACACGAACTAACTAGCAACAAGACCTCGACCAGGACACAAACTCAACACTACGGACTCTGAATCTGAAATATGCAAAGGCTATGGCGCGGAAGGGTTGTAGGATAGGAAAACGGTATGTCACTGGACTATGGGACGAAGGCGTAAACACTCGAAACTAAAGGATAGATATGAACCTGATGGTATACCTGAAGCTTTGATTACCACTTGATGTGAACTAGGGTTCCCGATCTTCCGAAAGATTCTGATAACTCTCGATTTGATGGAAACGAGACACAAGTCGATCCAGCTTCCAAACAATATGATCCGAAACCCCGCAATCGCAGCACCACGTCTCCTCTGGTTATCAACCGGTGTTGCATGGCTGACCTCGCCAAGAAGGCTAAGTCCTTTGCCTGCGAATCGAAGAACACAAGCAAGAACAAGGAAGAATGCAACCAAATTGCAGATGTATGATTAATCTCACGAGTTGGGGTCTCACAAATCGATGTAACGGCGAAACTGTTCTTGACAGAATAATCTAAGCAAAACCCAAAACCTAAAGAGAGCGGCGGCGGCTGGTGTTATAGGTCTAAGGGTCGTCGCCACCCCTGTACACGCCCCCCATGTGGGCTCAACGACGATACACGGCCCAACGGACCAAAACAGTGACGCAGCACCGGAACAGATTCTGGATGCTGACTTGTTTCGACGATCCCCGATGACTCAGTAGGAATTTTGACCTCAAACCAACTCCATTGGTTTCCTTATGAAATTATATTTCCAACCATGGTTGGATCATCGAAAACGGAGTCCGGATGCGTCCTGGGCGTCCATTTTACTCCTTGCTGGTCCTGGACTCCTAAACTGACTCGAAGTCGACTTGGCTTGGACCTCCAATTTGACTTGGGCGTCCTTGCTGGTCCTCCACGCCTCCAAACCCTCCCTTATGCATCCCTTGATCCTCTCCATGATTCCTAAGTACAATATAATCATTAGGTAGCAATCTATTCTCAAAATTATATAAAGACTTGCTTAGGAACGAGCTCACCTCTAAATTTAATTGTCGCGCGCGAGCTCTTGTGATTGGACCTTGAATGTCCAGCAGAGGATCATTGTGTTCATAAGAAGGAGTGATGTCCTCATCAGCAGAGGTCCCTTCCTTCTTCTCGGCGGTGTCGCCTTTGGGAGGTGCTGCCATTGGAGGAGGTGTGGAGGATCTTCCTCCCTGCGTCAAGCTCCATTCAAGCCCGTCCTTCTTCATCCTCACCCCTCTCTTTCAAAGGTAATAACATGAAATCCTAACTTGGATCTGTTGACACAAAAGCATCGGATCTGCAAACACCTCGGGCTTATACCCGAACTCAATTTCCAAGGTGTGCCAGTCGATTTGACTAGTTAATCGACAAGGACGATAACTAGAACAACGATGAACGAGACGACGACGATGCGCCCGGACGTCAATGCTCAGAATGCTCAAAAAGCGGAACTCGCGAAGTAGACGGAGGTCTTGTAGATGCAGCCTGTTGAGATCGTAAGAACTCGTGAATAAACTAGAACTAATGCGATAAAAGTAGATGCTGGAAAAGTAGATAAAAAGTAATAGATTTGTATTTGATTGATTGTTGTTTTTACACCGCCCCTAGGGACATATTTATACTCCAGTAAAAGGACTTATACGTGGACACGACTCATATCTAAACAAAACTCCTATTTTTAAGGAAATAAAACGACCTGTGCAAGAGTTGGACTCAAACTAAAACAATAATACTAGCATAAAATCGCTAGTTTCCTTATCCGTGTCCTTTACGATGAAACTTTCCATCAGCAGATTCCTTCAACCCGCGATTTCCTTCTATTGCCATCGACAACTTCCTGCTGACGTCAGCCACATCACCCTATATCCATCGGCAATGCCTCCTTATCGGCAAACATATCTTCTTTCTCCCTTGACGCTTCTTCTATCAGATTCACCATCGGCGATTTCCTCTGCTTCCATCGGTAGTTAGACCAGCAGCACCTTGATGCCGATGAGGAACAACGATTACCCCTTTGCCGATCAACACACTTGGTTTAATATTGGCCCGTCCAAAAAATGGCGTCAACACATGCCCCCCAATTTCGGAGTATAAATATCTTATGCACCGAAATTTGCTCTATTGTAATCTTTCCCTCCAAAAACGCCTATGCCATCATCTCGATTACCACGCACCATCATCGCAAATCACCAACAACTCCTGCAACTGAAGCGCCAACAGTTACAACCCCTCGATCACCGCGCAAATTCATCGCGATATCCTTCCATATCTCCGCTCAGTAAAAAGAAAACTCGAAAATGCCCCTTGACCTAGGCCTATAAAGATTACTGCATGTTCTCCTTTTCACCCCGAGCTCACATTCTCATCTTCATTCCAATATCATCTCCGAAGAACACTCCGGCAATCACCGGTGGCTTCTTCTCTCGTCAGGAGGCGCGACCCCTTGCAAGAATGCCTCCTTCAATGGCGATCAACTTCACTGCTTCCGTGGTAATCTTTCTTCTTTCCCTGTTGTATATACTACAATTTTATCCTTCTGCATTGCTTTTCAATCCCTTCTCTCTTTCTTTGTTTGCTTTCTGGATCTAGGAAATGCGCAACAAAATAGTCATCCCTACCGATCAAGAACATCTCTGCTGTTTAGGCCCAATGGGGAATGCCGATCCAACCAATCTCATTAACGCAGAAACCAACCGCATCCCTTTTAGATCCGAGCATTTCGATTTAGGGTTATGGACAGACACCTTTCGCTCTTGTCCCAAACCTACCAAAGGGTGGAAGAACTGGTACCTTAGGATAGCTAGATCACAACAACTCTATTGGTCAGAGCGCAACATCGACCAATGCATCAGACTGTCCATTGCCGATATGGCCAAGAATGAAAATATGATGATTGCGGCTTCTTATTTCTGGTCCGATACAATGAACGCATTTTTATTCAGACATGGACCAGCCACCCCTACACTTGCCGATGTACATATGCTTACCGGCCTCGATGTCTCTTCTACTGATCCTGCCACCCTCTTCCGCAGGAAGTCTGAACGTCGGGTAAGTACCTGTAACATCGGTGGTTGGACCGGATACATCCAAGAGTATCAGAAGACTGGATCGGTAGCCCCAAGGGAGCATGCCACCTTCCTTAACATGTGGTTGAAGAAGTTCGTTTTCTGTGGCAGAACAGTCGGACCCACCAACATGTATCTCCCTGCAGCAGAGCTTTTAGCCGATGGAGGATTTCCCCTTGGCCGATACCTCCTTGGTTCAGTTTATCACCTCCTTCACCAGGTATCAAGAAAACTACTGCTAGGCGAGCCCATCGGCAACCTTGGAGGCCCTTGGTGGTTTATTAACTTATGGCTAAACGCCCACATGCATAAATGCCTCCAATTTGATCTGTTTAGCCAGCAGTTCCCAAGAGATATATCTGAAGACTATGTCTTTGATGATGATGAATTGGCAACCCGTTCCCCACTCAATTTTGAGGAAGCCATGATAGTGCTACCAGGAACCGATGCCAATGTCGACCAATTCGACATGTTATTCCAGAGGCTCTACTGCGGAATCCCTGCTGCAGAACGAGTTTGGTGGCCTTATGTCGATGAAGACAACCGATTTCCACTATCTTTCAACCTCACCGATGGGAATATACCACAAAATGAAGCAATCATGAAGGCTACCCTCATTCCCCCCAGGCTATCCCAGTTAACGTCGTTGGGACCGGGAAGAATTCTCATCCAACCTACGAGTTCTATTATCCATCGGCAGCGGCAAGACAGCTAGCATTTGGTCAATTGCCGATCAAACTCAGCTACATAAATGTGATTAAACCAAGATAGATCATCTCCAGTGCTATAGATTGGAATAAAATTGTCACCCTCTCACCTCATGCCGATGTAGCTAACATCGATTTATCTTCTTGGGCACCGACATCCTTCATCACTGAATCATACAAGTCCTGGTGGCAAGAGTGGAAGGACCAACTATTTTCTCCATCATCACACTACTATCTGCACTTGATTGATGCTCATCATGTCATACCCGATGACGCGGTAAGCTTATTTCCAATACTACTTCTTCGTTAACTTTTCAAATGTATCGGTAACTAACCCTCTGTCAACAAGTTAATGATTTGATTCCCAAAAAGAGCAAGAGCGGCAAACATTTCAACTTGCGACCGATGAATCCTATATCGACAATCGGCAGCAAAGCCCCTTCATTGTCTACCTCATGCATCACAAGATAGTTCCTAAGGTTACCATCAGGTCCAAACCATTGCAAACCGATGATGCTGCCGCTGCTGCCGCCACCTTAGCACAAGCCTTCACGGTAACAAGTTTTCATTTATCTATGTCGATCATAACATGTTTAATCGACAATTTTTACTCAATTTGCACCAAATTCTCTTCTGCAGCAGACAAGTTCATCGGCAGCTATTCCAAGTGTACAAACCTCTATGGCTCAACCTGCCGATGCCCCCCAAATGCAATAGCCAAAACGCCGAGGCTCATCAAGTGCTGCTCCCAAACCGAAACGCCCAAAGCCATCGGCTCCAGCCGCATCTCCTCAAGCTCCTGCTGATATGCCAACACCGGAGCCAGCATTAGCGCCTATCCCTGAGAAATCACAGGCTGAGATTCCTGACCAAGGGACAGCACCATCGCTGCAAGAGATAGCCGCAACAATAGAAACAACATCGGCATCGATACCAGCACCAGCGCCAACTACTCATCCTACCGAGGCAAGTTCATCGGCAACTGTTGACACCGTTTTTTGGCGCATGTCAATATAATCTAAGGATGGTGCCGATCGGCAAGAAGCTGGTTGTTGTTCCTTATCAACATCGGCATATTATCGGTCAGACTGCCGATAGGGGCGAGAATGTTGCTGATGAAGACAGACTTGTTGCCGATGGAAGCGGAAAGGCTTGATGAAGGCAAAGGTCAGCTTGCCGATGAGAAGCCAGTGCCGATGGAAGCTGGAGGTTTCGAATGTTGCTGATGCCGATTGCCGATAAGGTTGATTGGTGAAGTCAAGTCGCCTGGGCTGTAAAGTTGCTGTTGCCGATTACCGATGAGGAGATGTGCCGATTGCCGATGAGGAGATGTTGCCGATTGCCGATCGGGGAGTATTGCCGATGCCGATACCGATGAGTACAATTGACTTAGCGCTTGGTGTCAGCAGAAGATTACCGGTGGTCAAAAGAAGGAAGGCGCGGATTAAAGGGATTTGCCGATGGAAAGCTCCCATCGAGGATAAGTATAAGGAAATTGGTGTTTTACCAGTATTATTATGGTAGTTTGAGTCCGACTCTTGCATGAGTCGTTTATTTTTCCTTTAAAATAGGTGTGTTTGTTTAGGAAATAAATATTGTTATCCGGCTCCTGCGCGAGTCAGTTTCCTTTAAAGTAGGAGTTTGTTTTAGGAAGGATATGTGTCGTGTCTTTGTACAACTCTCCATGCGGGAGTATAAATATGTGCCCGAGGGCTATGGAATAATCAATCAATCCTATCAAAAAACAAACCAATTCTACTTTTTATCCTACTTTTACCGCAATTTACCTTTATCATGCATTAGTTATAGCTTAACGAGTTCTTCAAGCTTTCGACGGGCTGCATCATCCTGATCTCCGTCAAAATCCTTGTTAATTCCAAGTGGGAGTACCTCTAGGCTTTGCCAATCCGGGCGCATCGCTGTTTGCCTCGTCTAGCTCTGCTCTAGTTATCCGTGATCAACCTGAGCCTTGACGTCCGGGCGCATCGCTGTCGTCTCGTTCAGTTTGTCATAGTTATCATCCTTGTCGATTGATTGGTCAAATCGACTGGCACGCCCTCGACATCGAGCTTTGGGTAATAGCCCGAGGTGTTCACAGATCTGACGCTTTTTGTGTCAACACCTCTTTTGGCACGCCCAGTGGGACTCGAACCCACAATCGCCTGATTAGAAGTCAGATCTACACATCCGGCATGGCTGATCACGCCGATGTTAATCAGAGGAATGTCATTGAAGTGTCTGAGACCGATCTGAAAGATGATCTGAAGCAGGCCATGGAGCGGGCTATGGAGGAATACAGGCAGTTGTATCTCAAATCCTTCAGCCTCAGCAGGAGCGGCGAAGCAATTCAGAAGCAAGATCCGCCGTCGCCGCGGCAGATCACTTTCGACGCCGATCCTGGTAAAATACAAGAGATGGTTAATTCTGCATTTGATAATGTATTAATTAGCCAATCCAATGTGTTGTCCGATGCTGTATGCAATGCTGTCAAGCAAACTTTCAAGGGAGGACAGGCACCATATTATGTTGGTCCGGAGCATCGTCAACTCGGATTGACATCTGTTACAATCTCATCGGTGGTTCCAAGGGTGTCTTCACCAATTATGAACCGATCTGCCGATGAGATCATGCCACCAAGGTCGAGCCCAGCAAGCTTCACTCAGGCAAATACAAATCTGGTGGCCTCAGCAACGTCTGGACCTGTGATCCAGAATCAGCCGACTTCTGCCAACTGGTGGGGATACGACATGTCTTCAAGTCCATCTGCTGATTCTAGATTGGTCCAAGGTAACCATGCAGGGTGGACGATTCCCATGGCATCGGCAACACCTGTACAGCCGATGGTTCCAGTCATGCGTTATGCTACGTCCTCTCCAACGATGTAGCTGCCGACAGGGAATCTTCAAATGGCAATACCCAGAGTGCCTTACGCTCAACCATCGGCAAACCACTTGCCGATGCAACAAGGCCCAGCAGTCGCAAGTCAACCCGTGGTGGCAATGAATTACCTGGCGCCACAAGAACAACAGGCGTCAGCTGGCTATCTGCCATCGGCAAATTCTTGGCCGATGCAACAAGGCATGCCGATTGTCAATCAACCTGTATCGGCAATGGCTCCTCAACATATGGTACTCACAAATCAAGGCTATCATCCAAGGGTACAAGGGCTACAGGAGTCAGGTGATTATCACCCATCGGTAAGTTACATGCCGATGCCACCTAATGTTAGTTGGATCGGTCAATTACCGATTCAGAAGCAAGTTGTGCAGCCTAGGCATCAAGTGGCAAAAGTCCCGCAGTGTCATCTGGCGAATCTTCAGAATAAAGTATCGGTACATCAGCCGATAAGTACTACACCACAGTACTCGCAAGTGAATGTGCACAGTGAGACATCGGTACAGCAACCGATGAATATAATGCCACAACACAAGCCAATAAGTGTGCAAAATTGCCCATCGGCAACTCAGCCGATGCATAATGTTCAGATGACTGGTACTGCGCATGAGCCAATCACCTCAAGTACTTTGACGTCAAGACCTGAAGTACATCAACCTACTCAATCGGTGGACGTACAAAGTTCCCCATCGGCCAATCAGCCGATGCATGATATTCAACAGACTGATGCCGCAAATATGCCAATTGTCCCAGTCTGTTTACCGCAAAAATATGAAGAGATGCATGGATCTGCTCAACCAGTCAATGTTCAGCCAGTACATATGCAGGATCAAAATGCATACTTAGTCGATAAGATTGCCGAAGTAGCGAAGGAGCAATTCGGTATCAAGCCTAAAGTTGATACATGTTCTTATCAGGCTCCATACCCTCCAGCTTATGATTTAATCCCTTTCCCGAATTGGTACAAAGTGCCAGATTTCACCAAGTTTTCTGGTCAAGATGACATATCTACAATGGAGCACATTAACCGATTCGTTATCCAATGTGGGGAAACAGCCAGCAGAGATGAGTTGAGGGTAAGATTGTTCTCGTCATCATTGTCTGGATCGGAGTTCACATGGTTTATTTTATTGCCTCCAAACTCTATAATCACATGGACCGATCTGGAGGAACAATTTCATAAGTACTTCTTTGCTGGTACACATGAAAAGAAGCTTACTGATTTAATCAAGCTAAAGTAGCGCAATGATGAATCGGTAGAAAGCTTTGTGCAAAGACTGCGAGATGTGAAGAACAAGTGTTATAGCTTGGTACTTGATGATCGTCAATTAGCAGATTTGGCTCTCCAGGGATTACTGCCGCACCTCAGGGACAAATATGCATCTCAAGAGTTCGAAAGCTTGAGCCATCTTGTGCAAAGGGTTGCCGATCAAGACACCGAAGTGTTTGAGCCCGGAGAAAATTGGGATGAAGAGGTGTCTTCAACTAAGACAGATTCGGATGAAGAAGCAAGTATCGGTTTAGTTGAATCGGTGGAGGACGAAAAGCCAATATCTTGTCTGTTCGATCAGATAGAAGCTAAGAGATGCACTTTCGACATCACCAAGGCCGATAGGATGTTTGATCTATTGCTCCAGGAAGGGAAGATTAAGCTGGCACCTAACCAGGTAGTTCCGTCGGCCAAAGAGCTCAAGAAAATCAGGTATTGCAAGTGGCACAATGCGACTTCGCACAATACCAATGACTGCAGAGTCTTTAGGCAGCAGTTGCAGTCAGGGATTGAATCTGGATGGATTAAGTTTGAAAATTCCAAAGCCCAGAAGCCGATGAAGATCAATCAGCACCCATTTCCCAATAATATGGTGGAAACTAGTGGAAAAATTAAAATGCTGACATCGGAAGCTGCTAGGAAGAATGCATCGGTGAGTCTTGACCATCAAATAGCTGAATGTGATGTGAGAAAGTTTGCCGATGACAGAAAGGGCAGGAGGGTTGCCGATGAAAGCGATAGCAAGAAACCTCATCGGCATGCACCATATGGCGTTGTAATCACGCATAGGCGACCAAGGCAAGAATATCGTCAGTCACGAGAGGAGCAATATCGGTTGCAAGAGGATGAAAAGCGCCAAGAGTGGCATCGGCATCAAGATCATTGGAGGTGCTCCTTCTTTATTCACTGTTGGGAAGAAGGCATCAAGCTACCCACTGCCAATAATTACCCTGAATGCAATGGGTACTACCTTGCCGATCGATCAGAGAAAAAGCCTCGTTTTAACGATCGGACGTCAGGGTGTCGCACGCCGATCACAGAGAAGGAATCAGCGCATGATCGGCTGGGGGGCAAGCTTAGTGCACATGACAGGCTTGGTAGGTGTATTTGTCAGGAAGAGCTTGAGGAGACGGCAGGTGCCAAGGTACCTGAAGGGGAAATTTTCTCCAAGGATGCAGATATAGGCAATGAGAAGCGGTCTCAGCCTGTCTGGAAAACTAAGCTCCCTCGATGGTGCCCTAAGGGTCTGACGAAGACTCAGAAGAGGAGGATTTAGCGTGAACGCCGAGAAGATTTGTATCACAATGATAATCCTTCAAGAGGGAAGTCTTCAAGCAGGCGTTGAAGGCCAAAGCGCAAAGATGGGAATCCATCGGTAAATATCAATATGTTGCCGATGGCATAACTAGAGTCGATGGCCTTGGGCATTTTGATCTGGGAGTGGTACTTGGTGAGCCCTGGTGTCTCAATCGTTACACTTGAGGGGCATCGGTAAACTTAGCGTGAAGAGTTTGTGCACTGGCAGCGGTTGCCGATGATTTTATCGGTAAACAACTTGGAAGAACAGATAGCAGCAGCAAGAATTTTGGCGCATAAGACATCTTATACTCCGAAACTGGGGGGCATGTGTTGACACCGTTTTTTGGCGCATGTCAATATAATCTAAGGATGGTGCCGATCGGCAAGAAGCTGGTTGTTGTTCCTTATCAACATCGGCATATTATCGGTCAGACTGCCGATAGGGGCGAGAATGTTGCTGATGAAGACAGACTTGTTGCCGATGGAAGCGGAAAGGCTTGATGAAGGCAAAGGTCAGCTTGCCGATGAGAAGCCAGTGCCGATGGAAGCTGGAGGTTTCGAATGTTGCCGATGCCGATTGCCGATAAGGTTGATTGGTGAAGTCAAGTCGCCTGGGCTGTAAAGTTGCTGTTGCCGATTACCGATGAGGAGATGTGCCGATTGCCGATGAGGAGATGTTGCCGATTGCCGATCGGGGAGTATTGCCGATGCCGATACCGATGAGTACAATTGACTTAGCGCTTGGTGTCAGCAGAAGATTACCGGTGGTCAAAAGAAGGAAGGCGCGGATTAAAGGGATTTGCCGATGGAAAGCTCCCATCGAGGATAAGTATAAGGAAATTGGTGTTTTACCAGTATTATTATGGTAGTTTGAGTCCGACTCTTGCATGAGTCGTTTATTTTTCCTTTAAAATAGGTGTGTTTGTTTAGGAAATAAATATTGTTATCCGGCTCCTGCGCGAGTCAGTTTCCTTTAAAGTAGGAGTTTGTTTTAGGAAGGATATGTGTCGTGTCTTTGTACAACTCTCCATGCGGGAGTATAAATATGTGCCCGAGGGCTATGGAATAATCAATCAATCCTATCAAAAAACAAACCAATTCTACTTTTTATCCTACTTTTACCGCAATTTACCTTTATCATGCATTAGTTATAGCTTAACGAGTTCTTCAAGCTTTCGACGGGCTGCATCATCCTGATCTCCGTCAAAATCCTTGTTAGTTCCGAGTGGGAGTACCTCTAGGCTTTGGCAATCCGGGCGCATCGCTGTTTGCCTCGTCTAGCTCTGCTCTAGTTATCCGTGATCAACCTGAGCCTTGACGTCCGGGCGCATCGCTGTCGTCTCGTTCAGTTTGTCAGAGTTATCATCATTGTTGATTGATTGGTCAAATCGACTGGCACGCCCTCGACATCGAGCTTTGGGTAATAGCCCGAGGTGTTCACAGATCTGACGCTTTTTGTGTCAACAGCAACCATTGCCGATCTTCTAGACACAGCTATGCCAACTACTCTGCCAAGTCCAAGACGGGAGACTGCTCTCAAACAGGTAAATCAGACATTTATTATAAGCTCGCCAAGTACAAGTTTGCAGCCGACAAATCTCAATCCTTCTTTTTCTGGCTCAGGATTCTCCCAACAGTCTATTCTCCTTCGCTATCAACTTGCCAGACGAAGATGAAGAAGACGAGAGTTCCGCTCTAGCCTCAGACATTATATCGGCAGAAGTAAAGTCCAAATTCGAAGCCATACTACTCTTACTGCAGCAAAACACCTCCCAACTAGTGCAAGACTCCAACACAGTAAGAACAACCTTCAAAGAGATTCAAGACCAGTTGCCTGCCGATATCAAAGATACCATCTTCCAAGCAGCGTACCTTGAGAGACGACAACTCCAATATCAAAAGGCTTCACGTCGTATTGCCGATAGAACCACCCAAACAGAACTTGAAGAAGAAATGCTTACATTCAAGCGAACCACTGAAGAAAAGCATAAAGACATCAGCCGTTTGGCAGCTTTTGGTACTGAGCTTGAACAAGAAATTGTCCATCTATCGGCACGAAAAGAGGAGCTGCTAGCAGAACTAAAGAAAGTCGATGAAGCTTTAGGCACAACTAACCAAAGGAGGGCTCAACTCCCTACCACCATCAAAGCTATTCAACAAGAGAGAGATGTCGATGCTCGCGAAGCTCTTCTGCTGAAGAGAAAGATCAAGCCAGTCGAGGGTTCTGTCGATGATGACGCCAAGGAGATAGAAGAAGCGGACCAAATCCGTCTTCGCGCGATTTTATCTATTCAATCTCTGTTGTAATCAGCGAAATATGAACTTGATGTCCAATCACCTTGTAATATAACTTTAACGTTTCTCTCTACCGATGCTTTTGTATGATAACTCTGTCATCGGTATTTATGTTTACATTATTTCACGCATCCATCCAGATACTAGGATACTACTTCTTCAAATATTTACCATTTATTACTCTGGAAAATGCAACCCCTTCGAGGGTCTCCAAAATGTATGCGTTACCAGGAACAGACTGACTTATCCAAAAAGGACCTTCCCAATTAGGAGACCACTTTCCAAATTTTGAACTCTTAGTTCCAATCGGTAAAATCAGTTTCCATACCAAATCACCACCGGCAAACTTCTTTACCTTCACTTTCTTGTCATACCACCTGGCAACCCTCTTCTTGTTTTCTTCGATGCTGATTAGAGCTCTTAGTCGATGACTTGCTAGATCCTCTAACTCATCGTTCATAAGGATATCATACACATCGGCTGCTAATTGGTATTGGGAAAACAATCGCCTACAACCAGTTTTAATCTCCCAAGGTAGAACAACATCGTGACCATACACCAACTGATATGGCGAAACCTTAGTAGCACCATGTCATGCCATCAGATATGCCCATAAAGCTTCATTCAGTACTATATGCCACCTCCTAGGGTTCTCTTCAATCTTGCACTTGATAAGCTTAATTATTCCCTTATTAGTTGCTTCAGTCTGACCATTAGCTTGAGCATAATAAGGAGAAGAATTCAACACTTTGAACCCCATACTGATAGCAAACTCATCAAACTCCTCCGACATGAACATGGTCCCTTGATCAGTCGTAATAGTCTGAGGAATTCCGAATCGGTAAACAATATGCTCCTTCATGAAATCTATCATGTTTGCCGATGTCACATTCTTCAAAGGAATAGCCTCAACCCACTTCGTGAAATAATCAGTAGCAACGAATATAAATTTATTCCCCTTGTTCGATGGTGGGTAAATTTGGCCGATGAGATCAATGACCCATCCTCTAAACGGCCAAGGATTGATTATAGGATTCATTGCCGACGCAGGTGCCCTCTGAACATTACCGAACTTCTGACAATCTTGACACCCTTTGAAATACTCAAAACAATCCTCAAGAATTGTCAGCCAATAATATCCATTTCGCCTAATCATCCACTTCATCTTGAATGTCGATTGGTGCGCTCCACATACCCCTTCATGAATTTCATCCATCAACCTCTTCGATTCCTCTCCATTAAGGCATCTGAGCAAAACTCCATCAATCGTTCGATAATACAATTCATCATCAAGGAGCACATACTTGGTAGCCTGAAACCTCAACCGTCTTTCAACTTTCCTAGACGGATCTCTTATGTAATCGGCAATCTCTTTTCTCCAGTCATCGGCAATTATTACCGATGTCATTACTTCTTGAATCGGCTGATACCCCGAAGCATGTTGCGCCAATCGATTGGCTTCTTCATTATGCAACCTGGGAATGTATTCAAGGCGATATTCTTTAAATTCCTTTAATAATTGCAAACACTTCCCATGATACGCAATTAAAATATCACTTTGGCACTCATGTATTCCAATCAACTGATTGATCACTAACATAGAATCACCAAAGACTTCAACGGCATCGGCACACACATCCCTTAGCAACTCCAGCCCCTTTAGTAACGCCTGGTACTCAGCCTGATTATTCGTCGAAGTAACAACAATCGACAATGAGATTTCATACTTTTTCCCTCGGGGTGAAACCAAGATAACACCGATACCTGCTCCCTCCTTACACGTGGAACCTTCAAAAAACAAAGTCCAAGGAGCAATCTCTACGGAATTCAACGTACCACAATGCTGATTAACAAAATCAGCCATCACCTCTGCTTTAATTGCCTTAGCTGATTCAGATCAAATTCGGACAGCGCCAAGATCCATTTGCCGATCCTCCCATTCAAAATTGGCATCGACAGCATGTACTTAACCACATCATCTTTGCATATGACAGTACATTCGACCGATAGCAAATAATGCCTTAACTTGGTACAAGAGAAGTATAAACATAAACACAATTTCTCAACGGCCGAATACCTGATTTCAGCATCCACCAGCCTTCTACTCAAATAATAAATCACACGTTATTTCCCTTCAAATTCTTGAATCAAGGCTGACCCGATAACACCGTCATTAGCAGACAAATACAATCTGAAGGGTTTCCCGTGTCAAGGTGGAATTAAAACTGGAGGATTCACCAGATACCTCTTAATTTCTTCCAAAGCCGATTGCTGCTCTTCTCTCCACATAAATTCCTGACCGGCCTTTAGTTTCAGCAATGGGCTAAAAGACTTAATCTTTCCAGACAAGTTAGATATAAATCTTCTAATAAAATTAATCTTGCCGATCAAAGATTGCAACTCAGTCTTGTTTGTGGGAGCAATCACTTTGTTAATTGCA
Source organism: Microstegium vimineum (assembly GCA_022036555.1). Taxonomy (NCBI): domain Eukaryota; kingdom Viridiplantae; phylum Streptophyta; class Magnoliopsida; order Poales; family Poaceae; genus Microstegium; species Microstegium vimineum. Next base: position 19,383,420 of record CM039131.1, on the reverse strand, counting down.
TCAATGGATTTTCTGCCGATCTCTATGCCCCTTTGATGCACCATGAACCCTAAGAATTGACCTGCCGATACACTAAACACGCACTTATTTGGATTCATCTTTAACCCATGCTCCCTTGTGCACTCCAGAATCTTCCGCAGATCGGCAAGATGCTTCTCAAATTCTCCGGACTTAACCACCACATCGTCAATATAGATTTCGACCAATGTACCAATTTACTTATGAAAAATAAAATTCATTGCTCTTTGATAAGTAGCACCGGTGTTCTTCAACCCAAAATTCATTACGACCCATTCAAACAGACCGACGTGACCTGGACACCTAAAAGCAGTTTTGGATATGTCTTCTTTAGCCATGAATATTTGATTATATCCAGCATTACCATCCATAAAACTGATAATTTTATGTCCAGCAGAAGCATCAACTAGTAGATCGGCAACGGGCATTGCATAGCCGTCCATTGGCGTAGCTTTATTGAGATTCCTGAAATCAATACAAACACGAAGTTTTCCATTCTTTTTATATACAGGAACCACATTAGAAATCCATTCGGCATATCGGCACTGCCGAATAAACCCAGCTTCGATTAACTTCGTAATCTCAGCTTTAATATCGGGTCACACAGCAGGGTTGCACCGACATGCTGGCTGCCAACCGATGTTCAACTATCGATCGGTCTAAACCAGACATTTCTGTATAATCCCAAGCAAAACAATCTTTATATTCTTTTAACAAATCACTCAATAGTTGCTTACGTTGGGAATTTAACTTAACACTAATAAAAGTTGGCCTAGGCTTGCTACCGTCGCCGATGTCTATCTCTAGCAAATCATCGGCTGATGTGAACCCATGTCCAAGTTTTCCATCATTGGTGAACTGATCCATTAAACCTCTTCTTCAGAACCGACTGCTTGGATCGGTGTAATCCGGTAATCGCCTATCTTGAGGAATTCTGTATCCCAAGCTTCACCAGATATGCACTTGGTCTGCTCATAGGTTTCTGATTCTGCCGACATGACAATTGACGGGGCTTCACTTCGTACGACTTCAATCCTTCCCTGACCCATTGCATGAGGCTTTGATGCATCGTGGAAGGAATATAGCAATTGTTATGGATTCAATCCCTTCCCAGAAGCAAGTTGTAGGTACCTTTACCGCTGATCACGAAAAATGTTGTTGGCAAAGTTTTGCTACCGATGGTCAACTCGACACATACGACTCCCATAGCTGGTGACACATTGCCCTCAAAATCTTTCAGCTTCATGTCCGTCTTGACTAAGTCTTGGTCACCTTTTCCAAGCTTCCTGAACATGACATACGACATTATATTAATCGACGCTCCACCATCGACTAGCATCTTTGACACTGGTTGCCCATCGACTTTTCCCTTGACAAACAAGGCCCTCAGATGCTGTCTTTCATCATCGGCAGGCTTTTCAAAGATAGCTGCCATTGGATCCAGAACCAATTGCACCATCTCAGTAGCTTCTTCATCAGCATCAATGGGTGCCATAAATTCCATCAGCAACATAACAACCATGTTGACTTCCGCCGATGGACTCCTCTCCTGGTGTTTTGGCTTCCACTCCCAAACTGGAGGTTCCCCCTTCGAAGGGTTTTCACCATAACACAGATCACTTTGGCGTTCACGTTGGATCCTCCTTCTCTGAGTCTTTGTCAGGCCTTTAGGACACCATTGAGGAAGCTTGGTCTTCCAAACAGGTTGATACTATTTCTCACTGCGTCGACTTGTATTACCCCTTATGTTTGGATCTCTAGAGAATATTTCTTCATCGGGCACCCTTGCATTAGCCTTCTCTTCAAGCTCCCCTTGACAGATATGCTTGCCAAGCCTATCATGCACACTGAGCTTGCCCCCAGCCGATCATGTACTGATTCCTTTCCTCTGATCGGCCTAGCATAGCTTGATCCCTGACCTTCAAAGCGAGATTTCTTATCTGACCGATCGACAGGATAGTACCCATTGCATTCAGGACAATTATCGGTAGTGGGCAGCTTGATGCCTTCTTCCCAACAATGAACGAAGAAGGGGCACTTCCAATGATCTTTATGCCGATACCACTCTTGGCGTTTTTCTTCTTCCCGCTACCGATGCTATTCTTCTTGCGAACGCTCATATTCTTGTCACGGTCTTCTATGTGTGATCACAACACCAGATGACGCACGTCTTGGAGGCCTCCTGGAGCCGCTGTTTTCATCGGCAGTTCTTTTACCTTCTCTTTCCTCGGCAAGCTTCTTCCCCTTTACATCATGCATAACTATTTGATGTTCGGGATCTACCGAAGCACTTTTCCTGGCCACTTCCGATGTCAGTACCTTGACTTTCCCGCTAGTTTCCACCATATTGTTTGGAAACGGATGCTGGTCAATTCTCATCGGTTTCTGAGCTTTGGAATTTTCAAACTTGATTTGCCCGACCCAATCTCTGACTGCAATTGCTGCCTAATGACTTTGCAATCATTGGTAGTGTGTGAGGTTGCATCATGCCACTTACAGTACTTCATCCTTCTAAGCTCTTCAGCCGATGGAATCACTTGATTAGGCGCCAGCTTAATTCGCCCTTCCTGAAGCAACAGATCAAATATCCTATCGGCTTTAGCAGTATCAAAAGTGAATCTTCCAGTCTCCTTCTGACCAAACATACAAGATATCGGCTTCTTATCTTTCACCCACTTAGCAACGCCGATATCTGTCCCTTCATCTAATTCAGACTCTTCTTCCTATTCGATGAAGGACACCTTCTTGTTCCAAGTCTTTCTAGGTTCAAAGGCTTTAACTTCTTGATCGGCAACTCTCTGCACGAGATGGCTCAGGCTTTCGAACTCTTGAGATGCATACTTATCCTTAATGTGTGGCAGTAATCTCTGGAAGGCTAAATCCGCCAATTGCCGATCATCCAGCACTAAGCTGCAGCATTTATTCTTCACGTCCCGAAGCCTTTGGACGAAGCTTTCTACCGATTCGTCATTGCGCTGTTTAAGCTTGACCAAATCAGTAATCCTCTTCTCATGAACGCCAGAGAAGTACTTGTGAAACTGCTTCTCCAGATCGGCCCAAGTAATCACAGAATTTGGAGGAAGCGAGATGAACCTGTAAACGCTGATCCAGATAAAGACGATGAAAACAATCTTACCCTCAGCTCATCTCTACTAGCTACCTCTCCACATTGAATAATGAAGCGATTGATGTGCTCCATTGTTGACGTGTCATCTTGGCCAGAAAACTTAGTGAAATTTGGCACCTTGTACCGATTTGGAAGAGGAATTAGGTCATACGCCTGAGGGTATGGCATCTGATAAGAGTACGTATTGACTTTAGGCTTGATGCCGAACTGCTCTTTTATCACTTCAGCAATTTTATCGGCCCAGTATGCATCCTGATCTGGTTGGTGGATCGGCTGAATATTAACCGGTTGGGCCAGCGGATACACCACTTCTTGCCTTTGCGGCAAATAAGCTGATCCGACTGGCATAGGCGCAGCACCACCTTGCTGAATATTATGCACCGGTTGATTTACCGATGTATAACCTTGGGCACCCACTGGGGCATACTGCGGCATGATATTCATCGGTTGATACACTGATGTTTCATTCTGAGTGCCCTTCGGGTAATAGTACTGTGGCGCTCCCGCTACTTGATGTCCAGGTTGAACCACCTGTTGTTGAATCTGATTAGTCCATCTAGGATTACAAGTCATTGGCATATGATTTGCCGATAATTGAGAGCCACCTGACGTCTGTTGTTCTTGTATCTTGGAATATTTGACAAACTAGCCCCCTTGGTGCACTGACATTCTAGTCTGAGGATTTGCCATCATCATGGGACGACTTACCACTGCCAAATCTTGTTGCATCGGCAAAGAACCTGCCGATGGTTGCCCACAAGGCACTTTGGGTATCGCCATCTGAAGATCTTCTGGCGGCAACTACACGTTTGGAGAAGGCGTAGCATAATGTACTATCAGACTCATCGGTTGTGCCGATATTACCGATTCTATAGATGTCTTTCCCTCTGCACTATTGCCTTGGATTAACTTAGCATCGGCAGATGAATCTGGAGGCATACCGTATCCCCACCAGTTGACGGGAGTTGGCTAACTCTGGACCATATGACCTGACATTGCCGACGCCACCGGATCGGTGTCCAACCGAACGACGTTTGCAGGGCTCGATCTTGGTGGTGTAGCTTCATCGGTAGAAGGATTCACATGTTGGAACACTGGAGCCACCGATGAAGTCGTGGCAGATGCAGATCCAGGTTGATGATACGCTGGACCAACATACCTGGGCGGTTGTCCTTCTTTGAAAGATTGCATGACAGCATTGTATACGGTATTGGATAGCACAGTGGAATGGCTAATCAGTGCCTGATTTAACGTAGAATTAACCATATCTTGCAACTTACCAGGATTGACATCGAAAGTGACCTACCGAGGCAATGACAAATCTTGCTTCTGGACTGCGTCGCCGCTCCTGTTTAGGCTGAAGGATTTCAGATATAGCTGTCTGTACTCCTCCATAGCCTGCTCCATAGCTTGCTTCAGATCATCCTTCAGATCTGCTTCGGAGACTTCAATGACGTTCCTCGGATCAACATCAGTAGAACCACCCATGATCGTGATCAAGAGATGTATCTAGGGTCCCACCGGGTGTGCCAAAAGAGGTGTTGACACAAAAAGCGTCGGATCTGCAAACACCTCGGGCTTATACCCGAACTCGATTTCCAAGGTGTGCCAGTCGATTTGAACAGTTAATCGACAAGGACGATAACTAGAACAACGATGAACGAGACGACGGCGATGCGCCTGGACGTCAAGGCTCAGATTGCTCAAAAAGTGGAACTCGCGAAGTAGACGGAGGTCTTGTAGATGCAGCCCGCCGAGATCGTAAGAACTCGTGTATAAACTAGAACTAATGTGATAAAAGTAGATGCTGGAAAAGTAGATAAAAAGTAATAGATTTGTATTTGATTGATTGTTGTTTTTACACCGCCCCGGGGGACATATTTATACTCTAGTAAAAGGACCTATACATGGACACAACTCATATCTAAACAAAACTCCTATTTTTAAGGAAATAAAATGACCTGTGCAAGAGTCGGACTCAAACTAAAACAATAATACCAGCATAAAATCATCAGTTCCCTTATCCGTGTCCTTTACGATGAAACTTTCCATCGGCAGATTCCTTCAACCCACGATTTCCTTCTATTGCCATCGGCAACTTCCTGCTGACGTCACCCACATCACCCTGTATCCATTGGCAATGCCTCCTTATCGGTAAACATATCTTCTTTCTCCCTTGACGCTTCTTCTATCAGATTTCCTCTGCTTCGATCGGTAATTAGACCAACAGCACCTTGATGCCGATGAGGAACAACGATTACCCCTTTGCCGATCAACACACTTGGTTTAATATTGACCCGTACAAAAAACGACGTCAGCAAGATTGATCTATGCAATGTACGGATTTTGAGATGAGATATAGATTGTTAGTGGTTGGATTATGTATAGTAATGTATCTCCAGTAGTTAGATTGAATCAAAACCAAGATTCAAAGGTGGATTGATGAAGCATGTATGGGTGTTGTCTGCACCAGTGCGACAGTGTCGTGCCAGACGCCGGTAGTGTCGGGCACTGTGCAACAGCACTGCTAACATTGCTCTTTCAATCAATCTTTGACTCCTGTTTTTGATTGAATCTTCCCACTAGAGTTTCCAGTCACTGTTCTAAGTGCAACAACTTAATCTTCTCTCTTTTAAATGCATATATGGATGCCGGTGGACCGAGTTGAGAGTCCCTATGTGATTTTGGTAATTGAGTGACAACTTAGGTGAACTAATATGTGTTCAAGTGATATATACACAGGAGATTAGTTCACATATGATTGTGTGATGAAGGAGCTTATTGCACATGAGACATGACATGGAGTCATGTGATCAAGGTGGAGAAGATCAAGATGAGGCTTGGCTTGATGGACCGGTTGCAAGTGTGAAGGGAAAGCGAGTGATGCTTGGCGCCGATAGACCGACGCAACGGTGAAGAGCATATGAGGTCAAGATCGATGAACCAACATGGTCACGTGATGATATGAAGTGGATCATATCATTTGGTGATAGGTTGGTGCATGTGTTGCATCAACATTGGAGGAGATGGAATGGAATGCGCAAGGCAAAGGTATAAATTATAGGACATTTCATTTCACCGGTCATAGGTGTGTGGAGAAGTATATGACCGAGTTTAGGATAGATGACCGTACTATCAAGAGGGGCAAACTTGTTTGCATATCGGTCATCTAGTGCCACATGAGCGATCTAACATTGCGATGCATTAGGATCGAGTGGCGTGGTGAGAGAAAGTGAAAACCCTTTGAAAATCATTATGAAAATGCTAACACACATGCACATGGTGTTGTACACTTGGTGGTGTTGGCACAATTGCAAAGGAGAAGGTGTTGGAGTTGAATTGAATCAACTCGGAGAAGAGAAAAATGTTTTCGGTATGCTCCTAACACTAGAGTCGATCTTGGAATGAAATACTGCTTTGATTCTATGTGATATGGATCAAATGGACTTGAGGGATGTGTAGGCCTCTGAGTTAGGTTTCCAAAAAGTCCAAGATTATCAAAATCGGAGTTTAGAGCTAAGAGATACAGACGTTTCCGTACGGACTGTGCTGGTCCGGACGCAGCAGTCCAGACACTACTGTAGCTAGAGTCTGGAGTAGCGTCCGAAGCTTCGAAAACGCTCTCGGGAATGCTCTCTGTGTGCTGAAGCGCGCCAACGGCTCGATTCAAATAGGCAAGGGTCCGGATGCATGCGCGTTGGTCCGGACCCTCAGTGGAACAGCGTCCGGAGGCGCGCAGAGAGTGGAAAAACGGCTAGTTTTTTCCCTCTCTATAAATAGGAGTGGTGGCCGTCCAAGGCTTATTGCTGAGCACCCTAAGGCCTTTTTGGCTTGTGTTGGTGTGATTGGGAGCCCTCTAACTCATATACACTTGATAGTGGTCATCCGATTATGTGAGAGAGTGATTCTAGTGCGTTGCATTGCGAGTTTGCATCGAGTGGCACTAGGTGTTGCTGTTGACACCTTTTATGACACTTAAGCTAGGTTGTCATCCCCAGCATGCCAAAGAGATGTGGTATTGAAATATGCAATTGCTCTAAGTAAATATAAATGTGTTTCTGCAAACGCACAGATTATACCGATGTAGCATTTTAACCCGGAGTATTCCAGGTATCGTTATTTATATTTTTACCACTGGGAAGGGATACTAAGGAATAAATGAGGAATGAGGAATGAGTAATGAGCAATGAGTATCACTGCACGTGTAATGGAGAGTTTTCATCTATCCCACTCAATACAAGATAAGTGTCACATAAGATATAGATAATGAATGAATAGTGACAAAAGATAAATATTGATCAGCATATATGTAGCCACATAAGATAATGATAAGCACCTCAACAGATATTCTAGCAAGTCATTAGCATGGAATTAGGATGAACTATAAGAATATTGCCTAAGTCATTCTTAACTATACAGTCTAGTATACTATGATTAGTGCAATTATACTTGGCAATCATGGCGAGACAAGAGATATTCATGTGTAGTGAGTATTACTAAGGAAGATGAGAAACATAGCAATCACTTCCTCGTAATAGTACTCTACCTGCCCTACAAACGGGAGGAGGACTACAAAGGACTCAACAGGACTGTCACTCCCGCGAACTACCTCACGATCCGGAATGTAGGGTACAATCACAGATAAATACGGTCTAGGCACCACGCCTACACAATATCTATCATTTACCCACAGTGCTGATGGATAAACGTTATACGATCCTAAACATGGATATGATTCAGATCTAACTATGCCAAGCATATAATCATAATAAACTAAGAACAATATAATTGAGAACATAATCAAATATAGTAAAGTCATAAACAATATAATGAAGTAGATCAAAGTCATATTCATAATATTGAAGAACAAATGATAAATAGATGAAGAACTAGAGAGAGAATTACCAATAACCCTCTTGACAGATCCGGAAACCAATAAAAGATTGACTCCTTGTAGTTCTAATCCTATATAGCTATGATAAACTAGAGATCTAGTTGATGTGGTGGCTCTAGGGCTTGATCAGAGGCTTCTCCTCTTGAGATGGATGAAGAATAATGAATTAGGTCAGAGAGGCTCTTCTCCTCAGGGTCAGGGGGCCTTCCTTATATATCCTCCTCAAATGAACGTCAACCATCGCATCAAACCGACCTTAATGGATGGTGTAGATGTGATCTCAAAGGCGGCGGAGAGAGGGTCCACCAGGCAGGGCCTCATTGGGCTTTGCCCTATGGAGGCCACCCCAGGGGGTAGGGCGGGCGCCCTGCCCCTGGGCCCGCTCGGCCTCTCGCTCCTTCCCGCGCCTTCTTGACTCTTCTAGAGTCTTCTTGTTTCTATGGATGATGATTATCTCTATGTAATGCTGACATGTGGGCCTTTCCTCCATATTTCCTTATATCCCCTTGCAGAAATAGACATTCACCAAAACTCGTGAAATTCAATCAGTATAAACCCTATTTCTAGGTGTTGCTTTCATATAGATCCTTTTCCTTGTTTAGTTGACGGTTGTATTTGGTACTTAAGGACCGTCAACAAGCTCCCCCAAGCTTACCTTTTGCTCGTCCCTGAGCAAAGATAGACTCACTGAGGGATCAGGAGTTGCTGCAATGCTTTCACGCCTTAAAGGTACACATGCTTTCAAATAAGATCTCGTCTCCGGGTTAGATCAACTATTAAGATAAAAACTTACTCATTTTACCTTCCACCATGGGGCTTGTAACCGTCACCTTTGTCTTGGGTAGTTGAAAAATAGAACAGTCCAGTCAAGCACCATGTACATTGCTCTTTGATCAACTATAGCTCCGAATTTTTTGCAGATTTTTAAATTAAAACTCAGAGATTCCTTGTATGACTCTCTTAGTCGCTCCTTTGTGATATTTCTGGATCCTTACCAAGGCATTGAGGTGTATGCCTTTCTCTCAAATATGTGGTATTTGTGGTATAAGGCATTGTGGTATTGCCTTCTCTCTCTCACCCTACTTCTAATAGGCTAATATCTGGAGCTCATAGGTGGGAGATAGCGTATACATACTTACAAGACATATGTTGCATAGGCAAACCGCGGATCCAAAGGAACAGGTCAATAAGTAAAATCAAGATGTGCATGTGTGGCAAATGAATGGTGTATGATGATGATGGTGATGATGGGGGTGAAAGTCTAATTCTACTTCTGCTCCCTTTTTGATGGATATACCTTTGTATTTGAAACCTTTCGGAAGGAATGAGGTGCTCGATATATATATATATATATATATTGTTGTTGGGTATCTTGTACCCTTAATTCTACTGTCGGACACTTGCCCATTTTTACCTCTCTTCTCACTTTTTTATTTTTTGAGGTTGGCGGACACTTGCCCTTTTTATTTCCTCGTCTCTCTTTTTTTTAAGCACTCATCCTTGTAGAGATATAAAGTGAACGTGACTAGATCATTTACTTCATTGGGGAAAACAGAGATAGGAGAATATTTATGTGTTTCTATTCTCTCCTGGATTGGGAGTAGAATGTTTTTGGTGGGTGGATCTGGAGATGGAAATGAGTGGATATATGTGGATGCGTACTTCTGGGATAAAAGCAGCGTATGTGGGTGGCGTGTATATGAATGCGCACTTCTGAGGTAGAAGCAACATGTATGGATGTTTTTGAATCTTGATTCAGACTGCATGACTAGTTCCCGAGGGTCAGACAACTTGACCACACTCAATGCTCATAAGCAGTATGTAAATATGTGTGGTTTCCTAATCTAGTAAGCATGTATATATGGTTGTGGTAGGAATTTAAACTCTCGTCATATAGGAACTCATCATGCAACATTTTTAAAGTTTTCAAAATATAAAATTCTCTAGAATTCTAGTATCTCTAGGAACAGATAAATAGCAACTCAAACATTTCCATATCATATCCGTCAACGACTTAGACTTTAGATCAGGTACTCTTCCCACAAGTTTAGGTTTAGAGCAAATTTCAAATCATAACAGTTATGCCTAAACTTGAGAGAGAGATCAAATTTGAAAACTAGGTACTTGAAAGGTATTATGACAGAGCAACTATTCATCATTTCCATGTTAACAGTTTATTACTGGGATTCATTTTAGCATAGCTATTTTATTTTATTTCCTCCTATTATTTATTAGCAAACTCTTAACTAATCAAAAACACACATATATATAAATGGGAAAATATTTATTGGGTTTTTATAATTATGCATCTTTTTATATTTTAGTAGAGTATAGCTATAAAAACTGATAGGTAGTAATACTTAGCTGAGTACGTGGGGGTACTCTCCCCCAAGCTGGATTTTGACGTAATTTCTTCTGATGTAGTGAAACATGGGGGTGCTCTCTCCCGAGCTTAATTTTGACGTAATTTCTTTTGATGTATCTGAAACGTAGGGGTGCTTTCCCCCAAGCTTAATTTTGACATAATTTCTTTTAATGTGGCTGGCAGGCAGCAGAGGTGTCCTCTGGTTACTGTTCTTCTTTGATCCTTGAATTCTGTGAAAGCTCAAATAGACAACAAAGCTTGTGGAACTGATTAAGTGTTAGTCATAAATCTCTAGCTTAAATCATGTTGAGCTTACTCTAATGGTTGTTATTAAGCAGGATCATAAACTCACTATTTTTTATTTTTATTTTATAAGACAAAAACTTATTTATTTATTTTTTATGCCACCACAACGAGTATACTTATGGGTTTTATTCCACGAGTCTATTCACATGGGGCTTAATAGTTTTAAACATTTTTATTTTCTTTTTAAGATAGTGTAAACATGATTAACTAATTTGAAAAAGTAAATAATTAAGGGAAAAGATAACTACCAAGTGTTATCTCTTGGCACGGTGTTCGATGGGTTAAGTCCTCCGAACAGGACTCCTTGCGTCCTTAGTTGTCCTGGAGTTCGTTGGACGGCGTAGCTGGTGCCTCCGGCTATGCTTCTTCTTCTGATATGATTTCTTTTTCTCTCCACACTCGTGTTGGTGTGGTAGCCTTCCTAGGACAACCTCTCTTTTCTGGATATTTATTAAAATTCAAAGGACATACCTTTGCTTCTTCCCAAGATTCTCCGCTCTCGTGCCTCGGGCAGTCGTAGAATGATATTTCATTTCCCAACCTTGGGGTTGGTGGTGTGTTCGGCCTAGAAAGTGGAGTTGCATATATTGACTCTTCTTCTTCGGGGTATCTCTCTTCGTATCTTGATACTTCTCGTTTATAGTCTGCCCATCCATCCTTGGTGTTCTGCTTCTTTTGGTTGTGGCAGCGACATCTTCTTCTCGTTCTATTTTTCTTAGATTCTTCAACAATGTAGTTAGCATTAAAGTAACGACGTACCTTCTCACAGGGGAAGTGTAGGTGTACTTCTCCTATTCCGATATAGAAGATAGCTTTGGTGGTACTTAGGAATGGTCTTCCAAGGATGATAGGTGGATCATAATCGTCTTCTCCCATATCAACGACTAGGAAGTCTGTAGGGATGAAGTGGTCGTAAATCTGGATGGGGACATCTTTTGCTATGCCTTCAATGACACGGCATGTCTGATCTGCCATCTGGAGTTGGGTGTATGTTGGATGTAGAGGCATTGTGTCGTACAGAAACTCGTAGTTCAACTTGGCCATAATGTTGACGCCCGATCCGGTGTCGCGGATTGCCTTCTGGAATGAGCATTTGTTGATTGTGCATTCAATGGTTGGGACACCTGGGTCGTCCTTCTTGATCAAATTAGGGGATCTGATTTGGTGATCTTGATTATTGTGGAGTGTTGTGAGCATCTTCACTGATTCTATCCGTACTTGCTTCTTGTTCTTGTTCTGCTTGTTCCTCCCATTGGTCCTCTTTCTTGGCTCATGTTGGGATTGTTCAGAAGCTTGTATGGTTTTGTTCTTGAAAGTAAATGTCTCCTTCTGCCCTTTGATGAAGAAACTGATCTTGGCGGTACTAGCATAGATGACAGCTCCAACAGTGTTCAAGAGTGGTCTCCCTAGGATGATGGGTGACCTCTCATCAACACCTGTCTCTATCACCATGAAGTTTGCTGGGACATATGAGGTACCAATTCGGACACGGATATCTTGTAATATTCCTCTTGGGTAGCACAGTGTCTGATCTGCACGCTGCAAACATAGGGTTGTTTCTGATAAAGGATAATTGAAGAATTTCTCATAGATTACTCTGGGCATGATATTGACGCTTGCGCCGAAGTCACAAAGTGCTTCAGCAAAGTCTATGACTCCAATGGAGATTGGGACGACAGGTCGTCGTGGATCTCCTTTCTTGGTTGGCATAGAGTCGCCACACCACCCTTCGGTGGGGTTGTTCCAATAAGCACCTGCATCAAATATGTCTAGAAGATTTGCAGATTCTAATCCTTCCAGTTGTGATGGAATACTGAGGTTAGTGATAGGAACAGCAGCAGCTATTTGTGTTAGCTGAGATTCAATCATTTTATTAAACCTAATTTGATTCTTGATGGCAATAGAAAAATTATCCATCTTATTATTTATAGTTTCTAGTATTTTATCATTGGATGCTAATTTCTTAGACATGTTATCCATTAACTTTCCTTGATTAGACACTAACTCTCTCAAAGGTGGAAAACTAGGATTATTGAAAGAATTATTACCTTGATAATTACCTGAGTAGTTAGCCCTTTGTTGTTGATTCCAACCTTGAGTTTGCTGAGGACGGTTGTAGTTGTTGTTGTTGTTGTTGATATAGTTCACGTCCTCTTGCAACTCTAGACAATGATTGCCTGAGTGTCCAATATCTCCACACTCCTCACGGGTCATGTGAGAGTCGTAGATGTTCATAACTTCTTTCTTCTCTCTAGCTTTTTCATCGAGTCTCTTCATGAGCAGGTCTAGCTTTGCTGACAGCATGTCTACCTCTTTGAGCTGGTGCATACCTCCACTTTTCTTGTGAGTTTGAGTTCTTTCTTCACTCCAACCTTGGTTGGATGCCATCTTCTCCACAAGAGATGTGGCTTATGGTATTGTAAGTGATAGAAATGCTCCTCCGACAGCAGCATCCATGGTCTCACGAGTGCTGTTGCGGAGCCCATGATAGATGGTTTGCATAAGTAACCAATTCTCTATTCCATGATGGGAACATTCTAGGATGTAGTCTTGGAAGCGCTCCCATGCTTCTGGAATGGACTTGTCATGTTGTTGCTGAAAACTTGAAATTTTCTCACGGAGAGCATTGGTCTTTCCCACGGGAAAGAATTTTGCTAGGAAATTGGTGGAACATAGTGCCCACGTAGTATTCTTCTCCTTGGTTGCATACAACCACTGCTTCGCTCTTCCCAAGAGTGAGAATGGGAAAAGGCAAAGTAGTATTGTGTCTCTGGGGATATCCTTGATAGTGAATGTGCTGCAAATCTCCAAGAAGTGTTGGAGATGAGCACTATCATCTTCGTGTGCTTTCCCACAGAACTGGCTTGCTTGCACCATGTTGATGAGCGCAGGCTTGAGCTCAAATGACTGATCAATGTTCGCAGCAGATCCAGTGCGGATGTTGTCCGTGGTGGGGGCTGAGAACTCACGGATTGAATTGTCTGCCATGGCTTCGAACTCTGGTGTCAAGTCTCGAACGATGTTTCGATGATCTTCTTGATTGGGTGAAGCTTCAAGCTGAGATGATGATGATTATGTTACTTTCTTGAGGATGATGATGATTGTCCTTCTGATTAATGCTTCAGGATTTTCAAAAAAATTGTCTGGAAGATCAAATCTATTCATACATTACCCTGCATAAAGATGATAGGAAAAATAGACAAAGATCAAGGGTAAGGTTGTACGAGTAGAGAATTGATGTTTTCTCAATCACATTAGTGATGCAAGTGATAACTCATTTATTCCTTTTGATAGTGTTGACACCGTTTTTTGTACGGGTCAATATTAAATCAAGTACATCGATCGGCAAGGGGGTAATCGTTGTTCCTCATCGGTATCAAGATACTGCCTGTCAAATTACCGATTATCGATGGTGAATTTGGTTGAAGAAGCGTCAAGGGAGAAAGAAGATATGTTTGCCGATAAGGAGGTATTGCTGATGGACATGAGTTGATGTGCCTTGATGTCAGTAGGAAATTGTCGATGGCAATAGAAGGTAGTTGCGGATTGAAGGAATCTACCGATGGAAAGTTTCATCGTAAGGAAAACAGATAAGGAAACTAGTGACTTTTATGTTAGTATTATTATTATAGTTTGAGTCCGACTCTTGCACGAGTCGTTTTATTTCCTTAAAAATAGGAGTTCTGTTTAGGTATGAGTCGTGTCTGTTTACAACTCCTTTTACCGGAGTATAAATATGTACCCAGGGGCGGTGTAAAAAAGAACAATCAATCAAAATACAAATCTATTACTTTTATCTACTTTTCCAGCATCTACTTTTATTGCATTAGTTCTAGTTTATTCACGAGTTCTTACGATCTCGACGGGCTGCATCTACAAGATCTCCGTCTACCTCGCGAGTTCCGCTTTTTGAGTTTAAGGACCGGAAACGGCGACCAGAGGGGGGGGGTGAATGGGAGCCAAATAAAAATTCCTTTCGGAAGAACTTGACCCTTGTCCCAAGCACAACCCAAAGAAAGAACTAGGCTCATGACCCACAAGAGGGTGGATGTTTCTAGGAGATGTCCTAGGAACACAGCGGAGCTAGCCACGAACCCTGAGGAACAAACCGCGAAAAGAACGGACGAAAAACAGCAATAACAGAGGCTCCAGACCAGTTGAGAGAGAGCCACCGGACTATGGCAAGTAGTCCGGAGCTATGGTCCGACGCCTACACCAGCCGAGACACGCCACAATAGTAAACACCCTAGCTCCGAACTAGTTCGGTGCTACTAGAGACTGGTCCGGTGCTCACCCGCCAGAAGGTCCAGTAAGCGACCGACCTCCGGACCAGACCACCGGACTACCCCGTCGGACCAAGGAGAGTGGTCCGACGCATGGTAGGAAACCTCAACAGAGCCACCGGACCACTCGTCGAAGGTCCGAAACTCAAACGACAAGTGGTCCGGAGGGTGGTCCGACGCCCTTTGCTGCTTGACATAGGAAAAGTCAAGACCACCGGACCACTTGCCTTGGTCCGGAGCTTAAGGGGAAGCTGGTCCGACACTTTCAGCAGAAAACTGTTCCTCGCAAAAATCATTTCCACTTTGCCAAATCTTCTCAAAACTCAACCAAATGATCACCAACTACAACAAAACTTTGTAGGCATGATCCTAGTGCAGTTGGGCAGCTATCCCGAAGAAATCATCGCTCAATTTGGAGAGGATAAAGGATAACACTCGGATTTGGGGGAGAAGAGAACAAAACGGAGAATGCCTCAAAGAAATCACATGATCTACGCACTCGTGAGGTTTGAGGAGAATTCCTTCGGTGCAAAGAAGCTCCTCACGAATACGAACAACTTGGTTCAAGTGGATTTCGCAAAGCTATTCCCTACAAAGAGAAATCATCTCGGGAAAAAGAGAGAGCAAAAGCAAAATACGAAGAACACAAGCAAAACGGGGACACGATCACAAAAGCGAAGCCACCATGGCTTACGGAGGTTACGGCCTCCGATTCCTCACAACAATCACAAGTTCTTACACCGGTGACACGGTGGATCTCAAGCAAGGAGAAGCTAGGGGAGGGAAAACCTAGGAATAGGTGGAAGAAAGAGTAATGCAAGAGATGAGATGAGGACACCTCTTCATATCCTATTTAACAGGGCTTTGGCTATTTCCCAAAGACCCCCGTAGATACATGAGTGAACTACCTAGCATAAGCATTGCAGTCCAAGCTCCGGAAAATATCTTCCTCGATTTGAATGGACGGCCCCGCTTCCTGCCAGGAGTTGCCGTCGCCTCGACGCAACCTCCAGGATTCCGCCACGTGGCATCCCCGCTTCCTCGGAAGCTCCGCCTAGGTTTTGAGGCCCAAACCCAGGAAACCCGCCACCGGTCGCTTTGGGCTCAACTACTGAACCCCGAGTTTTGTGGCCCAAACTCAGAAACGACGCGGATGGTTTTGAGGCCCAAACCACCAAACCACTCGACGCGAGCCACCTTGTCTTCGCCCGGTCGGACTTCGAGTCCCTGGAGCCTCCGCTCGACTCGCGCGTCCACCGTCTTGACTCGGCTGACTCGGTCTACCTCCATGTCTTCTCGCACTCGCCGGTGCCAAGTACTAGCCACCACAGCTAGTCCGCCGGCGCCCATGGTCCCTCAGTCCGAGCCCCGCTTCCGCCCTTCATCTCTCTCAGTCCATCGGCACGGCAAGCCTCTACTCGACCTTCGCCACGCTATTGACCACTGTCACTAGGCATAGCACCTGCACACCACAAGCCGATAGACAAGCACACATTTCTGATTTCGCAGAGGTTAGGGTAAGCCACTCAAACTGAAACACTCATGTGTTGGTCAATCACTCATCATCAAAGATGAACATACTTGGGTCCTTATCCACCCTATGTTCGCATGAGCACTCTGAGCCTTGATGTCCGAGCGTATCGTCGTCCTCTCGTTCATCGTTGTTCTAGTTATCGTCCTTGTCGATTAACTGGTCAAATCGACTAGCACACCTTTGGAAATCGAGTTCGGGTATAAGCCCGAGGTGTTCGCAGATCTGACGCTTTTTGTGTCAACACCTCTTTTGGCACATTTGGTGGGACCCTAGATACATCTCTTGATCATGATCATGGGTGATTGTACTGACGTCCATCCAAGGAACGTTATTGAAGTCTCCGAAGCAGATCTGAAGGTTGATCAGAAGCAAGCTATGGAGCAGGCTATGGAGGAGTACAAGCAGCTATATCTGAAATCCTTCAGCCTAAACAGGAGCGGCGACGCAGTCCAGAAGCAAGATCCGCCGTTGCCTCGGTAGGTCACTTTCGATGCCAATCCTGGTAAGTTGCAAGATATGGTTAATTCTGCGTTAAATCAGGCGCTGATTAGCCACTCCAATGTGTTGTCCAATACTATATACAATGCTGTAATACAATCTTTCAAAGAAGGGCAGCCACCTAGATATGTTGGTCCACCGTATCATCAACCTAGATCGGCATCTACCACGACTCCATCGGTGGCTCCAGCGGCCTCTACCCAACTTGCAAAGCCGTCTGCCGGTGAAGTTACTCCACCAAGGTCAAGCCCTGTGAGCGTTGTTCAATCGAATACAGATTCAGTAGCATCGGGGATGTCAGGACTGGTGATTCAGAGTCAACTAGATCCTGCTAGCTGGAGGGGATACGGTATGCCTCTAGATCCATCTGCCGACACTAGTCTGATCCAAGGGAACAATGCGACCGGAAAGGTCTCTGTGGAATCGGCAATATCGGCACAGCCGATAAACCCAATGGCACGTTATGCTACGTCTTCTCCAAATATGTAGTTGCCGCCAGGGAGTCTTTAGATGGTGGTACCTAAAGTGCCTTACGTGCAACCATTGGCAAGTTCTTTGCCGATGCAACAAGATTTGGCAGTGGTAAACCATCCCATGATGATGACGAATCCTCAAACTAGGGTATCAGTGCACCAAGGAAGCCAATTTATTGATTATTCCAGGGTGCAGGAGCAGCAGGCGCCGGGCAACTATCAATTATTGGCAAATCATATGCAGATGACTTATAATCATGTATGGACTAATCCAATTCAATAACAAGTGGTGCAACCTAGACACCAAGTAGCGGAAGCGCAACAGTACCATTACCCGGTGAATACTCACAGTGAAACATCGGTGTATCGACCGATGAATATCACGTCGCAACATGCCCCAGTGGGTGCCGAAGGTTATACATCGGTAAATCAACCGGGGCATAATATCCAGCAGGGAGGTGCGGTGCCTATGCCAATCGGATCAGGCAAGAAGTGGCGTATCCACCGGTCCAGCCAGTTAATATTCAACCGATCCATCCGTAGGATCAGGATGCATGCTGGGCCGATAAAATTGCCGAAGTGATGAAAGAGCAGTTCGGCATCAAGCCTAAGGTCAATACATACTCTTATTGGACGCCATACCCTCAGGCCTACGACTTGATTCCTCTCCCAAATCGGTACAAGGTGCCATATTTCACAAAGTTTTCTGGCCAAGATGATACATCGAAGATGGAGCACATCAACTGCTTCATTATCCAATGTGGAGAGGCAGCTAGCAGAGATGAGCTGAGGGTAAGATTGTTTTCATCGTCTTTATCTGGATTTGCGTTTACATGGTTCATCTCGCTTCCTCCAAATTCTGTGATTACTTGGGCCGATCTAGAGAAGCAGTTTCATAAATACTTCTTCTATGGCGTTCATCAGAAGAGGATTACTGATTTGGTCAAGCTGAAACAGCACAATGACGAATTGGTAGAAAGCTTTGTCCAAAGGCTTCGGGACGTGAAGAATAAATGCTACAACTTAGTGCTGGATGATCGGCAATTGACAGATTTAGTCTTCCAGGGATTATTGCCACACATCAGGGATAAGTACGCATCTCAAGAGTTCGAGAGCCTGAGCCATCTCGTGCAGAGAGTTGCTGATCAAGAAGTTAAAACCTTTGAACCTAGAAAGACTTGGAACAGGAAGGTATCCTTCATTGAACAAGGGGAAGATTATGAGTGAGATGAAGGGACGGATATCGGCGTTGCTGAGTTGGTGAAGGATAAGAAGCCGATATCTTATCTGTTTGGTCAGAAGGAGGCTGAAAGATTCACTTTTGATACAGCTAAAGCCGATAGGATATTTGATATGTTGCTTCAAGAAGGGCGGATTAAGCTGACGCCTAATCAAGTGATCCCATCGGCTGAAGAACTTAGGAGGATGAGGTATTGTAAGTGGCATGATGCAACCTCACATAGTACCAATGATTTCAAAGTCTTTAGGCAGCAGTTGCAGTCAGAAATCGAGTCTGGGCGAATCAAGTTTGAAAATTCTAAAGCTCAGAGGCCGATGAAAATTGACCAGCATCCGTTTCCAAATAATATGGTGGAAACTAGCGGGAAAGTCAAAGTACTGACACCGGAAGTGGCCCGGGAAAATGCGTCAGTAGTCCCCGAGCATCAAATAGATATACATGATGTAAAAGGGAAGAAGCTTGCCGATGAAAGAAAAGGTAAAAGAATTACCGATGAAAGAAAAGGTAAAAGAACTGCCGATGAAAGCAGTGGCTCCAGGGGGCCTCAGAGACATGTGTCATATGGTGTTGTGATCACGCACAGGAAGCCACGACAGGACTATGAACGTTCGCGGGAAGAGCAGCATCGGCAGCGGGAAGAAGAGAGACTCCAAGAATGGTATCGGCATAAAGATCATTGGAAGTGCCCCTTCTTCGTCCATTGTTGGGAAGAAGGCATCAAGCTGCCCATTGCCGATAATTGTCTTGAATGCAATGGGTACTATCCTGCTGATCGGTCAGAGAAGAAGTCTCGCTTTGAAGGTCAAGAATCAAGTTATGCTAGGCCGATCAGGGGAAAGGAATCGGTGCATGATCGGTTGGGAGCAAACTCAGTGTACATGACAGGCTCGTCAAGCGTATTCGTCAAGAAAAGCTTGAAGAGATGGCTGATGCAAGGGTGCCCGATGAAGAGATATTCTCTAGAGATCCAAACACGAGGAGTAGTGCAAGCCGACATATTGAGAAAAAATACCAGCCTGTTTGGAAGACTAAGCTTCCTCAATGGTGTCCCAAAGGCCTGACGAAGACTCAGAGAAGGAGGATCCAACGTGAACGCCAGAACGATCTACATTATGATGAAAACCCTTCAAAGGGAGGATCCCCAGTTTGGGAGTGGAGGCCAAAACACTAGGAGAGAAGTCCATCGACAGAAGTCAACATGGTTGTTATGTTGTCGATGGAATTTATGACACCTGTTGATGCTGAGGAAGAAGCTACTAATATGGCTCAGCTAGTGCTAGATCCAATGGCAGTTGTCTTTGAGAAGCCTGCCGATGATGAAAGGCAGCATCTGAGAGCCTTGTTTGTCAAGGGAAATGTCGATGGGCAACCGGTGTCAAAGATGTTGGTCGATGGTGGAGCGTCGATTAATATAATGTCGTATGTCATGTTCAGGAAGCTTGGAAAAGGTGACCAAGACTTAGTCAAGACAGACATGAAGCTGAAAGATTTTGAGGGCAACGTGTCACCAGCTATGGAGCCGTATGTGTCGAGTTGACCATCGGTAGCAAAACTTTGCCAACAACATTTTTTGTGATCAGCGGTAAAGGTACCTACAACTTGCTCCTGGGAAGGGATTGGATCCATGCTAATTGTTGTATTCCTTCCACGGTGCATCAAAGCCTCATGCAATGGGTCGGGGACAAGATTCAAGTCGTCCGAAGTGAAGCCCCGTCAATCGTTGCATCGGCAGAATCGGAAACCTATGAGCAGACCAAGTGCATATCTGGGGAAGCTTGGGATACAGAATTCCTCAAGGTGGCCGATTACCAGATTACACCGATCCAAGTAGTCGGTTCTGAAGAAAGGTTTAATGGATCAGTTCGCCGATGATGGAAAACTTGGACAGGGGTTCACGTCAGCCGATGATTTGCTAGAAATAGACATCGGCAATGGTAGCAAGCCTAGGCCAACTTTTATTAGTGCTAAGTTAGATTCCCAATGTAAGCAACATTTGAGTGATTTGTTAAAAGAATATAAAGATTGTTTTGCTTGGGATTATACAGATATGCCTGGTCTAGACCGATCGATAGTTGAACAGCGGTTACCTATTAAATCGGGTTTTCAACCACATCGGCAGCCAGCACGCCGGTGAAACCCTATTGTGTTACCCAATATTAAAGCTGAGATTACGAAGTTATTCGAAGCTGGATTTATTCGGCAATGCCGATATGTCGAATGAATTTCTAATGTGGTTCCTGTATATAAGAAGAATGGAAAACATCGTGTTTGTATTGTTTCCAGGAATCTCAATAAAGCTACGCCAATGGACGGCTATCCAATGCCTATTGCCGATCTACTAGTTGATGCTTCTGTTGGACATAAAATTATCAGTTTTATGGATGGTAATGCTGGATATAATCAAATATTCATGGCTGAAGAAGATATATCCAAAACTGCTTTTAGGTGTCCAGGTCACGTCGGTTTGTTTGAATGGGTTGTAATGACTTTTGGGTTGGAGAACGCCGGTGCTACTTATCAAAGAGCGATGAATTTTATTTTTCATAAATACATCTGTACATTGGTCGAAATCTATATTAATGATGTGGTGGTGAAGTCCGGGGACTTTGAGAAGCATCTTGCCGATCTACGGAAGATTCTGGAGTGCACAAGGGAGCATGGGCTAAAGATGAATCCAAACAAGTGCGCGTTTGGCGTATCGGCAGGTCAATTCCTAGGGTTCATGGTACATCAAAGAGGTATAGAGATCGGCAGAAAATCTATGGACGCAATTAACAAAGTGGTTGCTCCTACGAACAAGGCTGAGTTGCTATCCTTGATCGGCAAGATTAATTTTATTAGAAGATTTATATCTAATTTGTCTGGGAAGATTAAGTCTTTTAGCTCATTGCTGAAGCTAAAGGCCGGTCAGGAATTTGTGTGGGGAGAAGAGCAGCACTCGGCCTTGGAATAGATTAAGAGGTATCTGGTGAATCCCCCAGTTTTGATTCCACCTCGACACGGGGAACCCTTCAAATTATATCTATCTGTCGATGATGGCTTTATCGGGTCAGCATTGATTCAGGAATTTGAAGGAAAGAACATGTGATTTATTATTTGAGTAGAAGGTTGGTGGACGCTGAGACTAGGTATTCGGCCATTGAGAAATTGTGTTTATGTTTGTACTTCTCTTGTACCAAGTTAAGGCATTATTTGCTATCGGCCGAGTGTACTGTCATATGCAAAGATGATGTGGTCAAGTATATGTTGTCGATGCCGATATTGAGTGGGAGGATCGGCAAATGGATTTTGGCGCTGTTAGAATTTGATCTGAGGTATGAATCAACTAGGGCAGTTAAAGGACAGGTGATGGTTGATTTTGTTACTCAGCATTGCGGTACGCTAAATTCCGTAGAAATTGCTCCTTGGACTTTGTTCTTTGATGGTTCCACATGTAAAGAGGGAGCAGGTATCGGCGTTATCTTGGTTTCACCCCGGGGGAAAAAGTATGAAATCTCATTGCCGATTGTTGCTACTTCGACGAATAATCAGGCTGAGTACCAAGCATTACTGAAGGGGCTGGAGTTGCTCAGGGAAGTGTGTGCCGATGCCGTGGAAATCTTTGGCGATTCTATGTTAGTAATCAATCAATTGGTTGGAACATATGAATGCCAAAGTGATATTTTAATTGCATATCATGGGAAGTGTTTGCAGTTATTAAAGGAATTTAAAGAATATCGTCTTGAGCACATTCCCAGGTTGCATAATGAAGAAGCCAATCGATTGGCGCAACATGCTTCGGGATATCAGCTGATTCAAGAAGGGATGACATCGGTAATGGTTGTCGATGACTGGAGAAAAGAGATTGCCGATTACTTAAGAGATCCGTCTAGGAATGTTGAAAGACGGTTGAGGTTTCAGGCTACCAAGTATGTGCTCCTTGATGATGAGTTGTATTATCGTACAATTGATGGAGTTTTACTCAGATGCCTTAATGGAGAGGAATCGAAGAGGTTGATGGGTGAAATTCATGAAGGGGTATGTGGAGCGCACCAATCGGCATTCAAGATGAAGTGGATGATTAGGCGAAATGGATATTATTGGCCGACAATTCTTGAGGATTGTTTTGAGTACTTCAAAGGGTGTCAAGATTGTCAGAAGTTCGGTAATGTTTAGAGGGCGCCTGCGTCGGAGAAGTTCGGTAATGTTCAGAGGGCGCCTGCGTCGGCAATGAATCCTATAATCAAGCCTTGGCCATTTGGAGGATGGGCCATTGATCTCATCGGCCAAATTTATCCACCATAGAGCGAGGGGCATAAATTTATACTCGTTGCTATTGATTATTTCACGAAGTGGGTTGGAGCTATTCCTTTGAAGAATGTAACATCGGCAAACTTGATAGATTTCGTGAAGGAGCATATTGTTTACCGATTCGGAATTCCTCAGACTATTACGACTGATCAAGGAACCATGTTCACGTCGGGGGAGTTTGATGAATTTGCTATCAGTATGGGGTTCAAAGTATTGAATTCTTCTCCTTATTATGCTCAAGCTAATGGTCAGGCTGAAGCAACTAATAAGGGAATAATTAAGCTTATCAAGCGCAAGATTGAAGAGAACCCTAGGAGGTGGCATACAGTGCTGAATGAAGCTTTGTGGTCGTATCGGATGACGTGTCATGGTGCTACTTAGGTTTCTCCATATCAGTTGGTGTATGGACATGATGCTGTCCTACCTTGGGAAATTAAAACTGGTTCTAGACGATTGTTTTCCCAAGAACAATTAGCGACCGATGAGTATGACATCCTTATGAAGGATGAGTTAGAAGACCTAGCGGGTCATCGGCTAAGAGCTCTAATCAGTATCGAGGAGAACAAGAAAAGGGTTGCCAGATGGTATAACAAGAAGGCGAAGGTAAAAGAATTCACCGATGGTGATTTGGTGTGGAAACTAATTTTACCGATTGGCACTAAAAGTTCGAAGTTTGGGAAGTGGTCTCCTAATTGGGAAGGTCCTTTTCGGATAAATCAGTCTGTTTCTGGCAATGCTTATATTTTGGAAACTCTCGAAGGAGTTGCATTTTCCAGAGCAGTAAATGGTAAATATTTGAAGAAATATTATCCTAGTATCTTGATGGATGCATGAAACGATGTAAATATAAATACCGATGATAGGGTTATCGTACAAAACATCGGTAGAAAAGCGTTAACATTACATTACAGGAGGGCCAGTTGTCAGGTTCAAATATAACGAATTATAACAAGGATTGGATAGATGAAATCACATGGATGGGGAACTTGGTCAGCTTCTTCTATTTCCTTGGCATCGTCATCGGCGGTGCCTTCAACTGGCTTGATTTTTCTCCTCGGCAGGAGAGCTTCACGAGCACAAGCATCCCTCTCTTGTTGCAGAGCCTTAGTAGCAATAGGGAGTTGAATTTTCTTCTGGTTGGCTGAGTCTAAGGCTGCATCTACTTTCTTCAGCTCAGCTAACATTTCTTCTTTCTATGCCGATAGACGAGTAATCTCTTGTTCAAGCGCACCGCTAGAGGCTTCAAGACGGACGATGCCTTTGTGTTTGTCGTCTGTAGTTTGCTTAAACTTGAGTATTTCTTCTTCGAGTTTTTCTTGAGCGTCTCTATTGGCAATACGTCGTGAAGCCCTTTGGTATTGCAGTTGCCGACTCTCAAGAAATGCCGCTTGGAAGAGCAACTCTTCAATATCGGCAGACAATTGATCTTGAATTTCTCTGTAAGCTATCCTTACTGCACTAGAATCTTGGATAAGTTGAGGTGTATTTTGTTGCAGTAGGAATAGCAGTGCTTCAAGTTTGGATTTCACTTCTGCCGATAGAACCATTGGAGCTTGAGCAAGACTTTCTCCTTCCTCATCATCATCTGGGATGTTGACGGCAAAGGAGAATAAGCTATTGGGAGAGTCTTGAGCCTGAAAAGAGAAGGATTAAGGTTCATCGGCTGCAAGCTTATGTTGTGCGACTTTATAATAAATGTTTGATTTACCTGTTTGAGAGCAGTTTCCCGTCTTGGACTTGGCAGAGTAGTTGGCATAGCTATGTGTGGAAGATCGGCAATGGTTGCCGATGAACTTGCCTCGGTAGGACGAACAGTTGGCGCTGGTGCTGGTATCGATGTCGATGTTGTTTCTGTTGTTGCAGCTATCTCTTGCGGCGATGGTGCTGTCCCTTGGTCAGGAATCTCAGCATGTGATTGCTCAGGAATAGGTGCCTATGCTGGCTCCGGCGTTGGTGTATCGGCAGGAGCTTGAAGAGATGCAGCTGGTGACGTGCTTGGAGCTAATGGATTTGGGCATTTCGGTTTGGGGGCAGCACTTGATGAGCCTCGGCATTTTGGCTGTTGCACTTGGGGGGGCATCGACAGGTTGAGCCATAGAAGTTTGTACACTTGGAACGGCTGCCGATGAACTTGTCTGCTGCAGAAGAGAAT
Organism: Microstegium vimineum; assembly: GCA_022036555.1. Lineage (NCBI taxonomy): Eukaryota > Viridiplantae > Streptophyta > Magnoliopsida > Poales > Poaceae > Microstegium > Microstegium vimineum. Next base: position 19,358,240 of record CM039131.1, on the reverse strand, counting down.
TTGGTGCAAATTGAGAAAAATTGTCGATTAAACATGTTGTTATGAATGACACAGATAAATGAAGACTTGTTACCGTAAAGGCTTGTGCTAAGGCGGCGGCAGCAGCGGCAGCATCATTGGTTTGCAATGGTTTGGACCTGATGGTAACCTTAGGAACTGTTTTGTGATGCATGAGGGCAGACAATGAAGGGGCCTTGCTGCCGATCATTGATGTAGGATTCATCGATCGCAAGTTAAAATGTTTGCCACTCTTGCTCTTTTTGGGGATCAAATCATTAACCTGTTGACAAAGGGTTAGTTACCGATACATTTGAAAAGTTAACGAAGAAGTAGTATCGGAAATAAGCTTAACACGTCATCGGGTATGACATGATCAGCATCAATCAAGTGTCGATAGTAGTGTGATGATGGAGCAAATAGTTGGTCCTTCCACTCTTGCCACCAGGACTTGTATGATTCAGTGATGAAGGATGTCGGCACCCAAGAAGATAAGTCGATGTTGGCTACATCGGCATGAGGAGAGAGAGTGACAATTTTATTCCAATCCATAGCACTGGAGGTAACCTCTCTTGGTTTAATCAGATTGACATAGCTGAGTTTGATCGACAATTGACCGAATGCTAGTTGTCTTGCCGCTGCCGATGGATAATAGAACTCGTATGATGGATGAGAATTCTTCCTGATCCCAACGACGTTAACTGGAATAGCCCGGGGAATGAGGGTAGCCTTCATGATTGCTTCGTTTTCTGGTATATTCCCATCGGTGAGGTTGAAAGAGAGTGGAAATCGGTTGTCTTCATCGACATAAGGCTACCAGACTCGTTCTGCAGTAGGGATTTCGCAGTAGAGCCTCTGGAAGAACATGCCGAATTGATCGACGTCGGCATCGGTTCCTGTTAGCACTATCATGGCTTCCCCAAAATTGAGTGGGGAACGGGTTGCCGATTCGTCATCATCAAAGACATAGTCTCCAGATATATCTCTTGGGAACTGCTGGCTAAACAGATCAAATTGAAGGCATTTATGCATGTGGGCGTTTAGCCATAAGTTAATAAACCACCAAGGGCCTCCAAGGTTGCCGATGGGCTCGCTTAGCAGTAGTTTTCTTGATACCTGGTGAAGGAGGTGATAAACTGAACCAAGGAGGTATCGGCCAAGGGGAAATCCTCCATCGGCTAAAAGCTCTGCTGCAGAAAGATACATGTTGGTGGGTCCGACTGTTCTGCCACAGAAAACGAACTTCTCCAACCACATGTTAAGGAACGTGGCGTGCTCCCTTGGGGCTACCGATCCAGTCTTCTGATACTCTTGGATGTATCCAGTCCAACCATCGATGTTATGGGTACTTACCCGACGTTCAGACTTCCTACGGAAGAGGGTGCGGAAGAGGGTGGTAGGATCGCCAAAAGAAATGTCGAGGCCAGTAAGAATATGTACATCGGCAAGTGTAGGGGTGGCTGGTCCATGTCTGAATAAAAATGCATTCATTGTATCGGACTAGAAATAAGAAGCCGCAATCATCATATTTTGATTTTTGGCCATATCGGCAATGGATAGTCTGATGCATTGGTCGATGTTGCACTCTGACCAATAGAGTTATTGTGATCTAGCTATCCTGAGGTACCAGTTCTTCCACCCATTGGTAGGTTTAGGCCAAGAGCGAAAGGTGATTGTCCATAACCCTAGATCGAAATGCTCGGATCAAAAAGGGATGCAATTGGTTTCTGCGTTGAAGAGGTTAATCGGATCGGTATTCCCCATTGGGCCCAAACAGCAGAGATGTTTTTGATCGGTAGGGATCACTATTTTGTTTCACATTTCCTAGATCCAGGAAGAAAAGAAAGAAAGAGAGAGGGGATTGTAAAGCAATGCGGAAGGATAAAACTGCAGTATATACCGCAAGGAAAGAAGAAAGATTACTGCAGAAGCAGTGAAGTTGATCGCCATTGAAGGAGGAATTCTTGCAAGGGCTCGCGCCTCCTGATGAAAGAAGAAGCCGCCGGTGATTGCCGGAGTGTTCTTCAGAGATGATGTTGGAATGAAGATAAGAATGTGAGCTCGGGGTGAAAAGGAGAAGGGACGGTAATCTTTATAGGCCTAGGTCAAGGGGCATTTTCGAGTTTTCTTTTTACTGAGCAGAGATATGGAAGGATATCGCGATGAATTTGTGCGGTGATCGAGGGATTGTAACTGTTGGCGCTTCAGTTGCAGGAGTTGTTGGTAATTTGCGATGATGGTGCGCTGTAATCGAAATGATGGAATATGTGTTTTTGGAGGGAAAGATTATAATAGAGCAAATTTCGGCGCATAAGATATTTTATACTCCGAAATTGGGGGGCATGTGTTGACACCGTTTTTTGTACGGGTCAAGATTAAATCAAGTACATCGATCGGCAAGGGGGTAATCGTTGTTCCTCATCGGTATCAAGATACTGCCGGTCAAATTACCGATTGCCGATGGTGAATTTGGTTGAAGAAGCGTCAAGGGAGAAAGAAGATATGTTTGCCGATAAGGAGGTATTGCCGATGGACATGAGTTGATGTGCCTTGACGTCAGCAGGAAGTTGTCGATAGCAATAGAAGGTAGTTGCGGATTGAAGGAATCTGCCGATGGAAAGTTTCATCGTAAGGAAAACGGATAAGGAAACTAGTGACTTTTATGTTACTATTATTATTATAGTTTGAGTCCGACTCTTGCATGAGTCTTTTTATTTCCTTAAAAATAGGAGTTCTGTTTAGGTATGAGTCGTGTCTGTTTACAACTCCTTTTACCGGAGTATAAATATGTACCTAGGGGCGGTGTAAAAAAGAACAATCAATCAAAATACAAATCTATTATTTTTTATCTACTTTTGCAGCATCTACTTTTATTGCATTAGTTCTAGTTTATTCACGAATTCTTACGATCTTGATGAACTGCATCTACAAGATCTCCGTCTACCTCGCGAGTTCCGCTTTTTGAGCACTCTGAGCCTTGACGTCCGGGCGTATCGCCGTCGTCTCATTCATTGTTGTTCTAGTTATCGTCCTTGTCGATTAACTGGTCAAATCGACTGGTACAACTTTGGAAATCGAGTTCGGGTATAAGCCCGAGGTGTTCGCAGATCCGGTGCTTTTTGTGTCAACAGATAGCTAATCAACCTTCCCCGACAACGGCGCAAAAAATGCTTGTTGACACCTCTTATGACACTTAAGCCAGGTTGTCATCCCCAGCATGCCAAAGAGATGTGGTATTGAAATATGCAATTGCTCTAAGTAAATATAAATGTATTTCTGCAAGCGCACAGATTATACCGATGTAGCATTTTAACTAGGAGTATTCCAGGTATCGTTATTTATATTTTTACCACTGGGAAGGGATACTAAGGAATAAATGAGGAATGGATAATGAGTAATAAGTATCACTGCATGTGTAATGGAGAGTTTTCATCTATCTCACTCAATACAAGATAAGTGTCACATAAGATATAGATAATGAATGAATAGTGAAAAAAGATAAATACTGATCATCATATATGTAGCCACATAATATAATGATAAGCACCTCAACAAATATTCTAGCAAGTCATTAGCATGGAATTAGGACGAACTATAAGAATATTGCATAAGTAATTCTTAACTATACAGTATAGTATACTATGTTTAGTGCAATTATACTTGGCAATCATGGCGAGATAAGAGATATTCATGTGTAGTGAGTATTACTAAGGAAGATGAGAAACATATCAATCACTTCCTCGTAATAGTACTCTGCCTGCCCTACAAACGGGAGGAGGACTACAAAGGACTCAACAAGACTATCACTCCCGCGAACTACCTCACGATCCGGAATGTAGGGTACAATCGCAGATAAATACGGTCTAGGCACCACACCTACACAATATCTATCATTTACTCACAGCGCTGATGGATAAACGCTATACGATCCTAAACATGGACATGATTCAGATCTAACTACGCCAAGCATATAATCGTAATAAACTAAGAACAATATAATTGAGAACATAATCAAATAGAGTAAAGTCATAAAAAATATAATGAAGTAGATCAAAGTAATTTTCATAATATTGAAGAACAAATGATAAATAGATGAAGAACTAGAAAGAGAATTACCAATAATCCTCTTGACAGATCCGGAAACCAATCGAACATTGACTCCTTGTAGTTCTAATCCTATATAGCTACGCTAAACTAAAGATCTAGTTGATGTGGTGGCTCTAGGGCTTGATCAGGGGCTTCTCCTCTTGAGATGGATGAAGAATAATGAATTAGGTCAGAGATGCTCTTCTCCTCAGGGTCTGAGGGCCTTCCTTATATAGCCTCCTCAAATGACAATCAACTGTCGGATCAAACCGACCTTAATGGAGGGTGTAGATGTGATCTCAAAGGCGGTGGAGAGAGGGTCCACCAGGCAGGGCCTCATTGGGCTTTGCCCTACGGCGGCCGCCCCAGGGGGTAGGGCGGGTGCCCTGCCCCTGGGCCCACTCGTCCTCTCGCTCCTTCCCGCGCCTTCTTGACTCTTCTAGAGTCTTCTTGTTTGTACGGATGATGATTATCTCTATGTAATGCTGACATGTGGACCTTTCCTCCATATTTCCTGATATCCCCCTGCAGAAATAGACATTCACCAAAACTCATGGAATTTTGTCAGTATAAACCCTATTTCTAGGTGTTGGTTTCATATAGATCCTTTTCCTTGTTTAGTTGACGGTTGGATTTGGTACTTAAGGACCGTCAACAAGCTCCCCCAAGCTTACCTTTTGCTCGTCCCTGAGCAAAGATAGACTTAGTGATGGATCAGGAGTTGTTGCAATGCTTTCACGCCTTAAAGGTACACATGCTTTCAAATAAGATCTCGTCTCCGGATTAGATCAACTATTAAGATAAAAACTTACTCATTTTACCTTCCACCATGGGGCTTGTAAACGTCACCTTTGTCTTGGGTAGTTGAAAAATAGAATAGTCCAATCAAGCACCATGTACCTTGCTCTTTGATCAACTATAGCTCCGAAGTTTTTGCAGATTTTTAAAATAAAACTCAGAGATTCCTTGTATGACTCTCTGAGTCGCTCCTTTGTGATATTTCTGGATCCTTACCAAGGCATTGAGGTGTATGCCTTTCTCTCAAATATGTGGTATTTGTGGTATAAGGCATTGTGGTATTGCCTTCTCTCTCTCACCCTACTTCTAATAGGCTAATATCTGGAGCTCATAGGTGGGAGATAGCGTATACATACTTACAAGACATATGTTGCATAGTCAAACCGCGGATCCAAAGGAACATGTCAATAAGTCAAATTAAGATGTGCATGTGTGGCGAATGAATGGTGTATGATGATGATGGTGGTGATGGGGGTGAAAGTCTAATTCTACTTCTGCTCCCTTTTTGATGGATATACCTTTGTATTTGAAACCTTTCGGAAAGAATGAGGTGCTCAATATATATATATATATATATTATTGTTGTTGGGTATCTTGTACCCCTAATTCTACTGTCGGACACTTGCCCTTTTTATTTCCTCGTCTCTCTCTCTTTTTTTTGAAAGCACTCATCCTTGTAGAGCTATAAAGCGAACGTGACTGGAGCATTTACTTCATTGGGGGAAAACGGAGATAGGAGAATATTTATGTGCTTCTTTTCTCTCCTGGATTGGGAGTAGAATGTTTTTGATGGGTGGATCTGGAGATGGAAATGAGTGGATATATGTGGATGCGTACTTCTGGGATAAAAGCAGCGTATGTGGGTGGCGTGTATATGAATGCTCACTTGTTAGGTGGAAGCAACATGTATGGATGTATGTGAATCTTGATTCAGACCGCATGACTAGTTCCCGAGGGTCACACAACTTGACCACACTCAATGCTCATAAGCAGTATGTAAATATGTGTGGTTTCCTAATCTAGTAAGCATGTATATATGGCTGTGGTAGGAATTTAAACTCTCGTCATATAGGAACTCATCATGTAGCATTTTTAAAGTTTTCAAAAGATAAAATTCTCTAGAATTCTAGTATCTCTAGAAATAGATAAATAGCAACTCAAACCTTTCCATATCATATCTATCAACAACTTAGACTTTAGATCAGGTACTCTTCCCAGAAGTTTAGGTTTAGAGCAAATTTCAAATCATAACAGTTATGCCTAAACTTGAGAGAGATATTAAATTTGAAAACTAGGTACTTGAAAGGTATTATGACAGAGCAACTATTCATCATTTCCATGTTAAGAGTTTGTCGATGTTTTACCACCGATAGCCTGCCATGGGGTTACCCGAGACAGTAGTTCTGGCCTCGGCAAATAGTGAAACCTTGGTGGTTGGACACGCAGGGACACACGGTTTATACTGGTTTAGGCCCTCGACAAGGTCGAGTAATAACCTTACGTCCAGTTGAGTCATCTGTTACTGCTCTTGATGGTAATACAGGGTGTTGTGTATCGCTCTACGTATCGGGTGTTGTGTAGTATGTAGGGAGTTCTTTTCGGGTGATGCCCTCACCAGCCCTTTATAGTCCAGGAACTGGTCGAGGTTCTCCTAATCCTACTCGGTTACAAAATTAGAGTCCTAAGCTGCGCTCCGGTCTTGTTGACTTTACCGAGTAGAATTCGGTTCCTTTTGTTCGTTTTCCTTCGTGGGCCGAGGAAAGGAGGCCCAAAGCTCAGGCAAACCGGTCTTTGGGTACCCTATAGGATATCCCATCAACAAGGCCCCGAACATCTCATGATTTTTCTTCAATACAGTGGGTTGCTTTGAAAGCGAGCCGAGTTCTTTTTGGAGCAAAATCATGAAATGATCTTCTGTGTTCTTCACCTTGTAGTTCTTTGTGCACCTCTGGTGCACTCATTGAGTGTAGCCCCCGAGCCTCTGGATACTTGGTAAAAGTATTCGGAGGACCTGAAAAATGTCGTAGTTTTAGTCTTCTGTGCTTCTTGTCTTTGTAGCTTCTTCGTGCACCTCTGGTGCACTCATTGAGTGTAGCCCCCGAGCCTCTAGATACTTGGTACAAGTATTCGGAGGATCTGAGAAAAAAGTCTTGTAAGGTAGGTATTTCCAGCCCCCGAGCCTTTCTTTGAGTTCTTTTTACCGGAAAAGAGCCTTGTGGAAGGATCTGAAATAACGTGCCCTTGTCTTCTTCTTATTCACGGGTGGGTATTGTGTCTTCCCGGGTATGTGGAATCTTGCTTTCACTGTTCTCTTTGGTCAGGTTTTTGTCCTTTTCTTTTTCTTCCTTTCTCGTGACTTCTGTCTTTTGGTGGTCCTTCCTTGCTATGAATTCTGTTGTGCTTGCATTGATGCCTTGACCCTTAAGGTGCTTCTCTTTCGTCTGATGAGTATGCTGCTGAGTGAAACTGAGCAGCCCAGGGGCTTATGCCCTGCTTCTGGTAGTTGAGTGGGTAGAAGATTTCTTGTGAATGGAGTTAGAGGTAGACTAACTCTTCGGTTAGACTTTCCTGGGAAGTTTGGTGCAATAGGCAGAAGAAGTCTTGTGATGTAGCTTTCATGCCTTCTCTATCTAACTGCCGAACTCCGAGTTGTAACCATTGCCGCTCCCAAGTTGATCTTGGTTGTGCATGATTGTTTTGCACTCTTGATGGAAAGCCTAGAGTTGGAGCTGTCAAATCTCATTTGTTGGGAGTGGCCCTTCTGCTTATTACTCAGAACTTTCCTCATGCTGTGTGGAACTTCCAGGTTGTTTTGACTTGTAAAGTTTCTGCTTGGTTACCGGGCCTTCTTTGGTGGTAGATCTGGTATTCCCCTGACTAAGGCCTTTATATTTTGTCACTTCTGGTCTTTTGTTGTAGATGTAGCTTAGCTTGTTCTTATCTGGTTGTTGTAAAATTATCGGCCGATTTGTTTTTCATTGTCTGCAGAGCCGTAGCTGGTTGTATGGTTGTTCTTGGAATATTCTTCTGGATATTCTATGTGGTACTTTGAAGTATTGTCTTTATTGTAATCGTATCTCTCTCTTCATTGTAGTCCTTGTAGAATCGTTTGCTTTTACTTCTTCCTTTATGTATTGTTGTTGTTGTAATCTTTTCTTCATAGACTTGGTGTATGTGCACCCATTGTTCTTCTATAAATAGGTATAATGTGGCTCCTTTGCCATATGTCTTTGGCTTTCCTTTGTAAAGGTCTTTGTTGCATCATGGATATTGTTATTGGCGAGCTTGACGAGCCCCCGGGCTTCTTTCTCTCTTTCTTGAGTTGTAATCTTGTAAATGGTGTAGGTCTTGTGATAGAAACTAGTAGATAGCTAGTTTTAGGGTAGTGAAATTTTATGGAAGAAACCGAAGCAAATGATGTAGGCCTTGTGATGGTATTGGTGTGTACTATCATGGACCCTTCAGTCATTTGTTTGTGTCTCCATCCGGGTTGTTCTGGATTCACTGCCCTTGATGATGTTCGACTTGGATGACTTCTTGCTTGTAACCAGGAAGGGTGGGTTTCTTATTGTCTGAAATCACGTCCACCAAGTTGCTGATTTCTGCATGACAATTACCAGTTCCGGTCAATGTAATTTTCGACTTTTCTCTACTGTTTAGGGTACTTTTGTATCTGTTAAGGCCTTGCGCCCTGATATCATTCTGTTGTATGCTGATGCCCCTTAATAAAAAAATCTTTTTAGGTCTACACTTTTCATATTCTGCCGAGTTGTTTTCTTGGTATGTTGTGGTTCGGTTGTAGTTGGCCTAATCTGGCCGTTATCTTTCCTTTGCTAATGCGCAATCTTAGGGAGCGACTGCTTCGCTATTATATAAGTTCCTCTTGTGTAACGGTTATTTTTGGGAACTAATCCTCTTGTTATCGCCTTTATATAAGTTCCTTCGTCTTTTGTTACTAGGTCTGTTTGTAATCTGGAAGTCTTTGTCCTTTGTCTTTGGCTTAACCTACCTTTGTGATCCATCTTGAAAAAAGATTTCACAATGAAGGGTAAAGGAATTCCAAAGTCTTCCGTGCAGCAAAGTGATCTTGATCTCTTGATTGTGCAGGGACTCCTTTCAAGATCCACTCTTTCTGCCTGCGAGTTGCATGTTGGTCAATTATCTACAAACCTATCTCCTTTCCAATCTATTCTTTTTGTTTCTTATGTCAGATCTGGACTTTGTTTTCCACCATTTGATTTCTTGGTTCAATTCCTTGACTTCTATGGTCTTCAGCTTCATCATCTTGTTCCTAATGCTATCCTCTTTTTGTCTTGCTTTGCACATCTGTGTGAGGCTTTCAGAGGAATTCCTCCTTGTCTTCTGTTCTTCTGTTACTTCTTTCGGGTTCGTTTTACTGGTCGGTCGAAAGCTCCTAGTTGTGCTGTTGTATGATACATTCCTGTCAAGGTCGGAAAAACACTTTCCCCTTGCTGTCCTTGTCTGATTCTGTTCGTGATTGGGTTGAGAAGTGGTTTTATGTTTCTCAACCGCTTTTTCCTAGACCTTTTGATTTGTCTTCCCTCCCAATTTCTCTTCCTTGTTGGTCCAACAAAATATCTTCCTCTGAAAAAAGTGCTCTCAAGCCTTTCATTGATCGTCTTAGTTTTGTGACGCAATCTAGTTTGATAGGCAATGGTATTGTTGCTAGCTTTTGTGTCGTCGAGTTCAACCTTTGATGAAGAGGGATCATCTAGGTTTTGAATATACTGGTCCTTCCGACTTATCTCGTCTTATCCCTGAGGTTGAACTTTTTGATGATGATATTCTTGAGATGATGAATAGAGTATTGAGTGGTGTTGTTATTCTTCCTATTGCGATTCAGGAGTATAGTGTTGTCAATCCGCCACCTGATGTAAGTATTTGAATCTTCGATTTATTTCTTGTTTTGTTATCCCCGTCCGATGTGTTTCTATTTCGCAGGATCTTGTTTACAATTTTGCTCTTAATGTGCCCGCTACTGATGATGGTGGACACCTAGATGCGGATGATGATGAAGATGATGACGATGATGGTAGGTTGCTTTCATCCTGGGATTCTTTTTCTTCAGAGTATGGTGTAGAGCTCAAGGTACTTTTGATACTTCTTGTTTTGTATTTCCATATTTCTTGTTACTTTCTTCTTATCTATGTATTTGGTCAGCAGGCTTTCCATCAAGATCAAGATATTCTTTTTGGTCCTCAAGAAGAGAGGTCCGCTATCCTTATTCAGGGTAGTCTTGGTAAAGCTGAGGCCGAGTTGTCTCGTGTCAAGGCTGAGTTGGTTTAGATGACAGCGCTGCGAGATTCTGCTGCTGCCCAGTCTTCTGTTGAAATTGCTGATTTCTAATCCCGACTTGCTGATCGTGATCTTGTTCAGGCTTTACAATCAGTTCAGACTTTGCAAGGGAAGTTAACTTCTGCTCGGGCATAATTTAGGTCTCTTCTTGAGGCTGTGAAGCCTATTGTTGTTGCTGTTTGCCATGCAGGAGATGATAGTGCCGGTGTAGATAGTATAATCCCAGTGCTATCTTCACGTTTCCATGAGTTTGTGTAGAATGGCTTTGAACGATGTTTGGGAATGTTGTTTCTTTTGTCCGAGCTCTTGCTCCTGAGGTTCCTTTGGCTCGGATTCTTGAAGATCCTATGGAGGATGATCTTTTGACGAGGTGGGAGCAATCGAAGCCTGAGCTTCGAGAACTTTGTCGCCAGATATTTGGTCAGATGAAAGTATTGCCACCTTCTCCTTGATGAACAAATTTATTTGTCTTTGATGATTTTGTAATATACTCTGGATGATACTTTTGCTTGATATATTATCAGGCTTCGTCCTGATATTGCAGTGCTCTTGTGTTTGTTTATCAATGTTGTACAGTTATGCTTGCTGATTGTCCTTCTGAAGAATACCGGGTTCTTCGGGTATCCCGAGTGATTCCTGATATCATTGTGCCTTGAACTTAGGCTTTGCAGATGCTTCTGAATTTCCGAGTTCTTGATGGATAATATTATTGGCTTTCAAGCCTTGATGATAATGTTGGCCGTATAAAAGTTTGTGCCTCTAAGTTTAGGCTCTACGTTGTGAAAGATCCCTGGCTTGCATTCTTTTTGCGCTGAATCCATTATGCTCTTCAAGTACTTATTGTATCCTTTTTTATGAGTGACGCCTCTCGAAACGGTAGACTTGTAGATATAAGAACCAAATTGTGCCACTCCTGGTGCAAAGCAGTTGGTTTGTTAGGTTCCGGTCGCTTGTAGACTTTATATATATATATACCAGACTGTGCCGCTCATGGTGCAAAGCAGTCGGTTTGTCGAGTTGTCTCAAGAAACAATCTTCTTAAAGATGCTAGACAGTGCCATTCATGGTGCAAAGCTGTCAGTTAGTCATGCTGCCTCTCCAAATGGTAGACTTTTTATATGAACCAGACTGTGCCGCTTATGGTGCAAAGCAGTCGGTTAGTCAAGTTGCCTCACGAAACAACTGACTCCGGGCAGTGCCTCTCATTGTGCAAAGCCGGTAAATTTTAGATATATGAACCAGACTGTGCCGCTCATGGTGCAAAGCAGTCCTTTAGTCGAGTTGCCTCAGGAAACAACTGACTCCGGGTAGTGCCTCGTATTGTGCAAAGCCGGTAGATTTTATATATATGAACCAGACTGTGACACTCATGGTGCAAGGCAGTCGGTTAGTCGAGTTGCCTCACAAAACAACTGACAACGGGCAGTGCCTCTCATTGTGTAAAGCCGGTAATTTTTAGATATAAGAACCAGACTGTGCCGCTCATGGTGCAAAGCAGTCGGTTTAGTCAAGTTGCCTCACGAAACAACTGACTCTGGGCAATGCCTCTCTTTGTGCAAAGCCGGTAAATTTTAGAGGTAGAACCAGACTGTGCCGCTTATGGTGCAAAGCAGTCGGTTAGTCAAGTTTTCTCTCGAAACAACTGACTCTGAGAAGTGCCTCTCATTGTGCAAAGCCGGCAAATTTTTAGATGTAGAACCAGACTGTGCCGCTCATGGTGCGAAGCAGTCGGTTAGTCAAGTTGCCTTTCGAAACAACTGACTTGGGGCAGTGCCTCTTATTGTGCAAAGCCTGTAAATTATGTATATGTGGACTAGACTGTGCCGCTCATGGTGCAAAGCAGTCGGTTCGTCTAGTTGCCTCACGAACCAACTCGACTCCAGACAGTGCCTCTCATTGTGCAACTGTCGGTTTGTTCTTGATGTCTTGTATCTTGCGCTTTTAGTTGTAGAATTTCTTGAGTTGGCTGATATGCCAAGTGTTGCTTAGTTGAACTCCTTCTTCTGTCATTAGCTCATAAGTTCCAGGCTGTATTGCTATCTTTATGATAAAAGGACCCTCCCATGGGCTGAGTAGTTTGTGTCTTTCATCTTTCTTCTGAATTAATCATAGTACCAGATCTCCTGGTTTTAACGTTCTTGGGTGCATATTTCTAACATAATGCCTTCGCAAGCCTCATAAATATCTTGCATTTTGTATTACCGAACTGTCTCTTATTTCTTCGATCGAGTCGATCTCTAATCGTCTAGTTTCTTCAGCTTCTCCTTCATCATATTTCTCAATTCTTGGTGATTGCCAAATTAAGTCAATTGGTAATACAACTTCTGATCCGTATACCAAAAAAATGGTGAATATCATGTTGCTCTGCTGATTTGAGTTCTCAGACCCCATACCACTTTTGGCAATTCCTCTATCCACTTGCCTCCATAGTCTTTAAGGTCTTCATATAGTCTTGGTTTTAGGCCTTGTAACAATAGGACGTTTGCTCTTTCAACCTATCCATTTGCTTGAGGGTGAGCTACCGATGCGTAGTCTATTTCTATTCCACAGTCTTTTGCCGAATATTGGAATTCCTTTGTTGTAAACGGTGATCCAAGGTCTGTGATTATTCTGTTGGGCATCCCAAATCTATGCATGATTTCTTGTATGAACTCTGTCGCCTTTTCTGCGTTGTATTTAACTAATGGCTTGTATTCAATCCATTTGGTGAATTTGTCTAATGCCATAAATATGTACTCGAATCCTCATTTTGCCTTTTTAAGAGGTCCGACTTGATCTAGCCCCCAACATGAGAAGGGCCACGCTGGTGGTATGCAAATTAGGTTATGTGCTAGAACATGGGATTGTCTTGCAAACATCTAGCAATTATTGCATGTTTTGACTAATTGTTTTGCATCCTTGAGTGCTATTGGCCAATAAAATCCGCTTCTGAATGGTTTGCCGATTAGTGTTCTAGATGCTGCATGGTTTCCGCGGCATCCCGAGTGGATTTCTTCCAATATTTCTTTTCCTTCTTGTGTAGATACACATTTCAGTAATATTCCAGAAGATGCTGCTCTTTTATATAATTTATCTTTTATGAGAATGTATGCTTTGCTTTTCCTTATAACCCTTGTTGCTTCTGCTTTATCTCTGGGTAGTTTGTTTTCACTTTTATGATCAATGTACGGTTTTCTCCAATCGCTTTCTATGTTGAGGATTTGTCTTGAGCTGTCGGGTTCTTTTGCTTTGTCTATATCCATTGGGTCTTCTTTTGTTTTATTAATCTCCTGGATTGATGGTTTTGCGAGTTCTTCTACAAACACTCCAGGTGGTACCTTTGGTGTATCTAACCCCAGTTTGGATAAGATATCTACTGCCACGTTTGAATCTCTTAAGACGTGGTGAATTTCCAGTCCTTCAAAATTCTTCTCGAGTTTCCATACTTCTGCACAGTATGCGTTCATGTTGTTTTTTGTGTAGTCCCACTCTTTGTTTACTTGGTTGATCATCACTACCGCTGAATCTCCGTAAGCTAGAATTCTTTTGATTCCGAGTGTAGTTGCTACTCTTAAGCCATGTATAAGTGCTTCATATTCTGCTTCATTATTTGTTGCTCGCCATAATATCTATAGTACGTATTTTAACTGTCTTCCTTCTGGGGAAATTAGTAACATGCCTGCCCCTGCCCCTCCGAGTTTTAGTGACCCATTGAAGTACATCTTCCAATGATCTCGTATTGGCTCGGGTTCTTTTTGTGCGATTTCCGTCCATTATGCAATGAAGTCGGGTAGTATCTGTGACTTGATTGCTGTTCTTGGTTTGAAGTCTATATTCAGGGATCCGAGTTCTACTGCCCATTTTGATATTCGACTTTTGATTCTGTGAGTACTTCGCTGATGTAGTATACTGGTCTCTGTACTTTGTATATGTGTCTGGGTTCCTCTCTTTCCACGATGATAGCTGCAGTTACTACACTTTTTGTTGCGGTAATGTATAGCAGCATGTCTTCCTTATTTCTTGGCGGTGTCATTACTAGAGATGATGATAAGTATTCTTTCAATTTGATAAAATCTTGATTTTCTTCCGCTGTCCATTCAAAGTTTTCTTTTCTCTTCAGGAGTTTGAAGAAGGGTAGTCCCTTTTCTCCTAATTTCGATATGAATCTGTTGAGAGCTACCATGCATCCTGTTAGTTTTGTATGTCCTTGACCTCTTTAGGTGTCTTCATATTCATTATTGCTTTGACTTGTTTGGTGCTAGCCTCGATCCCTCTATTGCTGACCAAAAAGCCGAGTAGTTGTCCTGATGGTATGCCAAAGACACATTTTGTGGGATTGAGTTTCCACTTCCACTCTTTTAACTTCTGGAAGGTCTCTTCTAGGTCTTTTAATAGTGATTCTGGTTCTTTTGTTTTGACTACTACGTCATCAATGTATGCTTCGGCGTTTCTTTCGATTTGATCTCCAAGGCAGGTTTGTATTGCTCTTTGATATGTTGCTCCCGCGTTTTTTAGTCCAAAAGGCATTGATTTGTAGCAATATGCTCCGAAAGGTGTTATGAAGGATGTTTTGCTTTGATCTTCTTCTCTTAATGATATTTTGTGATATCCCGAGTAGCAGTCAAGAAATGATAGCAACGATGATCCAGCTGGTTAGTCTATGACTTGATCAATTCTGGGTGGCCCGTATGGGTCCTTTGAGCAGTGTTTCTTGAGGTCTATGTAGTCTACGCACATACGCCATTCTTTCGAGTTCTTTTTCTCCACTAACATCAGATTTACTAACCAATCTGGGTTGATTATTTCTCTGATGAATCCAGCTGCTAGTAGTTTTGTAATTTACTTTTTGATTGCCGCTTTCGTGTCTGGTGCAAATCTGCGTAGCTTTTGTTTTACTGGTCTTGATCCTTTGTTTGTATCGATTTTGTGCTCAGACAACTCCTTTGGGACTCCTGGCATATCTGCTGGTTTCCAAGCAAATATGTCTTTGTTATCCCTCAGAAAGTTGGTGAGCGCGAGTTCCTATTTAGGATCTAGGTTTGCACTGATTATCGCCGTCTTCTCTAGATCTCCAATTAGTAGGTCGATTGTTTTTGTGGCTACATCTATAGGAGGTTTGAAGGTGCTTGGCTTCTTTGCCGGTATTTGAATTTCATCCGGGTTCATTTCTTCAACTTTCCTTGCGATATCTTCTTTCTCCTTGTAGTCTTGCAGCTTTTCTGATATTTGTATAGCTCGTACATCGCAATCATATGCTCTTTTTAGGTCTCCTTTTAGTGAAAGAACGCCTTTTGTTGTTGGAATTTTGAGAAGTAGATATGGGTAGTGGGGAATTGCCATATATCTTGTGTGCTAGTCTTCCAAGGATTGCATGATAACATGATTCGAAGTCGGCTAATTCGAATTTGATGAACTCAGTTGGATACTTGTCGGGTGTCCCGAAGGTGACTGGTAGGGTGATTTTTCCCAGAGGCATGGAAGATTTTCCGGGTACTATTCTGTAAAAAGGAATACTGGTTGGTGTGATCATACCTTCATAGTCCAAGTTCATTTTTCTTAAAGTGTCTGTGAAGATTATGTTTATTCATGCTCCTCCATCGATGAGTACTTTGGAAACTGATACTCCTGCTATTGTTGGTCCTATTACTAGAGGGTAATAGTCAGTATTTGCTGCGCTTGTCCATTGATCTTTTCTTGTGAATTGGATTGGATATTCTGACCAATCTAGATATCTTGGGGTGGCCGGCTCTGCCGCCATGATGGTTCTGTGTGCCAGCTTTTCCTGTCTTTTATTTCTTGTATATGATGCCCCCAAAAAGATCATTGCTATTTGTCGTTGGGGTTCTTGATAATTCACTTCTGCTTTCTTTGTGTCCTTCCCTGGTTCATCTGTTCTTTGCTCCGAGTTGTTTGATCGTGTGTCTTCCTTTTTTATGAATCTTCGTTGAAAAACATCACATTCGATTAGCTTGTGACTTGAATTATGATGTATGTAACAGGGTAGGTCTTCTATCCTTTCTGCTGGTCTTTTCATGTAATTGTTTCCTTGGTAATTGTTGTTCGAATATCTGTTGTCCGTGTTTCTGTTGTTGTTGTAGTTTTTTCTATTGTTGTTGTACCCTCCTTTGTCGTTATCGTTGTATCTTCTTTTGTTGTCTATTGCTTCTACCATATTGTCTTGCCTTGGCCTCTTTTCATTCGGCCTGTAATCTGGTATTTTATTTTCGTGAAAATCGCGAGCGAACTTGTGCCTGGTTCTTTCCTCTGATGATATCATTTTCTCAACAACCCTCTTGAAGTCCTCGTTGGATCTTGGGTTTTCGTTGAAGTAGTCTTTGAACTGCTAATTTGCAGCTTTCCCATCCGCAAATGTTTCTATTACTTCCCTATCAGTGATGTCGTGTATCTGGGCTCTGAGTTCTCCAAACTTTCTGTAATACTCCCTTAAGGTTTCTCCCCTTCTTTGTTTTACATTCTTCAATTCTACCGCTGTCATGGGGTGTGTTATTATTTTGCAAAGTTGTTGCAGAATGCCTCTTGTAAATCTTCCCAATATTTAATTGATCTTGGCTTTAGCTTATCAAACCATTGTAACGGCATGGCTTCGAGTGCTTTTGGAAAGTACAGGGCTTTGATGTCGTTGTTTCCTCCTACGAGTTCTATGGATTGAGAGTATACTCATTTCCATTGCTTGGGTTCTACTTTTCCGTTATATTTGGAGTGATTTGCCGGTTTGAACTTGTGTGGTAGCTTCAATGTTTGTAGTCTTCCTGCAAAGCATGGAAATCTGTCGTATTGTTCTGCCCTGTTGAAGTCCAGTGATTCATCTCTTCTGTAATAATCCTTGTCCCTCGATATTTGGATTCACCATAATCTTCTGGGTAACGTTGGTCCCAATCTGGGTTGTTTTTTATCAGCTCAAAATGTTGTTCTTGTCTTTCTAACGGTTGTGGTATTCATGTCTTCCCAAGTTTGTGGAATATCGACTTCTTGGGTAGCTGTTCTTCTTGCTTTTCTCCTTGCCCTTCTTGAGGTGTAATGTTTTCAGGTTGTTTGTTTGGGTCTCCGTCCTCTTTCATCAGCTCATCTGTAATTCTTTCTTCTTTAGTAAGGATGTTAAGCTCTTTTGTTAATTCTTCAATTCTTTCTCTCTTTGTGTTCTTCATGGATTCTCTTTCTACCTTCTTCTTGTTATATTCCATAAATTCTGCTTTATACTTGTTCCAGATTTGCCTTCTTTGGGTGGCTCTATTTCTTCTCCCTGCTCTAGCCTTGTTCTTTTTCAGCCTCGCGGCTTTGTGATCGTTTGTCTCATTGTCTTCTCCTTCTTCATTGTCTGATATATCCCCTTCTGATTCATCTGATGATTTCAAATCGGGTATTTGTGGTGGCTCTAAATAAGGTTCCAACTCCGCCATGTATACGGTATGCATTCTCCGAGTTTTTCTTTCTTCTTGGCTTCTTTTCTTGGTTTTGTATGATCTTTCTCGGTGAAGTTCGAGTTCTTTTCCCACCTGGAATGGTAGTTCTGTAGTCTGACCTTGTGTTCTAGAGGGTTGGTTTGGCCAATGTATGATGCATCCTTCTGGAGTTGTTGATATGATCAACCCTTCTTGGGAACCTTTCAGGGTTTTGCTTCTTGTCATCTTCCTCCGAAGGAAACTTCCATAAGTGTATGCCGTATTATGCAGTTCATATAAACGCGAGTTCTTGATGGTTTCCGAGTTGGTTTTGCTTCTAACTAAAGCTTGCTTGTACACTCCGACTTGATTTGTGTTTACTTTTTTCATGTTGGACTCGGGCTTGGCATGTGGTAGTGTCTCCTTTTCCAAGTCGGTTTCGTATCTTTCTTCGTCTGCTAGTCTGGTTAGTTTCCAAATCGTCAGATTCTGAATTCCCTGATTCAGTTCTCGAAGATCTTGATCCGCTCCTTCTTCTCAGAGTCGGCTTTGAATTTTTCGTCGCCGTCAATCTCGCAGATCCATGATCCAAAGAGAAACGTGGATTCCGTCGGTTTCATCATCTTGAGGTCGTGGTCCACCAAGCTTCCGAGAAAAAATTCGCCGAAAGCCCCTACCTGGTGCGCTAGCTGTCGATGTTTTACCACCGATAGCCTGCCACGGGGTTACCCGAGACAGTAGTTCATGCCTCGGCGAATAGTGAAACATTGGTGGTTGGACATGCAGGGGCACACGGTTTATACTGGTTTAGGCCCTCGACAAGGTCGAGTAATAACCTTACGTCCCGTTGAGTTGTCTGTTATTGCTCTTGATCGTAATACAGTGTGTTGTGTATCGCTCTACGTATTGGGTGTTGTGTAGTATGTAGGGAGTTCTTTTTGGGTGATGCCCTCACCAACCCTTTATAGTCCAGGAACTGGCCGAGGTTCTCCTAATCCTACTCGGTTACAAACTTAGAGTCCTAAGCTGCGCTCCGGTCTTGTTGTCTTTACCGAGTAGAATTCGGTTTCTTCTGTTCGTTTTCCTTCGTGGGCCGAGGAAAGGAGGCCCAAAGCTCAGGCAAACCGGTCTCTGGGTACCCTATAGGATATCCCATCGACAGAGTTTATTACTGGGATTCATTTTAGCATAGCTATTTTATTTTATTTCCTCCTATTATTTATTAGCAAACTCTTAACTAATAAAAAACACACTATATATATAAATAGAAAAATATTTATTGGGTTTTTATGATTATGCATCTTTTTATATTTTAGTAGAGTATAGATATAAAAACTGATATGTAGTAATACTTAGCTGAGTACGTGGGGTACTCTCCAACAAGCTGGATTTTGACATAATTTCTTGTGATGTAGTGGAACATGGGGGTGCTCTCCCCCGAGCTTAATTTTGACGTAATTTCTTTTGATGTATCTAAAATGTGGGGGTGCTCTCCCCCAAGCTTAATTTTGACATAATTTCTTTTGATGTGGCTGGCAGGTAGCAGAGGTGTCCTCTGGTTACTGTTCTTCTTTGATCCTTGAATTTTGTGAAAGCTCAAATAGACAACAAAGCTTGTGGAACTGATTAAGTGTTAGTCATAAATCTCTAGCTTGAATCATGTTGAGCTTACTCTAATGGATGTTATTAAGCAGGATCATAAACTCACTATTTTTTATTTTTATTTTATAAGACAAAAACTTATTTATTTATTTTTTATGCCACCACAACGAGTATACTTATGGGTTTTATGCCACGAGTCTATTCACATGGGGCTTAATAGTTTTAAACATTTTTATTTTTCTTTTTAAGATAGTGTAAACATGATTAACTAATTTGGAAAAGTAAATAATTAATGGAAAAGATAACTACCAAGTGTTACCTCTTGGCACGGCGTTCGGTGAGTTAAGTCCTCCGAACAGGACTCCTTGCGTCCTTAGTTGTCCTAGAGTTCGTCGGATGGCGTAGCTGGTGCCTCTGGCTATGCTTCTTCTTCTTATATGATTTCTTTTTCTCTCCACACTCGTGTTGGTGTGGTAGCCTTCCTATGACAACCTCTCTTTTCTGGATATTTATTAAAATTCAAAGGACATACCTTAGCTTCTTCCCAAGATTCTCCGCTCTCGTGCCTCGGGCAGTCGTAGAATGATATTTCA
Organism: Microstegium vimineum; assembly: GCA_022036555.1. NCBI lineage: Eukaryota > Viridiplantae > Streptophyta > Magnoliopsida > Poales > Poaceae > Microstegium > Microstegium vimineum. The sequence goes on along the minus strand of CM039131.1, from coordinate 19,338,469 downwards.
TTTCCCAACCTTGGGGTTGGTGGTGTGTTCGGCCTAGAGAGTGGAGTTGCATATATTGACTCTTCTTCTTCGGGGTATCTCTCTTCGTATCTTGATACTTCTCGTTTATAGTCTGCTCATCTGTCCTTGGTGTTCTGCTTCTTCTGGTTGTGGTAGCGACGTCTTCTTCTCATTCTATTCTGCTTAGAATCTTCAACAATGTAGTTAGCATTAAAGTAATGACGTACCTTCTCAGAGGGGAAGTGTAGGTGTACTTCTCCTGTTCCGATATAGATGAGAGCTTTGGTGGTGCTTAGGAATGGTCTTCCAAGGATGATAGGTGGATCATAATCATCTTCTCCCATATCAACGACTAGGAAGTCTGTACGGATGAAGTGGTCTTCAATCTGGATGGGGACATATTTTGCTATGCCTTCAACGACGCGGCATGTCTGATCTTCCATCTGGAGTTGGGTGTATGTTGGATGTAGAGGCATTGTGCCATACAGAAACTCATAGGTCAACTTGGCCATAATGTTGACGCCCGATCTGGTGTCGTAGATTGCCTTCTGGAATGAGCATCTGTTGATTGTGCATTCAATGGTTGGGACACCTGGGTCGATCTTCTTGATCAAATGAGGGGATCTGATTTGGTGATCTTGATTATTGTGGAGTGTCGTGACCATCTTCGATGATTCTATCCGTACTTACTTCTTGTTCTTGTTCTGCTTGTTCTGCTTGTTCCTCCCATTGGTCCTATTTCTTGGCTCATGTTGGGGTTGTTCAGGAGCTTGTATGGTTTTGTTCTTGAAAGTAAATGTCTCCTTCTTCCCTTTGATGAAGAAACTGATCTTGGCGGTACTAGCATAGATGACAGCTCCAGTAGTGTTCAAGAGTGGTCTCCCTAGGATGATGGGTGACCTCTCATCAACACCTGTCTCTATCACCATGAAGTTTGCTGGGACATATGAGGTACCAATTCGGACACGGATATCTTGTAATATTCCTCTTGGGTAGCACAGTGTCTGATCTGCACGCTGCAAACATAGGGTTGTTTCTGATAAAGGATAATTGAAGAATTTCTCATAGATTACTCTGGGCATGATATTGACGCTTGCGCCGAAGTCACAAAGTGCTTCAGCAAAGTCTATGACTCCAATGGAGATTGGGACGACAGGTCGTCGTGGATCTCCTTTCTTGGTTGGCATAGAGTCGCCACACCACCCTTCGGTGGGGTTGTTCCAATAAGCACCTGCATCAAATATGTCTAGAAGATTTGCAGATTCTAATCCTTCCAGTTGTGATGGAATACTGAGGTTAGTGATAGGAACAGCAGCAGCTATTTGTGTTAGCTGAGATTCAATCATTTTATTAAACCTAATTTGATTCTTGATGGCAATAGAAAAATTATCCATCTTATTATTTATAGTTTCTAGTATTTTATCATTGGATGCTAATTTCTTAGACATGTTATCCATTAACTTTCCATGATTATACACTAACTCTCTCAAAGGTGGAAAACTAGGATTATTGAAAGAATTATTACCTTGATAATTACCTGAGTAGTTAGCCCTTTGTTGTTGATTCCAACCTTGAGTTTGCTGAGGACAGTTGTAGTAGTTGTTGTTGTTGATATAGTTCACGTCCTCTTGCAACTCTGGACAATGATTGCCTGAGTGTCCAGTATCTCCACACTCCTCACAGGTCATGTGAGAGTCGTAGATGTTCATAACTTCTTTCTTCTCTCTAGCTTTTTCATCGAGTCTCTTCATGAGCAGGTCTAGCTTTGCTGACAGCATGTCTACCTCTTTGAGCTGGTGCATACCTCCACTTTTCTTGTGAGTTTGAGTTCTTTCTTCACTCCAACCTTGGTTGGATGCCATCTTCTCCACAAGAGATGTGGCTTATGGTATTGTAAGTGATAGAAATGCTCCTCCGACAGCAGCATCCATGGTCTCACGAGTGCTATTGCGGAGTCCATGATAGATGGTCTGCATAAGTAACCAATTCTCCATTCCATGATGGGGACATTCTAGGATGTAGTCTTGGAAGCGCTCCCATGCTTCTGGAACGGACTTGTCATGTTGTTGCTGAAAACTTGAAATTTTCTCACGGAGAGCATTGGTCTTTCCCACGGGAAAGAATTTTGCTAGGAAATTGGTGGAACATAGTGCCCACGTAGTATTCTTCTCCTTGGTCGCATACAACCAGTGCTTCACTCTTCCCAAGAGTGAGAATGGGAAAAGGCAAAGTAGTATTGCGTCTCTGGGGATATCCTTGATAGTGAATGTGCTGCAAATCTCCAAGAAGTGTTGGAGATGAGCACTATCATCTTCGTATGCTTTCCCACAGAACTAGCTTGCTTTCACCATGTTGATGAGCGCAGGCTTGAGCTCAAATGACCGATCAATGTTCGCAGTAGGTCCAGTGCGGATGTTGTCCGTGGTGGGGGCTGAGAACTCACAGATTGACTTGTCTGCCATGGCTTCAAACTCTGGTGTCAAGTCTCGAACGATGTTTCGATGATCTTCTTGATTGGGTGAAGCTTCAAGCTGAGATGATGATGATTCTATTACTTTCTGGAGCTTGGCTTTTGTCCTTCTGATTAATGCTTCAAGATTTTCAACAAAATTGTTTGGAAGATCAAATCTATTCATACATTACCCTGCATAAAGATGATAGGAAAAATAGACAAAGATCAAGGGTAAGGTTGTACGAGTAGACAATTGATGTTTTCTCAATCACATTAGTGATGCAAGTGATAACTCATTTATTCCTTTTGATAGCTAATCAACCTTCCCCGGCAACGGCGTCAATAATGCTTGTTGACACCTCTTATGACACTTAAGACAGGTTGTCATTCCCAGCATACAAAAGAGATGTGGTATTGAAATATGCAATTGCTCTAAGTAAATATAAATGTGTTTCTGCAAGCGCACAGATTATACCGATGTAGCATTTTAACCAGGAGTATTCCAGGTATCGTTATTTATATTTTTACCACTAGGAAGGGATACTAAGGAATAAATGAGGAATGAGTAATGAGTATCACTGCATGTGTAATGGAGAGTTTTCATCTATCTGAGTCAATACAAGATAAGTGTCACATAAGATATAGATAATGAATGAATAGTGACAAAAGATAAATACTGATCGGCATATATGTAGCCACATAATATAATGATAAGCACCTCAACAGATATTCTAGCAAGTCATTAGCATGGAATTAGGACGAACTATAAGAATATTGCCTAAGTCATTCTTAACTATACAGTCTAGTATACTATGATTAATGCAATTATACTTGGCAATCATGGCGAGACAAGAGATATTCATGTGTAGTGAGTATTACTAAGGAAGATGAGAAACATAGCAATCACTTCCCCATAACAATACTGCTCTGCCTGCCCTACAAACGAGAGGACTACAAAGGACTCAACAGGACTATCACTCCCGCGAACTACCTCACGATCTGAAATGTAGGGTACAATCACAGATAAATACGATATAGGCACCACTCCTACACAATATCTATCATTTACCCACAGCGCTGATGGATAAACGCTATACGATCCTAAACATGGATATGATTTAGATCTAACTACGCCAAACATATAATCATAATAAACTAAGAACAATATAATTGAGAACATAATCAAATAGAGTAAAGTCATAAACAATATAATGAAGTATATCAATGTCATATTCATAATATTGAAGAACAAATGATAAATAGATGAAGAACTAGAGAGAGAATTACCAATAATCCTCTTGATAGATCCGGAAACCAATAGAAGATTGACTCCTTGTAGTTCTAATCCTATATAGTTATGCTAAACTAGAGATCTAATTGATGTGGTGGCTCTATGACTTGATCAGGGGCTTCTCCTATTGAGATGGATGAAGAATAATGAATTAGGTCAGAGAGGCTCTTCTCCTCAGGGTCAGGGGGCCTTCCTTATATAGCCTCCTCAAATGAACGTCAATCGTCGGATCAAACCGACCTTAATGGAGGGTGTAGATGTGATCTCAAAGGCGGTGGAGAGAGGGTCCACCAGGCAGGGCCTCATTGGGCTTTGCCCTAGAGCGGCCGCCCCAGGGGGTAGGGCGGGCACCCTGCCCCTGGGCCCGCTCGGCCTCTCGCTCCTTCCCGCGCCTTCTTGACTCTTCTAGAGTCTTCTTGTTTCTACGGATGATGATTATCTCTATGTAATGCTGACATGTGGGCCTTTCCTCCATATTTCCTTATATCCCCCTACAGAAATAGACATTCATCAAAACTCGTGGAATTCTGTCAGTATAAAACCTATTTCTAGGTGTTGGTTTCATATAGATCCTTTTCCTTGTTTAGTTGACGGATGGATTTGGTACTTAAGGACCGTCAACAGTTGCAAGCCGGTGGTGCTTGTTACTCTTGGAGGTTGCCACCTCCTAGACGACTTGGTGATTGTGGCTCCGTCGAAGCACACAAGAAGCTTGTGCGTGGCTCCGGAGAAGAGCTTGTGAGGGGTGTTGTGCTCGCCCCGTGGGAGATCGCGAACAACAACTCTAGTTGAGCGTGTTATTGAGTGCCCTCATCTTGTGTTGGTTGTGCGGCACCCGATTGCGGGTTAGGCTTGTGAATGCCTATTAGCACGTGAACCTCCAAGTGAGTGAGGCGACACAACGGGGACTAGCTTGGTGGCGACCAAGTGAACCTCGGGAGAAAAATCACCGTGTCAACCTTGTGTACATCTTCTCGGTGGTTTGCATTCTCCAAATCACTAGCTTGTATTTACTTACTCTTACTTGTGCTAGTGTTTAGTTGTTGCTCTTGTAACTAGTTTAGCTTGTGTAGCTTGCCTAGTTACCTTCTAGCTTGTGTAGCATAGAAGTAGATCTTGAGTGGCTAATTGGCTTGTGTAGCCTTGTTAGTCACATTGCTTAGTTTGTGTAGCTAAGTAAGTTGAGCTCTCTAGTTGACTTGTGTAGTCTTGCTAGAGAGCATTGCTAGTGAGCTTAGGTGCTTTGTGTTTTGCTTACTAGTATGTGTAGGAGCTCCCTTTGTGCTTAGAGTACTAGTTGCTTAGGTTCGTGTGACCTTGCAACCTAGACTTGTTTAGGTGAGCTTCCTAGCTTGACACCTTAGTGAGCCCAATTAGTATACTTTGCTAGGTGCTAAAGTTATATATAGAGGGGTGTAGTCTTGGCTAGACCGGTAGTTTTGATTCCGCATTTGTTTCGGTTAGTCATTGCACTTAAGTTTTAGAAAAGACTATTCACCCCCCTCTAGTCCGCCATCTCGACCCTACAAGTGGTATCAAAGCTTGGTCTCTCATTTGTGGTCTTTACCGACCCGAGAGGATGGTGGCTTATGGACTAGATGTTGAGTGTCCACACATTTTTGTGTTGGGAATATGCCCTAGAGGTAATCATAGAGATGATTGTATTTCCTTGTATCCATGACATATTATGAGTTCAATGAATATCCATTAAAGACAACTTGTATCGATAAGCAATTATGTGAATTGTTTGTGAAACTCTTTTACTTGTATGGTTATTCTAAAGTTGTCCCTGATCGAAGTTTGTACTAGAATGTACATGAATATTGGATCAGCACATTATTAGTTGATGACTATGTTTCACAAGTCATGGACATGGAGATGTCGAACTAATAATGTGGGCACATGTAGGACATGGTGCTGGACAGACCCGGCATGAGATTTTCTCTATACACATCATGTACGTTATGTCCTTAGACCTAAGATTGTCGTATGTACTCAAGATGTGAAACGACCTACCTTGGGACTACCAAACGCTACTCCGTGACTGGGTAGTTATAAAGGTGACTTTCGGGTTTGTCAGGAAACATGCTGTGAGACATAGTCAATCAAGATGAAATTTGCCACTCTCCATGAGAGAGAGATATCACTGGACCATTCAAATGATTAGATCATGAAATGCATGGTCGTGCTTGGGTTAAGTGTTAACCCACGAGTTGGGCCAAATATCATAAGGCAAAGGAATAACATGTATATTGTATTGTGGCGGTTCGTTTGATATGATCGTAGCGTATGCATAGGAGTTGACATGCCTTGCTAGAGGTTGCTATCAACTATTGGTCGAGTAAGAGTACTTGGGCCATGTCTATGTGTGCGTGAACCCATAGGGTCGCACACTTAAGGGGCTGGAAGCCTAATTCGGGTTGGACCCGAATTAGACTAGGTTTAGGGTTGCTAATGGGCCTCCAACGTGGGAGCTCATTAGGACACCTATATAAGCAAGGGGAGGCGTGGGGCGAGTTAGACTTACGTCCTTTGGAAGCCGCCGTCGCCCTCCCCACGCTCGCGCCTAGTACTCCTCGTGGACCTAGAAGTCCAGAGGGGTGACGTTTCTTCCCTGCACGTGTGGGATTCCTCGGAGGTGCTGCATCTGGAGCACAAGGACGAACCGCGAGAAGGAGACGTTGAGACGGACGACCTCGCAACTGCACGACACTGCTGCGATGCGCACGACTACATCAAGTCGCTTCCGCTGCACCTGTGCATCTAGTGGTAATCCCGTGATCTATAACTAGCACTAGTTTCTGGTTTATGGGGTAGAAAAATTTTGTTTTTTGGCTAGCGTAGCAACCTCATAACCCTACATTTTGATGGCACACACTTTGCACGGTGGAGAAATTGGATGAAAAATAATTACAAGTTTATTTCTCCCCAAATGTGGTGGATCATGGATGTAGGTCTCTCTTGTGCAATTGAGAGACAGGATGCAACTCAAGCACAAAAGAAGGTCCCTCTGGATTGCCAAGCTACTAACATTCTCTACCATTCTATGAAAGATAATATCTTTGGTGAGATAATGGACATGAAGAGCACTCATGAGATTTGGACCTATCTCATTGAAACATATGAGACGGTGCCAAACATTGATGATGATGTGTCCAAGTTGGTGGCACATGAGGATGTTGAGCATGACCACAACTCGGTGATTGTGGAACATTGCTCCACCTCATGGTCAAGTGATGAAGATGATCTACCTACCACAATATCACTTGACAAGAATGATGAAGGCCCAACATCAAGTGTTGCAATTGATGATGCTACTCCAAGCACACTTGATGATGATTGTTGGTATTTCTTAACGCACACAGATAAATCTACAAGCGCACGGATACCATTGTAGCTTTCACCCGTGAGTATTCCAAGGGTATCGATTTCCACGGGGAACGTTAAGTGTACTAGAGAAGAACTAAGAACGTCCAAGGGTAGATAAGATAACTGGGTAGAGAGATTTTAGAGTTTTATAAGGTGGATATCTAATCAAACGTCCACGATACTCTACTTACTTTGGCGCAACAGTACCTTCCTGACTCTCGACAAAGACTGGGAAAAAGGTAGTCGGGAGAGCCTGCCAAAATCTCTACGAAAACACGAACCCGAACGTGGTGGACTACAAAGGCCTTACAGAGCTGTCACCCCTAGGGCTACCACAACTATCCGTAGGATTGGGGCACAAACTCAGCTAAACTCTAGTCTAGACACCACGTCTACACTATCGCTTACTACTCTAATTCAACGTTTAAACTAGAGCACTCAATACGAGCGGAGATCCCGTAAATAGAATAAAGTAAGAACAGAAATAAGATACATAGAAATAATAAATGAAGAACCTGGAGATTGCTCCGAACCAGATGCTGCAAAGGTACAATGTTGAGGAAGATCCGACAGATCCGACTCCTCCTAGCTCTCTCTTCCTCTCTCTCACCTCTAATTACAACTAGATGAACTAGAACTAGAAGAACTAGATCTAGACAACTAGAGGGACCTCTCTCCTTCTCTACATCTAATTGAAACCCTAGCTTTTGCTCTGGAGAAGAATAATGAGATGAGATGATCCTTAGGGGGTCAGGGGCCTTCCTTATATAGCCTCCTCAAATGAACATGGGTCATTGGATCAAACCGACCTATATGAAGGGTCCTCAAAGGCGGTGGAGCACGATCCGTGAACTTGAGCCTGATTGGCTGCTGAGGTAGGGCAGGCGCCCTAGGGGTTAGGGCGGGCGCCCTGACTCCGGGCCCGTTTTTCCTCCCGTTCGTTCTGGTGTCTCCTGGAACCTTCTAGAGTACAGAAAATTATGCGGTTGATAAATATCTCTATGTAAATATGACATGTGGGTCTTTCCTTGGTATTTCCTGATAACCCCTTGTAGAAACAGAAATTCACCAAAACTCGTGGAATTCTATTAGTATAAACCCTATTTCTAGGCATTGGTTTCATTTAGATCCTTATCCTTGTTTAGTTGACGGTTG